>CAWUFW010002416.1:1895000-2229233 GCA_963921515.1 Calotriton arnoldi | reverse complement strand
ATGAACCCCCTCATTTTGTTCCTTTTTAAATTAAATTGTTACCAGTTTATTCCAATCAAGATGGCTTCAGGTGTGCCATACTTTTGTCATAAGTAAGACTGTTAGCGCTCTAGTTGTTCTTTAGAACACTCTGGGAAGATGCAGTAGAACACAAAGGCATCAACTGACAGGCTGCTCCTGTTGAAATATAGCAGGAAGATATTTGAGATCTCACTTAAAACATGTCCTAATTTTTCTTTCTACAGCACTAACCATAATTTCTATGACAAAATGACCCCCTCATTTTGTTCCTTTTTAAATTAAATGTTTTAAGAGTTACCAGTTTATTCCAATCAAGATGGCTTCAGGTGTGCCATAATTTTGTCATAAGTAAGACTGTTAGCGCTCTAGTTGTTCTTTAGAACACTCTGGGAAGCTGCAGTAGAACACAAAGGCATCAACTGACAGGCTGCTCCTGTTGAAATATAACAGGAAGATATTTGAGATCACACTTGAAACATGTCCTAATTTTTCTTTCTACAGCACTAACCATAATTTCTATGGCAAAATGAACCCCCTCATTTTGTTCCTTTTTAAATTAAATGTTTTAAGTGTTACCAGTTTATTCTAATCAAGATGGCTTCAGGTGTGCCATACTTTTGTCATAAGTAAGACTGTTAGCTATCTAGTTGTTCCTTAGAACACCCTGGGAAGCTGCAGTAGAACACAAAGGCATCAACTGACAGGCTGCTCCTGTTGAAATATAACAGGAAGATATTTGAGATCTCACTTAAAACATGTCCTAATTTTTCTTTCTACAGCACTAACCATAATTTCTATGACAAAATGAACCCCCTCATTTTGTTCCTTTTTAAATTAAATGTTTTAAGAGTTACCAGTTTATTCCAATCAAGATGGCTTCAGGTGTGCCATAATTTTGTCATAAGTAAGACTGTTAGCGCTCTAGTTGTTCTTTAGAACACTCTGGGAAGCTGCAGTAGAACACAAAGGCATCAACTGACAGGCTGCTCCTGTTGAAATATAACAGGAAGATATTTGAGATCACACTTGAAACATGTCCTAATTTTTCTTTCTACAGCACTAACCATAATTTCTATGACAAAATGAACCACATCATTTTGTTCCTTTTTAAATTAAATGTTTTAAGTGTTACCAGTTTATTCCAATCAAGATGGCTTCAGGTGTGCCATACTTTTGTCATAAGTAAGACTGTTAGCGCTCTAGTTGTTCTTTAGAACACTCTGGGAAGCTGCAGTAGAACACAAAGGCATCAACTGACAGGCTGCTCCTGTTGAAATATAACAGGAAGATATTTGAGATCTCACTTAAAACATGTCCTAATTTTTCTTTCTACAGCACTAACCATAATTTCTATGACAAAATGAACCCCCTCATTTTGTTCCTTTTTAAATTAAATGTTTTAAGAGTTACCAGTTTATTCCAATCAAGATGGCTTCAGGTGTGCCATAATTTTGTCATAAGTAAGACTGTTAGCGCTCTAGTTGTTCTTTAGAACACTCTGGGAAGCTGCAGTAGAACACAAAGGAATCAACTGACAGGCTGCTCCTGTTGAAATATAACAGGAAGATATTTGAGATCACACTTGAAACATGTCCTAATTTTTCTTTCTACAGCACTACCATAATTTCTATGACAAAATGAACCCCATCATTTTGTTCGTTTTTAAATTAAATGTTTTAAGTGTTACCAGTTTATTCCAATCAAGATGGCTTCAGGTGTGCCATACTTTTGTCATAAGTAAGGCTGTTAGCACACTAGTTGTTCTTTAGAACACTCTGGGAAGCTGCAGTAGAACACAAAGGCATCAACTGACAGGCTGCTCCTGTTGAAATATAACAGGAAGATATTTGAGATCTCACTTAAAACATGTCCTAATTTTTCTTTCTACAGCACTAACCATAATTTCTATGGCAAAATGAACCCCCTCATTTTGTTCCTTTTTAAATTAAATGTTTTAAGTGTTACCAGTTTATTCTAATCAAGATGGCTTCAGGTGTGCCATACTTTTGTCATAAGTAAGACTGTTAGCTCTCTAGTTGTTCTTTAGAACACTCTGGGAAGCTGCAGTAGAACACAAAGGCATCAACTGACAGGCTGCTCCTGTTGAAATATAACAGGAAGATATTTGAGATCTCACTTAAAACATGTCCTAATTTTTCTTTCTACAGCACTAACCATAATTTCTATGACAAAATGAACCCCCTCATTTTGTTCCTTTTTAAATTAAATGTTTTAAGAGTTACCAGTTTATTCCAATCAAGATGGCTTCAGGTGTGCCATAATTTTGTCATAAGTAAGACTGTTAGCGCTCTAGTTGTTCTTTAGAACACTCTGGGAAGCTGCAGTAGAACACAAAGGCATCAACTGACAGACTGCTCCTGTTGAAATATAACAGGAAGATATTTGAGATCACACTTGAAACATGTCCTAATTTTTCTTTCTACAGCACTAACCATAATTTCTATGACAAAATGAACCCCATCATTTTGTTCCTTTTTAAATTAAATGTTTTAAGTGTTACCAGTTTATTCCAATCAAGATGGCTTCAGGTGTGCCATACTTTTGTCATAAGTAAGACTGTTAGCGCTCTAGTTGTTCTTTAGAACACTCTGGGAAGCTGCAGTAGAACACAAAGGAATCAACTGACAGTCTCTGCCCTTGTTGGATGTACATGTTTTACTGAGAATGTCAGACTTCATTCTCACATGACTGAGAAAGATAATGTGAATTTACAGAAAATATGCTCTCATTTTAGCTTCTGGAGCACCTTCCAAAACTGTATGGGACAAGCATGTGAAAATAGTTTTCTCTCAAACATGATTCATGATATCCCAGCAGAAGGTTTTTCACAGGGTAAAATCACCTTAGAACACACCACAATTCCTGAAATTAGTATGGTACCATCAACAAATGAATTCTAATGTAACTAAAGTCTGTTATCACCCTTTATAGTTCTCCTTTTGGTAACCCTCAAAATCTTCGATTCACTACAATGCATTTCAATGGGGTACTATCATTTATATTGGTCCCAAGATGGCTGCCAGCAATTCCAGGATGAAGTGATGACAGCCAATCAGATCTCACGATGACATGTGTGGTTAGGCTCCGCCCAGATATATATGTGTTTTCTTTTTCAAATTTCTCAGGAACTACTGAACGGATTTACACCATTTAACCAAAAGGCACGACTCTGAACCAAGGGCTACCTTTTTGCCAAATTTGATGTAATTCCGTTCAGCAGTTCGGGCTGTAGCTGCGACTAAAGGTTCCTATGGAAAATTGCATGGGGAAAACACGTTTTGGGACCCCCCTTTTTTCTCGGCTCCCACTTGACGAATCACCCCGAGACTTTCAGGATAGGAGCGGACCAGAGCGCCCCACGGGTTTTGAAAATTTCGCGAAGATTCATCAACCGGCGCCAAAGTTATTGGAAATAGAATGTTGTGAATTTCCTATGGAAAATAGGTCCTAACTATAACTACCTACTGGCGACCGCCAGTAGGTAATATATATATATATATATATATATATATTCACTGAAAAAACCATAGGTTTCAGACACGTTATAGTTAGAAATTAGCATTTAAAAACCTTGAAATTCACTGAAAAAACCATAGGTTTTAGGGACAGTTATAGTAGTTGGACATTTCACTCGTACAAAACCATAGAAATTCCCCCGTTATAGTTAGTTCAGCTAACTATAACTCGCGCCCCGCAATGCACTGCTGATGACGTCACATATTACATCACTCATGACATGGTCAGTGACATCACTGATGACATCACTGATGACATCTCAAATGACATCACTGATGACATCATGCAGTGACTGTGTGTTTCTGTAAAGTTTAAATATTTTTAATATATATAGGAAAAGACGTATTGAAGAATGAGTGGGTGTATAAGTGTCTGAATGGATGATTTAGTAGGTGCGTGACTAACTCTATAAGTGAGTGATTAAACGTATCTTACTGAATGCATGGGTTAGTGACTAAACTAGGTGAATGTCTGTATCCGTCTGTCTGTTGCTGTGTAAGTGGCTGCATGGGTTTGTGAATAGCTACACGAGTGTCTATATGAGTTATTGATTGGTTGTCTGAGTATCTGTATGGGTGCCTGAGTGTTTGTGTGGGTGGGGTGTGTGCGACTCTGTGCATAGATGTGTGAGTGGGTGATTCACTGGGTGGATGGTTTCAAGAGTGCATCTGTGATAGACTGTATGGGTGGGTAAGTGTGTGTAAGAGTGTGTTAGTGAGTGAATGTATGTCCCAGTGGTACATGTGTGAGTAACTACATATGTGAAAGGCAGTATATATGTGTGTTGGAGTATATAAATAGCTATAAGCGAGAGTGTGTGATTGTGAGAGTGACTGTATGGATGAGTGTGTGCTTGTATCAGAGATTGTATAAGAGCGTAAGAATGTGCTAGTATTTGTATGAGTAAGTGAGCTGGTGTGTGTATAACTGTATAGGTGAGTAAATGGGTGTGTGCTTAATATTTTGCATGACTGACTAGGTGTGTGTGTACCTCTATGGATGAGTGGCGGTGTGTGAGTGTTTATATAGGTGTATGAGTGCATATAATAGTCCTGTACTGAGTGACTATAAGTATGAGTGACTGTACGGGTGAGTGAGTAGATGTGTGTGTGTAGACCTAAGAATCAGTGAGTGTGTATATAGTAATTGGTGTTGGAGTGTCTATGGTTTTGACAATGGCAGTCTGTAATTTACAGTGGGTGTATCAAAAGTTATATTAGGGTGTGAGAAGATGCATGAAATTATCACATGGATGATGTCATCAGTGATGTCAACAGTGATGTCATTTGAGATGTCATCAGTGATGTCATCAGTGATGTCACTGACCATGTCATGAGTGATGTAATATGTGACGTCATCAGCAGTGCATTGCGGGGGCGCGAGTTATAGTTAGCTGAACTAACTTTAACGGGGGAATTTCTATGGTTTTGTACGAGTGAAATGTCCAACTAACTATAACTGTCCCTAAAACCTATGGTTTTTTCAGTGAATTTCAAAGGTTTTTTAAATGCTAATTTCTAACTATAACGTGTCTGAAACCTATGGTTTGTTCAGTGAATTTCAAAGGTTTTTTAAATGCTAATTTCTAACTATAACGTGCCTGAAACCTATGGTTTTTTCAGTGAATTTCAAAGGTTTTTTAAATGCTAATTTCTAACTATAACGCCCCTAAAACCTATGGTTTTTTCAGTGAATTTCAAAGGTTTTGTAAATGACAATTTTTAAATGTATTAATTGTTATATTTTTTTTTTTGATACTGATTTACTACATTTTTTTAAACTATTTATTTTTACATATTTTATTTTTTAAATTACATTGTAATTACATTATACATTACATTACAAAATATACTTTCTCAGAATGAATTACTTTAGTTTAAATACTTTGCAAATAGGCAATAGACTTTTAAGTACAGAAGTTACAGTTGTTGCAATGGGCAACACAATTTCAAACACAATACAACATTGAGCTCAATGTGAATTTCTAGTTAAATGCAATTAGTTACTTTATGGATTACTTTTCTAACCACAGGACTGGATCCTAGATTCAGTCCTGGGACATCTCCTGTAAACAGTTGAGTAAAAGCGTTTTGGTTACAGTAGTGATTTTTAAGGAATATTATTGTATTTTAAAAGTTGACACTTAGAAACTTTTTCACATAGAATCACCAATGTTATCCTGAGGGAGGAAATTCACTTAGCAGGTAAGTAGTGTTATCGTTACTTTTTCTTACTCAATGGTGGATCCTGGATCCAGCACTGGTGCATCTCCTGTAAACAGTTGAAAGAATGCGTTTAAGTCATACAGGCGATTTTTAAGGAATATTTGTAGTTTGTGAAAATCGACACTTTGAAACTTTTCTGCTGAAAACCAGACAATGGATTCCTATGGAAGGAAATACAAGTTACTGGTAAGTACGGTTAGAATTACTTTTCAGGGTCAGTGCTGGGCTAAAAGATGCAGCACTGGGTTCTCTCCTGATAACAGGTGAGTAAATCGCAATTCATAGTTCGGCTGATTTTAGAGAAATATTATAAAGTTTCAAAACTCCACACTTAGAAGAATTTCCAAGTGAAACCAGTCAATGTTAGCCTATGGAAGGAAATTCAAGTTACTGGTAAGTACGGTTAGAATTACTTTTCAAGGTCAGTGCTGGGCTAAAAGATGCAGCACTGGGTTCTCTCCTGATAATAGGTGAGTAAATCGGAATTCGTAGTTCGGCTGATTTTAGAGGAATATTATAAAGTTCCAAAACTCCACACTTAGAAGAATTTCCAAGTGAAACCAGTCAATGTTAGCCTATGGAAGGAAATTCAAGTTACTGGTAAGTACGGTTAGAATTACTTTTCAAGGTCAGTGCTGGGCTAATAGATGCAGCACTGGGTTCTCTCCTGATAACAGGTGAGTAAATCGGAATTCGTAGTTCGGCTGATTTTAGAGGAATATTATAAAGTTCCAAAACTCCACACTTAGAAGAATTTCCAAGTGAAACCAGTCAATGTTAGCCTATGGAAGGAAATTCAAGTTACTGGTAAGTACGGTTAGAATCACTTTTCAAGGTCAGTGCTGGGCTCAAAGATGCAGCACTGGGTTCTCTCCTGATAACAGGTGAGTAAATCGGAATTCGTAGTTCGGCTGATTTTAGAGGAATATTATAAAGTTCCAAAACTCCACACTTAGAAGAATTTCCAAGTGAAACCAGTCAATGTTAGCCTATGGAAGGAAATTCAAAGTACTGGTAAGTACGGTTAGAATTACTTTTCAAGGTCAGTGCTGGGCTGAAAGATGCAGCACTGAGGTCTCTCCTGATAACAGGTGAGTAAATCGGAATTCGTAGTTCGGCTGATTTTAGAAGAATATTATAAAGTTCCAAAACTCCACACTTAGAAGAATTTCCAAGTGAAACCAGTCAATGTTAGCCTATGGAAGGAAATTCAAGTTACTGGTAAGTACGGTTAGAATTACTTTTCAAGGTCAGTGCTGGGCTAAAAGATGCAGCACTGGGTTCTCTCCTGATAACAGGTGAGTAAATCGGAATTCGTATTTTGGCTGATTTTAGAGGAATATTTGTATGTTTCAAAAATCGACACTTAGAAACTTTTTCAGCAAAAAGCAGGCAATGATATCCTATGGAAGGAAATTCAAGTTACTGGTAAGTACGGTTAAAATTACTTTTCAGGATCAGTACTGGGCTGAAAGATGCAGCACTGAGGTCTCTCCTGATAACAGGTGAGTAAATCGGAATTCGTTGTTCGGCTGATTTTAGAGGAATATTTGGACAATGGTGAAGGGAGAGGGCGGGGCCTGAGGTGACATCTGTGCAAACGCGCCCCATGGCGCGTTTTAAGTTGGGGGATTAAGTCCCCTTGAATCATGAGGGTCCCTGGGGTCCAACTAGCCCACCCTGTACCTCCAGTATGCGCCAGGGAGCTGCGTTGCAGAGAGGTGTTCAGAGGCCACTCCCCTTTTTGCACCTCTCTGCAACGCAGCTCTGTGGCGCTTTCTGGACGTACCTGGTGGGCTAGTTGGCCCCCAGGGACCCTCAGGATTGAAGGGGATTTCATTCCCCATCTTAAAATGCACCACGGGGCCTGTTTGCACACATGTCACCTGAAGCCCCGCCCCCTCCCTTCACCACGTGTGCAAACGCGCCCCGTGGCGCGTTTTAAGTTGGGGAATGAAATCCCCTTCAATCCTGAGGGTCCCTGGACTCCAACTAGCCCACCATGTACCTCCAAAAGCGACACAGAGCTGCGTTGCAGAGAGGTGTAAAAAGGGCGTGGCCTCTGTACACCTCTCTGCAACGCAGCCCCTGGCGCATACTGGAGGTTCCTGGTGGGCTAGTTGGCCCCAGGGACCCCCAGTATTCAAGGGGAATTCGTTCCCCATCTGCAAACGCGCCAGGGGCGCGTTTGCAGAGTGGTGAAAGAAGGGGCGTGGCCTCCGGCGCGATGCCGGTGTTTTTTTTTGTTTTTTTAAAGAAGGGGGCTGTGTGGCCCCCTTCTTTTCTAATTTATTGGTCCTGGGGACCCCATCCCCCAGGGCCTGCCCCCTATTTATTTAAAAAAAAAAAACAATTTGGAAGGGGGCCGCGTGGCCCCCCTCCCGAGGCCTTAAACGGCCCCAGGGACCCCATCCCCCGGAGCATGGCCTTTTTTTTTTATTTTTATTGTTTTGGAGGGGGGCTGCGTTGCCCCCCTCCTCAGGCCACTTATGGCCCCGGGGACCCCATCCCCCGGGGCCGGCCTTTGTTTTTTTTTTGTTTGTTTTTTTAATTTTGGGGAAAGGGGCCGCGTGGCCCCCCTCCCGGGCCACTACTTGCCCCGGGGACCCCATCCCCCTGGGCTGGCCCTCTCCGTTGGGGACTGTGGGGGGTCCCCAATCCCCCCACAGTCCCGCCGGCTCCCCGCGTCCCTTGGGAGCCGGCATTGCTTTTCCACATGGGGAGCTGCTAACATGCAGCTCCCCGTGTGGAAAGCAATTTGCTTTGGATATAGGAAGCGAGAGCAGGTTTCCCTGCTCTCTTCCAATATCCAAAGCAGTTTGCTATGACAGGACGGGAGCCGCGAGGCTCCCGTCCTGTCATAGCAAACTACAGTGTCCCGGGGGTAGGCACCCCGGGACACTGCAGGAGCCGGCCCTGGGGGTGGTGGTCCCCAGGGCCATTACAGGCTCCAGGAGGGGCCGCGCGGCCCCCTCCCTTGATTTGCACAGCCCCGGGAGGTGGTGGTCCCCGGGCTCTGGGAGTCCGTAACGGACCCCCACATTTATTTTCTATGTGCCCCGGGGAGGTGGTGGTCCTCGGGCGTGTGGGGCTGGAGCCCCCCACACGTTATTTAAAATTTATAAAAGAAGCCCCGGGGGTGGCGGTCCCCGGGGCTGCGGGAGGGCAGGAGAGCCCTCCCGCACCATTTTTATATTAAGCCCCGGGGGTGGTGGTCCCGGGGCTTGGGGGCCGTAGAGGCCCCCATATAAACAATAAACCCACCCCCCGCATGCCCCCGGGACTTGGGCCACCCGGGGGGAAATTTGCATCGAAGCGCCGGAGACCGCGCTTCGATTTTGTTTTTTCCGGCAGGATCCGCGCACCCTGAGCGCATCCTGCCGATTTTTAAAAAAAGAATGCTTTTCTGCCCAGGGGTCCTTGTGGGACCCCTGAGCAGTCCTAGGGGGTCAGGGTGTTTCTACCCTGCCCCCTTTGTGCGTTTTGCGCACTTGTTTCTGTCCCTCGGTTCTACCGAGGGACAAAATGGCTGCCAACACTTCCTGATTTGGAGTGTTGACAGCCAATTAGCATGCAGCTCGTGATCGGGAGGGTGCGCGAATCCGACGCGGCCATAGATATATATGTGATTTTCATTTTGATTTTCACAGGAACTACTGAACGGATTTACACCATTTAACAAAAAGGGTTCTTTCTGAACCAAGAACTACCTCTTTGCCAAATTTTGTGTAATTCCGTTCAGCAGTTCGGGCTGTAGCCGTGTCTAAAGTTTCCTATGGGAAAATGAATGGGGAAAACACGTTTAGGGACCCCCTTTTTCTCGGCCCCGCTCGACGAATCACCCAGAAACTTTCAGGGTAGGAGCGGGCCGGAGCGGGCCATACAAGTTTGAAAATTTCGCGAAGATTCGTCAACCGACGCAAGAGTTATTTCAAATAGAATGTCGCGGATTTCCTATGGAAAATAGGTCCTAACTATAACTATCTACTGGCGACCGCCAGTAGATAATATATATATATATAAATATATTCACTGAAAAAAACAAAGGTTACAGGGATGTTATAGTTAGGAAATAGAATTTAAAAAACTTAAAGGTTGGAAGTTATAGTTAGCTCAGCTAACTATAACTGCTGAATTTCTATGGTTTTGTGCGAGTGAAATGTGAGCCTAACTATAACGCCCCTGTAACCTTTGGTTTTTTCAGTGAATTTGTAAGTTGTTTTTATTCTATTTCCCAACTATAACATCCCTGTACCCTTTGTTTCTTCTATGGTTTTTAGATGTTTAACTTTCTCACTATAATGTTTTATTTTTTGTTACCATTTTAAAAAAAAATATATTGCACTTTTTTGTTATTTTTATGTACTAACGAATTAGCATGTCGAGCTGCTGCAGGATACATAACCGAGGCTATTAAAAGAAGGAAATATCTTGTACTCCTGGATAATCTAGTCTATAAAGATGACTGAATGATGATCTTAGACTGATACTATTTTTAATTATGAGAAAGTAAGATGATTTTTATTGATGGAGTTTTAACAATCTATGGAATGAGTTTTAAGCTGTAATTCACGGTAGCATGTAAAAAATGAAAACAAAATCTTTTAATGTATGAAGTTTTTATACTGTGTACTTTTATGGATCGATAAAAAGATTCTGAATAAAGTTATTTTGATTGATGTACTATTTTAGTAGCTTTTGCTCAAGAATAATTCAATGATTTTAAAGATTTTTTTTTACAAATTTCTTTTTTGTCAAATACTTGTATTGTTTATGGCTTATTTGTAAAAATATATAATAATATTTCATAATTTGTTTTGTACATTTAAACAAATTTTTTTCTTGTGTGATTTATTTTGTAAATATATATATATTTTAATAGTAAGATTTTTTTATATTTTATAATACATTTCTATGCTGTTTTTTCAAAATAAAAAATATTGATCTTTTTTTTGTTACTGAAAATATGTTACTCTTATTTTTTTACATTTTTTTTTAGTTCTGCGGTACTTCCGCAGTTCCCGCGCATTGGTCAGCTGCAACTCTATGGTTTTTTACTCTGATCACGTGATCGCAGCAAAACTGCTGTGCCCGTACCTCGGATTCCCCAAAAATGTTAAAAATTAAATCCTTCCTAAACCCAACACTATTTCTGATGTACTCATTAGGGTAGACGTATTAGAGGTGTACAATCAATTAATCAATCAGGGTCTTGTTTAGCTTGGCTACTCACCCGTGAGGGTCTCAAGGTGCTGGGGGAGGGGGGCTGATGGTCGGACTAGGGTGGAGGATCATTCAAAGAGCCAGGTCTTGAGGTCCTTCCTGAATTGGGTCAGCGACACGGATTGCCTGAGGTGGAGGGGCAGGGTTTCCAGGTTTTGGCGGCGAGGTAGGAGAACGATATTCCTTCCATAATATATTTATTTTTATGAATAACTCACTCAAATTGCTGTTTTATGGCATCGCGGTGCACACGTGTACACTGCGAAACGTGCTAATTTCATTGGTCAAATAGGGAGCACAACTTATTGTAAGTGATGCCCCACCCAAGAGATTTCATTTGCATTAGAAGACTACACCAGAAGAACACACAGATTGGTAACTACTGCTTTTGGAGTTCTTCTACTATATTATTTGGAAATCTGTTCCAATGGCTGCAACAGCCATTGGAACAGATTCAGAGAGGGAAGATCCTTTTGCTCTGGAGGAGGATGAATAGGTTGAATCACCAGTAATGTTTGGAGCTTTTTCACTATCTCTTTAGCTGAGAAGAAAGTGTTTGCAAAGATAGTAGATAGTAAAGTGTACTATCTGCTGCAAAGAGCTATCCTGTGGAACATCAAAAAAATATGGTCACGACACGAATTCCATGTGGAAGCATTTGAAGTCCATTCACGAGAAGACATACCACCGAATGATGCGTAAAAAGGAAGCTACTGATCATGGTTCCACATCTACATCAACTGCACATGGAGCATCAACTTCAGCTACAATCAAAATGCAAGCTGACTGTCCTAATTAGGGTCATATGACCACCCACTGTTTGCGCTGCCATATGCCAGTGGGTTTGAACACCACATTTGTTGCTGAATATTTGCAGGCAGTGAACTCTCATCTCTGTTAATTTTTTGGAGGGGAATTACATCATCTAGAATTTTTGGGTGTAATTTTTAAGATTGGAAACATGTCTGTTTTCTTTTTAGTTCTTTTACTAGAGTTTTGTACCATGTTGTTATCAGTACTTTAGTTTTATAACTTTAAAAAATATAAAGACCAGTATAAAAAAAAAGACAAAAGGTTCTATTTAGAACCGTGCAACATCCAAAAAGAGCTGTGTTTCTGCATTTATTCATTTCTCTTAAATATAGTGTATAAGTGTGCGTGAGTGTGTTACTGTATGTATCAGTGTATGCCAGGGTGTGTTAGTGTATGCATGAGAGAGTGTAAGAGTGTCTGAGTGTGTGAGTAAGTGAGTGTGTGAGTATCTCAGTGAATGCATCAGTGTGTTCATGGGTGTGTCAGTGTATGTATGAGTGAGTCCCACAGTGTCTCAGTGTGTGAACGAGTGAGTGGGTGGCTAGCTCAGTGATTGAATGAGTGTGTCTATAAGTGTCTCAGTGTATGTATTAGTGATTCCTAGGGTGTCTGTGGGTGTGTATAAGTAACTGTGTGAATGTGCTAGTAAAGGGATTAGTGTGTCCATAGGTGTGTCAGTGTATGTATGAGTGAGTCCCAGAGTGGCTCAGTGTGTGCATGGGTGAAGGGGTGAATTTGTCAGCGAATGCTTCAGTGTGCCCATTGGTGTGTCAGTGTATGTATTAGTGAGAGCTAGGGTGTGTCAGAGTGTGTATGACTGAGTGAGTATGTTAATTAATATATCAGTGAGTTTATGTGTGTGTCAGTGTACGTATTATTGAGTTGTAGAGTGTGTCTGTGTGTATGACTGAGTGAGTGAGTACGTCAGTTAATGGATGAGTGTGTCCATTGGTGTGTCAGTGTATGTATTAGTGAGAGCTAGGGTGTGTCAGAGTGTGTATGACTGAGTGAGTATGTTAATTAATACATCAGTGAGTTTATGTGTGTGTCAGTGTATGTATTATTGAGTTGTAGAGTGTGTCAGTGTGTGTATGAGTGAGTGAGTATGTCAGTTAACGCATCAGTGTGTCCATGGGTGTGTCAATGTATGTATTAATGAGAGCTAGGGTGTGTCAGAGTGTGTATCAGTGAGTATGTTACTTAATACATCATATGTATTAGGGAGTCCTAGGTGGTCTCAGGGTATGTAGAAGTAAGTGTGTGAGTGTGTTACTGAATGCATTAGTGAATCCATGGGTGTGTCAGTGTATGTATCAGTTAGCCCCAGAGTGTCTCAGTGTGTATAAGAGTGAGTCTGTGATTTTGTCAGAGAAAGCATCAATGTGTCCATGGGTGTGTTATTGTATGAATTAGTGAGACCTAGGGTGTGTCAGAGTGTGTAGGACTGAGTGAGTTAATATGTCAGCTAATAAATCAGTGTGCCAATGGGTATAACAGTGTCTGCATAGGTGTAAGAGTGGGTGAGAGATGGTCTATATGGGTTTGTGAATGGGTGTAACAGTGCCTGTAGGATATCTGAATGGGTGTGAGAGTGTCTGCATGGGTATGTGAGTGGGTGTAAAAGTGTCTATATAGGTGTAAGTGTGGGTGTGAGAGTCTCTGTATGGGTTTGTAAATGAATGTGGAAGTATCTGTATGGGTATGTGAGAGTAAGAGTGAGTGTAAAATATCAGGAATCCTTTTGCTTGATAGTTTATTAGGTCAGAGCTGAAATATATATATCAGCTGTTTGCCGCCCGACCAACATCCGGGGAGGGGGTCCGTGTAACGGAAGCAGCCGTCTTCCGAATGGTTGATTGTAAAACAATCCCAAATATCAAAACTTCGAAGAAGCGGGCACAGACTGCCAAATGATGAGGTGCATAAATTTATTGCTGTTGCTCACTCATGTCTATGCTTGCCCGCTTCTTCGAAGTTTTGTTATTTGATATTGTTTCACTAGCCGGGCCAGGTTTATAGCCAGGGGGTATGGTTCAAATACAGTTGATGCAGCCATACGAAGATCTAGAGTATGGGCAAGGGAGGATCTCTTAACACACAGGGCTAAGAGAGCTGAGGAGACAGGTCATATCATTGAGACCCCTCAACCCACCAGGCTCATCCTGTCATACTCCAGGCAGGAAAAGAAGATTAGAGCCATTGTGAGGCGCCACTGGCATTTTATCCGGGATGATCCGGTAATAGGCAACTCAGTATTGCCCAATCCTTCTATTACTTTTAGAAAAATATGACTATGGGCAATATGCTAGTGAGCAACAACCAGGATAAAAATCAACAGGATATGTGGCTGACGGCCAGAAAGGGCTTTTTCAAATGTCTGATCTGCAAAGCCTGCCAATTTGGTGCCAAATCGAAATCCTACATAACTGCATTTTCATCTAAAACTCGGGACATTAAACAACATCTCACATGCAAAACAGAATTTGCTGTGTATGTCCTAGAGTGCAGTTGTAAGCTCAAATATGTAGGAAGCACCAAATTGGCTGTGCATAAAAGAATATTGCAGCACATTCGAGCGATCACAAATAAGGACAAGAACTACCCAGTGGCGAGACACTTTGAAGCCTTTCATGACAGTGACCCCAGATGCTTAAAATACTTTGTAATTGAGGCTATTCAGCGTCAAAGAGAGGTGGGGACAGAGAGGCTAGGTTGAGACGCCTGGAAACCAGTTTTATTCTGGAACTTGATACGAAGATCCCAGGCGGTCTCAACGTTACTGAAGATCTACATACGTTTCTTTAACTTGGACTTTTAATCTATGCCCTTCCTTACTAATGTAGTGTTGAGTTTCCTTTTATGAGGTTTTTATGGGGTTTTAAGGTATTTATATTCATATTTATTTATTTATATATTTATATATGATATTACATGAAATGGTTATTTGCATTGAGCTAGAAACCTGGTTTTCTTGGGTTCATATCTTTTATATATGGCTCCTATGTAGATGTGTATATGTAAATGTGTAAATGAAGAGCCTTGGACCTCAATATCAACCTCATACTATTACAAGGACAGTAGCAACATTGTAGCACTAGAAACTTTCCTTAGTATGTATAAGTTTTATCTCCCCCGCCTGTATGTTCCTACCCCTTCCCCTAAAATATTCAGCATTAAGCTCTGCATAAGTAGTTGATCTGTTTTTCAGGTACTGTAGCACGTAGTCACTTTATAGGTCTATTATGGTGAGGGAGGATAACTGCACGGTCTGTGTTTTTGGACTGGCAGGTAGTACAAGGCCAATATATTGACTCTGATAGTTTTCATCTCAGCCAGACCAATTAAAGGATATTTTATATGAATTAATTTCCATTGCGGGACCTGGATACAGGGTTTTAATTTTAGCACATAAGTAAATTTCCACGTTGCACTTTCACATTTTTTCTCAATGGATGGACAAGGTACTGAATCACAAATTATGCATTTATGCAGAAATAGGTTTACAGACATTATATATAAAAATGTATTGTGAGTTATTTTAAAATCCAGATGATTTGTATTGTGGGCATTTATGCACAATATATATTAGGATTTTGTCTATGTCAATGAGATTTGTTGAGCACTTGCACTTTAAAAGATGGGGGCTTCACTTAGGCTGTGTCATGTGATCAAGGCCACGCAGACGGCAGAAACGCGTCATGGCAGACACCGGTGATGGTGAAATAAAATAAAGATTGCTGCACTTATCTGGGTCCACGCTCGTTTTTTCTAAAGAAAACGGAAACGGAGGCGAGGTGTTGGATATATATATTCCGCGTGCCACCGGAATCAGCTCCAAACACGGACACGGACCCAGGATGTCAGTTTCTTTATTTTATTATTGCTGTGCCGCCATAACGTTTCGGCTCCTACGAGCCTTGATCACATGATATATATATATATATTTTTATCCGCATAGTCCCATTTTTCTGGCCTTGCAAGGGAAGTGTGGCGATATATATATATATATATCCCCTGCGGACTTACACAGAGGGCTGCGCTGAGGCCCACGAGGGATACTCGGATCTCGCAAGTGGCACTTTTTGTTAGGGAATTCCAACCCCAGTAGACATGCTTAGCCCTCTTTTTAAACACACACAAGGGTTCAGGAAAGCTCTCACCTGACCCCTTCATTTAATATACAAACAACTTTTCAGCCCCAGGGTCTGTTTCCCTGACAAACAAAATGGAGGTCGCAACATTTCTCTGAATGTGCGGCCAGCCAATCAGGACTTTGCTGTGGCGCGTAAAACTGCTCATCCCCAGTGGGTGGATCTGCGGAGGATCCGCGAACCTATACATATAGAAATTTGTTTTCGGGTTAATATCTCTAAAACAACTGAACGTATTTACACCAAATCAAAAAAAGCGTGATCTGTGGAGCAAAATCTACCTTTCTGCCAAATTTGGTGTAAATTGTCCAGCTGTTTGGGCTGCAGTTGTGTTCAAAACTCCTATGAGAATTAACACGGGTGAAACGTGTTTCAGGACCACCCCCTTTTTCGTAGCCCCCTTCTGACAGGCTACCCCAAAACTTTCCAGACAGAAGCTGATGTGAGTGTCTAATTTTAAGGGAACATTTCGTGAAGATTCGTCAACTAGCGCCAAAGATATAGGGGACTGATAATCAAGTCCTAACTATACCTACCTACTGGCGACTGCCAGTACGTAATACATATATATATATATATATATTTTGTTTGAAGCAGTAACAGATGCTTTTATCTATTTATGTATTTATTTAGTACATAGGATGACACAAAAAAAAATTGTTGCAGAAATGCTCTTGTGTGATTAACATCAGTATCCTTTATCAGAAAGACTGAAGATTTGTGATAGATAATTACCAAGTTATGTTTAATTGCATTTAATTATATCAGATCCTGCCGCCAGAAGCGCTTTTCGGTAGTTGGAGGAGACAGTGGAATTTTCGGGCCTAGTTTATCATCAGTTTCACAGTTGAGCTGGTATAAGAACTTCGAAAACAGAGCAAAAACTTCACGCTCAACTCCAAAATGTCCAAATACTACCCAGTTAACATGACAGGGTGTTACCTGGCCTACGCGATCAAGGGAGGAGTTTGCAAATAATATGACAGCATTATCCTAAAAGCAGTTTCAGTTGCATTTGCGCAATCAGTCACCACCCCATGGTTAGATCATTTTGTTACCCTTCCCGCACCATGCTCACATTTATGGTAGCATAACCTCAGGATGCTTACATTACGCTGTAGAGGATGGAAGAGGTAAGCTGGGATGCTGGTTCTGTCTCTTCTATTCCTCGAGCTTAGGAATGCGAGAGGTAACAACTAAGGGAAGGTAGATTTTGTCACTGAACACAGTACCGTTAACCAGGCTTCCATTTGCAACGATACAAAGTGGGAAGCATACGGCTATCTCTCATTAAGGGTGATGTCCAACTTGATGCCATTTCGAAAATGTACACAGAAACCATCAATGTGCTTTTCAGCAGCAATTTACCTATAAATAAAGAATTAAGGTTCCAGTAGTCTACCCAGGGCCACTGGAATTATTTGATTCTGCAACATCAGCGTTTTCTACATAATTATGGAGTTTCCATATCACCCACTATCTAATGAACAATTACCAGAAGAAAAATTGCTTCTAGCTCAAACAGATCAAAAGTTAGAATGAAAAGCACTACACAGGGTGTTGGGAAGTGGAAAGCCGATTGCCATCCTTAAATGGTCACCTGCCAGTTGTTGATTGCTGTATTGGGGTGCTAAACTGGTACTAATGAGGCAAAACATTTACTCAGCACAGCATTATTGTGTTTTTAAATGACAAAAGAGAAAAACGATACTGCCACAAAATGTGCTGCAATATTCTGCATAACTGGACAGTGTGTGCCACATAATTTGGTCACCTTTACCACATAATAAATGCCCATTGCTGCGTGAAACTAGTGATTCTGATTTTTATCACACGATAGAACATAATATGATGCCATTTTTGTGCCATCATTTTGTGCAACCATTTTTGTTTTCATTAAAAATTTAAACTGCATCTGTTTCCTCATTTCTATTAAGCTTCTAATTGGAAGTCATCGGAAAATGGAAATCAGGTACAGATTAATTTTTTTACCAAACATCCTACCTATGAGTTGTATGCATTTCCAGCCAGTCAAAATCTATCAATCGTCTCAGGTAGACCAGGATCAGAACAGACCCTACTAGGGCTGGCTTCTCATATAGGCAGCAGGTGTAGCATGGAGAGCTGTAGACTAGCGCCCATCTTGTCAGTGGTGTAGCTAGACATTTTACCACCCGTGGTGGTCCCTGTGGTGGCTGCCCCGTGACAGCCGTAGGTAATGTGGGGGAGGAGAGGCCCCCGCCTCCCAAACTCATGCTGCCAGGGGCGGCCCGCCCTCCCCCACCCCACTGCTACACCACTGCATCCTGTTACACAGAAAAGGTACTTTACAAGTAGCAGTCATTTGAGCTAATCCCATAACTAAGAGTGGGGTCAGAGGTCGCAGCAGTAGTACATGCGCCCCTGATATGCCCAACAGCAGTCCAAGCTTCCCTCGAACCAATTTTCAGATTTTTCAGGTACTTCAGCAACAAGACATAGCTGCCAGGGTTTCAGATTGCTATGTGTGAGATTTTCACTATTTCAGTGTAATTATGAGTGACATTTCACCAACTATGAGTGACACTTTCTCGCAAGCAAAATCAAGCAATGAAGACGAGGGAACATAAATATCAGAAATTACACCCATTTGAGCAACGAGAAGCTCTAAGAAGATCTTAAAACAACTGTAAAGCACCAGACATCAAGAGAGTGAGATGCACACATTACAGCCAGCGAAGACGCTGCATTAGACTTGACTATTAGTACTGCTTGTTCAATTCTAATAAAAGCGATTACCAGCACTGCTGAGCGGTATATACCCCGGTCAGCGCGCCACTGCCTGCTGCCCAGCCCCGCAGCACCAGATCACACCAGCAGGCTGCAGCTGTCACAGAGCTACTACAAACAGCAGGCTCTTGACTAAGTGGCGCCAGCCGCGCTGAAATTTGAGGTCTTCCAACTGTAAGAAGGGTTTTAGTTTTCTTAGGAGGTACATGTGTAGATTGGCGCTTCTGGTAGCAGCTTTTATGTGAGTTGGCATGGTTAGATTTGAGTCTAGAGTGATGCCTAATGATTTTACGGAGTCGCAGATGGTTGGGGTGCAGTCAAGTGATTTGAAGTTAAGGGACCATGTTTGAGGTTGTTGGGATTTAAAGGGTGGGGAGAAAATGATGAATTCGGTTTTCAGCTGGTTTAGTTTTAGATGGTTGAGTGCTAGCCAGTCCTGTGTTTTCCTCAGGGTGTCATCCAGTCTCTGGATATCCTCTTGAGAGGAGAGCTTGAGGTAGAGTTGAGTGTCATCTACATACATGTGATACGAGATTTTTGATTGAGGACTTCAGTGAGTGATTCCATATATAGATTCAAGTGCATTGGTAAAATTGTAGATCCCTTCGGAACGCCCCTGTTGATGTCTGCTACGTCAGATAGGGTGTTGCCGATTTTGATTCTTTGCTGCCGGTACTGCAGGAAGGAGGTGAAACAGTTAATGAAGGTCCCCATGCATGCTTTTTTAGGTCTGGCTTGACAGTGCAGCCATTTGCTAGGCGTGTTGTTGCTATTTCTTTAAAATGTACATAAAGTAGGCTTTAGCTCTGTCCAGAGGAGTATTTTCTCTTACTGCATAACATTGACCGCTTGATGTATCATCCTGTCTCCTAGGGAGTTCTTGCATTGCAATGCATGATTTTTACATCTCAAAAGTACACTGAATCAGAATACATTAAACTATTTAACGCATAGATGCATTGTATCAAAAACAATCATTTTTACGTGTTGTTTTTGACTGTAAAAGGCTTTTAAAAAAATGTATGTTCAAAATGCAATAAGAGATCTATTGACTTCGTCAATGCTTGTTGTTTTTGTGGGCCTACAAAGCATCGCTTTGAGGAGATGATAAGCCTTGTGTGGGATATATCATTAACTAAGAATGTAGGAGCTCGTTTTTGGTAAGCATAGTGCTCCACATAGGACATTAGCCTGTGCCCTCACAAGATTCTCAGTCACTAGAGTATGCAAAGTGCTTCGGATGATAAGGCATATTGGGACTGATGTAAGGTTATGTGTGTCACATCTGACCTCACTCTTTGTAGCCTTCTCTGGCCATATTGTGGGAGCTCAAAATTATAACCCATTACTATGATCCCCCTGCTGTGCCAGTAAGGCTGATGACACAGTACCAATTAAGTAAAGATCAAAAACATCATGAGATGTTTGAAGGCCCTAAGAATATTCCAGCTGGTTTGCCCTACTGCTATGATATGTGGTTAAAAGGGGAGACTTGCCTGACAGTTTCTGCAGTTGCTATTATGTGTAGGGCTCTTTGTTAGAGAAGCAAAAACTTGACATAAGAATATGAAATCCATGAAGCTTTTATTTCCACGCCAAACAGTGAGTCTCAGAATGAAAAACACAATTTGAAGGTCCCGTTCTTGGGATCTCTTAAAGCTGATCAACAATAACAAGATATCTAATTAATTATGTTCCCGTCAAAAAGGCGAGATGTGTACAAGGCAATTTTAAGGTTCGTTGACACGGTATTCAAGGTGCATATTTTCCCCACCATGTTTTTCTTCTGCTTTTGTAGCTACACCCCTGGATAATGAATTCATGCCACAATACCCTGGCCGTTTATTTGTTCTCTAAGTAAAAGCCAGTGTTATAAAACAAGTTAATGGATATTAATTTACGTAGATTGAAATAATGGAAGACAGAGTTACTCTTGCCAGGATTCAAACTGCAGTTCACAGCAGAAGTCAAAGTTGCTTGTTCAACTTTTTGAGCCATTTTGTCTGCCCAAGAGAGACGTTACAGTCAATAAACAAGCATTGGCAAAGCCAACAAGTCTTGCCTTTTTGTTTTGCTGGCACAGACCTATTGAGTCCCCTCGAGTTCAACCAAAAGTCTGGGCATCACTATTGGTAGTGATCTCTCTATGAAAGCCCAGATCGGGACAGTGGTCTCCTCATGCTTCTTCCAGCTTCGAAGGATTAGGAAGATCAGTAGATTCCTTACTACTGAAGCTCTGACCCAAGTGGTATTGGCCCTTGTCATCTCTCATATTGATTATGACAACTCACTCTATGTTGGCATCCCGGCATATCAACTAAAACGATTGCAACTGGTGCAAAACCAGGCAGCCAGACTAATCTACCACCAGCCCAAATGGCATCACGTTACCCTGTTAATGAAAGAATTACACTGGCTACCGGTAGCCGAACGCAGCATTTTTATGCTGGGCTGCATCATCTTTAAAGCTCTGCTTGGCAAAAGTCCTGAGTTTGTTTCCTCTCGGTGCAGCGCTATGCCCCCTCTCGGGAGCTTAGATCCTCCCACCAGAATCTTCTTGTCATTCCATTCTTCAAACGCAAGAAATTCGGGGGCCTAAGATTTTCGGTCCTGGCCTCCCGATTCTGGAATTCTCTCCCTCTGGACATCAAATCACCTACCTCTTACGCCCAGTTCAGGAAACTCCTGAAGGTCTGGCTGTTTCGTCAGGCATATGATTGAGCCCCTCAAGCAGCAGTAGTCCCCTTTGGACCCCAGCGCCATGAAACCGTTTGGTGTACGCGCGCTTTACAAGACTCTTTAACATAACATAACCTATTGGCCTTGCCAATGTTTTGTTGTTGTTGTTTTTCTGCATTGGCAGAAAGAAACAAATGCTTGTTTGTGGATGTGGAGGGATTAACAAACAAAAAGAAACACGCAGGATTAGGGTAATGGGGTAGCAGCAAAGGAGTTGGGGGCAGATGAGATTGATAACTAAACTTTAAAAAAGTCCACACTGGGAGGGGTGGGAAAGTAAGGGTGAGCAACAGGGAGAATAGAGGGTGGGGCTTTGAGACTGAGATGCAGCACATGAGAGAAAGAGAGAGAGGGAGAGAGAGAGCAAGAAACCAAATGCAGTCCCATAAAGTGCTAAAAGCAAAAGAAATAAGTAGTTTCATGATTGAGAGCAGTGGAAGTATACAGGTTATTCAATTGAAATGATGGTAAAGTAGCTATGCTCCAGGTGACGGATAAACACAAGGAAAGTCATCAAATATGAAGTGAGCAAATGAAAGCGACAAGAAAGCCACCCAATGATATGTAATTGGCTGGCCCAAAGCCCAGTGTAACTATTGATATTGTTCACAGTATATCTCTGAAAACAGTCTGCTAAAGCTGTCTGTAAGCGAGACTTAAAAAAAGACAGTAGGTCATCTAAGAAGATTGAGCAGTGGTATCATTGACATTGAAAAGGGACTGTAATATAACAGTTGCTTAGGTTCCATCTGCTTGGAAAGTCACTCCTATTTCAACATGGCAAGACACTAATTTGCTTAGAACAGAAACAGTGTACCATTATTACACTGATGTATAGTGCAGCATAATGCACTATGGCACTGTTTTTATTGTGGACCATAATGTGAAGCATACTATAGATTCCTTCTCAGTGGCACTGACTTGCACTACCAGTTATATGTTTGTGTCTAGCAGTTCTAAATAGCCATCATGTAAATTTAAGTAGTCAGGACCATTGGAACTTTGCGGCAGGGGATGGCCAAAATATGTGATAGAATTGCCTAAATTTTGTGGCAACAAAAGCCAAATTATTAAGCATAATATGCACATTTTGGGATAGTATTATCACTGTAATTTCTCATATTTAGACATTTTAACACTGGTTGGGCAAACGTTTCACCACATTTGTACTAATTTAACTCCCAAATATAGCAGTAAGCAACTATAAGGTGACCAGTCAACCTTTGTGAAGGGCCCTCCACTGCTGGGCAACACAGGTCACCAGCTTTTTTTTTGTTAATGTCTGCAAATTATACAGCATATGATGGAATATGCGTATGGAAATGCTGTGGCCAGAAAATCACATAGTTTCAGTTGCAGTGCCTATAGTATCCCAGGGCTTTCATTTTGCTAAGGGTGCCCCATATTCTCAGAATTACCTGCATTATTCCAGTGCCAACATTTTGTCACAGGTGACTTTATAAGCCCAAAATTACCTCTGACATGCCTAAACCAATGCCAGACATGGTCACAGACATATTCTATCTTAGTCATGCTCACATACATTCACTCACTCACATTTATTCTCACTCACTCACACTACAAACATCACGCTCTCACAGACACATTCTATCTCAGTCTTGCTCACTTATATTCATCCACTCACATTCATTCTCACTCACTCACACTTGTCTTGATCATTTTCACTCATTAATTCTTGCTCACTCTTACTCTCACTCACTCTCATCCACTGTCACTCACTTTAACTCACTCGTGCTCACTCTGACTTGGTTCAACTCACTTTCACATTCACTTGCACTCACTTTTACTCTCATGTAGATTTACTCTCACTGACAATTACTTGTACTCACTCTTACTTTAATTTATTCATCATTTCTCTTACCCACAATTACTTGCATTCACTCTTACTCACTCATTCTCAATCCCTTTCACTTTTACTCACACAAATGCTCACTCACATGCAGACACATGTGGACATATTTACACACTCTCACATATACACACAGCTAGTAGTCCAAAAATCAAATAGGTCAAGGCACGCTACAGAAACATTCTGCCGTTCTGGTTGTTCTACTCTCTTCAGTTAGGAACACCTTAACATTTCACCAGTGGAGGCTGGCCCGGAGCAGAGAAGCTCGTGAGCGGTAACTAGCTGCTTGCCCGAATAGTAACCCTCCCCATAAGCGTGGCTTAACTGTGTACCACACCCTGCTATTATGAGTGCTCCTTCATAAGTACACATGTTGGGTATGGCTGACCCTTCTGCTAAGAAGTCCACATTTGTGTCACCACTTTCTTATGCTTTAAGCATTGAAGGATTGCTGCGGTCCACAGCTGTAAAGAGCGCCATCGATAAAGGTTTGCCATCCAGGTATCTTAACAAGTGTGCTTATTTTTGCTGGATATAAGTTCATTCAACATGCATTGTGCTCTTTATATTTTTTCTTTACCTACTTTGGTTGCTACTTCAAAATTTTATTGTGGCAAAAATGCTGAGATCTGCAAAGCAGAAGGCTCATTTTGTGTTTGTTATTAGACAATCATTTTACCTTCTGTAGATTAACCTCTGTTTTTATTATTTCGCTGTTTTGACCCTAAAAGTTGGCTATATTTAAGGTCCCAACATATCCTTAAAACATCAAATAAAGAATAATTAGAGTGTTTAAATTATAGTTTAAAAACTCCTCACATTCCACACCTCGGTTGCTTTGCCCTTGTACACTTGACAGCTATTTGATCCCCCTAGAATGGATGAAAGGACGAGCCGCTAATGTTAGATTTACTTCTGCATACCAGAGAATTAACAAATCATAAACCTTGGCACCTTTCAGTTTAGATATCTAGCTTCTTAGACCTTAAGTGATACACAGAGCACCACCCATGTCAACGCACGTCACGCGGCACGTCTTGAGTCAGCTTCCTTGGCAGTAAATTGGGAGAAATTAGCCTTTGGGTGAATTCTGCCTTTGAAGATTTACCAACAGTGTTTAAATGGCGCCTATGGTTGCAGGTGGTGTGCAGTGGCACTGTTTTCAGGGGACCAAGACTTGTCTTTCATCATCAGACTTTTACCCTAAGCAAAAGAGAGATAGGCAGAAAAGAGAAAGAAGGAGGAAGTGAAATATAGGAACTCAGTGACAAAGGGAGAAATCAGGGATGAAAAATATTCTGCAGAAGTGTGATAAAACAAAGGAAGTGTAGGGAGTGTGAGGGAAAAAAGAGCATAAGGTGGAATCAAGACTAGGCAGTCTTAGTACTTGGTAACCTGGCACTATTCATTCAGCAGGGGTCTCCTAGGGAAAACTTTGGGCCCCACACTTATTTCTTTTAACAAATTAAGTAAATTGCCTACCAATATTATTACATGGTAAGGCTGGTTATAGGAACAGTGAAAAGACCATCAATGATGCTCATTAGCAGACTCCAGCTACTTAACCGGAAGCTGGCGCGAGCGCGCAGTTTGATGTCCCCTGAGGCTTGAGCCGGGCGGACCAACGTATTGCCTTTGTACCTCTGTTTATTTTAAAAATAACTACATTGAATTTGCTTGTTTTTAAAATCGTTTTAGTTGCGATCTTTGCACAGTGCACTCAGCACTTAGCCTCACTCCAGGGGTCCGCTTTAGTAAGGCGAGACCGCCACTTTGGGAGGAGAAAGCAGGTTAGCGGGCTAGTTGTTCGCCCAATCTGCCTACTTAACCGGAAGCTGGCGCGAGCGCGCAGTTTGATATCCCCTGATGCTTGAGCCGGGCGGACCAACGTATTGCCTTTGTACCTCTGTTTATTTTAAAAATAACTAGATTGAATTTGCTTGTTTTTAAAATCGTTTTAGTTGCGATCTTTGCACAGTGCACTCAGCACTTAGCCTCACTCCAGGGGTCCGTTTTAGTAAGGCGAGACCGCCACTTTGGGAGGAGAAAGCAGGTTAGCGGACTAGTTGTTCGCCCAATCTGCCTACTTAACCGGAAGCTGGCGCGAGCGCGCAGCGGGCGCGCCGCTGGCACGCCGAAGGCGCACCTAAGGCAAGCCCGTCTGCGCCCGGCCGCGCACGGCCCACGCACAGCGCTAGCCCCCCTGCCCGTTTGGGCACAAAGGATCCCAGGCCCTATATATACTCGAACAGTACACTGCACAGTTTAAATGTCATCAAGCATAACCCACTGTGCATTTGTATTCAACCTGGCCAGAAATCTCCAAACGATCACAAACTTTGCCCTGGGTGTAGGACGAACTTACCGATGCTTATGGCCCAGCAGGAGAAAAATACACAGTGTACACCTAAAGGTAGGAAAGGACGTGTGGGGAAAAATGACTTTAAGTGTGTACTACTGAATGCAAGATCTTTAGTTAAACACAGTATCGACTGTGCGTCTTTAATTGAGGAAGAAAAAAATCAATATCGCCTTCATTACCGAGTCGTGGACGGACGAAGCCTCCGGCCCAGACTTGGTTAAAGCCACACCCCCGGGCTACCTTTGTTATACTCTAAATAGGCCGGCTAAGAAAGGGGGTGGCTTAGCAGTAATATATCAAAACTCATTAAATGTGACTTTTAACTGCTCATCCAATATGGAATGCGAAGCACTAGATTTCTGTTTTTTCCTTTCTTACCACTATACTTTTAAAGGCACTCTCGTTTATAGGCCACCCGGTCCCAGAAACCGGTTTATAATACAAGCTGGCAGCTGGTTGGAAAACGAGCTAAGTGCATGCTCTTACACGATACTATGGGATTTCAACTTCCATTTAGAAGCTGAAAATGATCCAGATACGTCAAAGCTACTAGACCTAATGAGTACCGTTGACCTAAAGCAACTGGTCACTGGTGCCACACATAAGGCAGGGCACACACTTGATGGCATATTCTCCAATAATGGGCAGCTAGTATTCACTGACATTCTCCCGGTGATCTGGTCGGATCACAGGGCGGTGCTTTTCAAGGTGACGCCTCCTGACCGGGGTTCCAAGAAATCAGTGAAGAAACAGGTGGTCAGTCGAGCATGGAATAGGGTGAAGGCCGATGAACTACAGGACCTGCTAACCTCTACATCATTTACTCTTCTGGTGGATCTAGATGAGGCCACGTCTCTCTATACTAACTGCCTGGAAGCAGCTAGTAACAAGTTAGCTCCTAAAAAGATCCTCCGTCACAATAGGGAACGACTCACGTCATCTTGGTATACCCAATAGCTTAGAGAAAAAAAACTGACCTGTAAGCACTTGGAAAGAATCTGGAGGAGGGAGTACAATGAGAGTGCAAAAAATGAATACAAACAAAGCCTAGCACAGTATAAGCAGTTACTTCATAAAACGAAACAAGAGTTCTTTGCAAAGCATGGAAATCAGCATCCATACTTCCTCTGCTGAAAAAACCGAATCTAGATCCTAACGACTCCAATAATTTTAGACCCATATCTAGGCTTCCACTCCCTGCTAAAATCTCAGAAAAAAATAATGAATACACAACTCAGTCGGTTTTTGGAAGAGGGACGGGTGCTGGACCCTACCCAGTATGGCTTCCGGGGGGGACACAGCATGGAGTCTGCTCTCCTTAAATCCACTGAAGAAATCAGGACTACACTGGATCAGGGAGGAAAAGCTGCCATGATTATGCTGGACCTCTCTGCGGCCTTTGATATGGTCCGTCATGTTTTACTGATGGACCGGCTGCAAGAGATCGGAGTAAAGGGCACGGCCTGGAAACTAGTCAAATCGTTCCTAGCCAACAGAGTACAGACAGTCACCCTTGGAGACTTCACTGCCAAATCTTTCTCACTTCCTTGTGGAGTCCCTCAAGGGTCTTCCATGAGTCCAACTCTTTTTAATATATATGTGTCGCAGCTGGCTCCTCTGATTGAATCCTTTGGGTTCAATCTGACTTCTTACGCTATGACACCCAGATTGTAGTATCTCTGCTTCCAGATGGAGTACAGGAGACAGCGTCCTGCTTCCACGACTGCATGACAGCAGTGGGCAGTTGGATGGCCCAAAATTGCCTTAAACTTAACTCCAGTAAAACAGAGGTGGTTCTTTTCGGCAATGATCCAAATTTCTGGACCCCGGCATGGTGGCCGGACTCACTTGGTCCTCTTCCAACTCCCACTAGGAAGGTAAAAAATCTAGGAGTCTATATAGACAATAAACTCTCTTTTAAGGATCAAGTGAATGCAGTGGTCTCAGCCACATCGTACACTCTGAAATCCTGCAAAGAAATGTTGCCTTTCCTACCCAAAGACAGCCAACAAACAGTTGTTACTGCCTTAGCCATGTCCAGACTGGATTATTGTAACAGCTTATATTTAAATATCCAGGAGGGGCTTATGAAAAAACTCCAACTCCTGCAGAATGCAGCTGCCAGACTGCTTACTGGCATCCCAAAATATGCCTCAATCTCGGCGGAGATTAAAAGACTCCACTGGCCGCCTGTCAAAAAGCGAGTTTTGTTTAAAGCTCTGTGTGTGGTCCATAAGTCTCTTCATGGAAACGGACCCCTTCACCTGATTCAACGCTTCCGCTGGTATGTACCAAGAAGAACACTGCGCTCCTCAGATGCAAAATTAGTCTCAGTACCCTTTGTAAAAAAAGCTAACTGGGGTGGCATAAGCTTTTTGGTCGGTGCAGCCAAAGCATGGAATGACCTCCCTTTGCCTATCAGATGCATGACAAAACTTTTGGACTTTAGGAAGGCCTTGAAAACATGGTTGTTCATTGTCTAGTGACTAGTTACACCCCCTCCTCGCTCAGGCCACCTCAGGACATCAAATACAGCGCCAGGACACCTTTGAGTAGCAGTTGCGCTCTAGAAATGTCAATAACATTAACATGTAGGCTGATATGCCATGGTGAGTACAAGAGAAGTAAACGTTTGTGAATGGCATATGACATAATTACTTGGTACCTAACAGGTGCACCAGTGTCATTTAATAATCTGTACATTTGCATCTGGAAATAGATCAGGCAAAAATGTAAATATCTAGGTCAGGGATCTGATGAAACATTCTACACAAATAAAAGGAACTAACCCATTTATAGTTAGCTAACTCGTGGACCTGATTCACAACTCTTTTCTTCCTGTAAGGAAGCTTTTCTTACTCCTGGAAATTCACGAGTAAGACACACCAAAATCTGAAGTATGGTACAACTATTCACACAATAGGCTTTATGATCCAGGCCCTTAATGGCTGATTTTCAAAAGGCCAAATCTGTGCAAATTCGACTTCCCACAGAACAGTGAGAACTGTGAACATGGCAGAAAGTGACCTATCCTTAAGACCACATGAGATTTTACATCTTAAGACTCAAATCTGACAGAGCACATAATTCATCGCTTGTGAATTTGCACAAAAATTGTTGGGCAATAGGATTGGTCTGGCTCAGTGACAGTGCATCCACGATAGACAAAATAAACCCTGCTCACAGGCAGTGATCTCGGTGGGTAGTGCAAGCTCCAGATGTAACTGTGCCCCTGACCATCATGAGTCGTTTGACATTATTCCCTGTTATTGCTCATCGTGTGATATCCTGTACATGGCCTCTTTCAGTGTCCAACCTCTGACTTTATTTACCTTGGACAATGGAAGGCCTGCTGTCACTGACAGCCATATCCTATTGATTCTGAAGACCCGAGAATCTGCTAGTGTAAACCATGCCATGTTCCTGATTATTCAGTAGTAAGTTGGCAGAGAAAACATGCTTGGGTGATCAGGACCCCTGAAATGTGAAAATTCCCTTTGCACAAAGGGCATCTGTGCATTTTACACTTTGTGCACAGATCCGAATTAGCAAAATGCGAGTTACCAGATCTTGAGAAAAAGCTTTGTGACAGGACTCAAATAGTTGTGCATGACATGTTTAAAACTGTGTTGGGAAAATTTAATTTTTGACGTACATTTGCTCTCTTAGCCCTTGTGATTGAAGACCATTAGCTGGTTACTGAAATGCAACATGTGCCAAACTGAGGTTATAAAGGTATAAGGAAAATTTGCATTTGATCCTAAATAACTCATCATGATGCCTGATATCCTGAGAAGAATCCGCTCTGCCTTTGGTCTCAGTGTTGGGTTTAAAAGCTTCAGGAGCACAGGGCCAGTTGGTGAGCTACCCAGAGTGGGCATAACTACCTGCCCAGTAGAAAATGTCTAAACTAACGAGGTCAAATGGTGCAAGCTAAAGCAAATTTATGTATAAATTAGGCAAAAAATCTGAAGCATTTACAGGCAGTTCTGAAGGAACCCTCATGAAATATTGTTATTCTTCAGGTTCTGCTAAGCAAGTGAACTCCCTACAGGTGGGGTGCGATGAGGAGTTCCTACAGGGCAATTTGGAAAGCACATAGGGCCAAATTATGCATTTTACAACAGGATGTTTGTTAGACTGGCATCCTTGGCTTGGTTTCCCCTATCTTTTTTCCTCTGCCTCCTGTATTTTTGCTGTGTGCTGGATTTCTTTTTTGCTGGTCTAGATGCTTTGGGCCCTTTGCCACTGCTGATCAGTGCCAAAGGGCAAATGCTCCCTATTTAAATTGTTGTTATGGATTGGTGTTTCCATGAGTGGCTTATTTGATGTACTGGTGAGTCCCTAGTACAGTGCACTGTGTGTGCCCAGGGCCTGTAAATCAAATGCTGCTAGTGGGCCTTCAGCACTGATTGTGCCACCCACACAAGCAGCCTTGCAAAGGGTTCTCAGACCTGCCACTGCAGTGTCTACGCGCAGTTTAAAACTGCCATGTTAGCCTGGCAAGGGCACCCACTTGCCAGCCCCACCCTTCTCTTTTCTTACATGTAAGATACCCCTCAGGTAGAACCAAGGTACCCCCATGGGCAGGGTGCAGTGTATGTGAAAGTGTAAAAGGTAGGACATGTACTGGTGTGTGTGACTTGTCCTGATAGTGAAATACAGTGTATTTTGTTTTTCATTATTGAAAGGTTATCTGTCCCATAGGATAGAATGGGAGACATTTTGTAACAGCTTACAAGTATAACTTCCCATTGGGACAAGATAGAGAAATGGAGTTTGGGCTCTCTGAACTCCGAATTTAATTACACATCTTTTAGTAAAGATCGTTTTTAAATGATGTGTTTGAAAATGCCGCTTTTAGAAAGTATTATAAACAGCAAGTTGTGGGGGTGTGTACTTTAAGTAAACAACATTTAGACAAAAACCACCTTGACTATTAAAGTGGTTTCGTGTATTTATTACACTTTTGTAAGTTGATCAATTTTTTAACATAAACATTCAATATTTTGGATCAAATAAAAAAAACTTTTTAGAAAGTAGGCATTTGCTTCCTTAGCCATCCTATGTGCCTCTGCTGGTTTGTGGGTTGACGGACTGGCTTTGGAGTGACAGGGGCTGGGGATGTGCATTCACTGTAGACAGCCACTGGGAGGGTTGAGGTGTGTCCTGCCTTTCCTGGATGAGTCAGGGCTGGACTGAATAGACCTGGGCTGCATTTAGAGTAGTGGGAGGAGATTTCCTTGCACCTGAATAGGCCTGGTCTGCCTTATACCATGCTGTCTCAACCTCCTGCCAGGAAGCTGGACCAGAGAGGACAGAACTGGTTTGGAATGAGTTAAGAGACCCTCTGCAACAAGAGAACAAAGGAAAATGTGGTATAAATATTGGGGCCCAGACTCCAGAACTTTAGATTACTTCTGGACTCAAGAGGAACCTCTAACAAGGAGAAAAGCTGGGAAAGCTGAAGGAGAAGTACTGCCCCTGTGCTGTATGGGGTTGGCCTGCAGTGGCTGTTTCTGCCAAGGAGAGGACAAAGACTGAACTGTGCTGTGTGTCTTGCTTGAAGAAAATCTCCAAGGGCTTGGTGTAGAGCTTGCCTCCTGTTCTGAAGTCTCAGGTCCTCTTGCACCTGGAACTGCTGTTTCAGCTGCCACAGAGGCAAATAGCAACACCAACGCCGGCGAGCGATGCCGCGACCTTCAACGAAGCCGTGGGCACTGCTCGTGAAGTGCCCGACGCACCGCCCCAACTTGCACCGCAGCCCGACGCCTGCCGACTCCGCACCGTACTGACTCTGACATCGTCCCCGAGGCCGCTGCCTGCACCGGAGCTGAGGACACCGCTTGTGATGCTCACGACGCATAGGCCCGATTCGCACCGCAGCCCCGACCACACCGACGCCGGTGCTTCATCATCACGGAGCCGATACCTGACGTGGGGGACCTCCCGAATCCATCGATCCCTTCATCATCGTAAGGAACCGATGCCTCGGCGCCAACGTGACATCACCTCCCTGGCAATAGTGAGGAACCAATGACCTCACCTCCCCTACATCGCAGTAAGGAACCGGTGCCTCACCTCCCCTGTGGTTGTAAGGAACCTACCAGCAAAGCATCACCTCCCCGACACCGTGCACCGTTTTTGTTTCCCTCATTTGCCAAGGTACTTTTCTTTGGGGTCCATGTGACTTAAGGCCCGATGCAGCACACCTCGCCGTTGGCGCCATACTTTGGGATTGTCATCTGTCACGACGTCGTAATATCCCAGGTGCAGCTATTTGTTGCTACAAGCTTTATTTTTGTGAATAACCTATTTTTGGTGATATCTTGATATATGTATGGTGGATTTTTGTCGTTTTGGTCTTGTTGTATTTAGATAAAGAGTTCCTATTTTTTTAAACTGGTGTGGTGTCCATTTGTAGTGTTTTCACTATATTACTGTATGTGTGCACAAATGCTTTACACACTGCCTCTGAGATAAGCCTGTCTGCTCATGCCAAGCTACCAAGGGGGTGAGCTGGGGTTGTCTGAGGGCATAACTCCCTTACCCTGACTAGAAGCAATGGTCCCTACTTGGACAAATGTGCAAACCATTGCCAACTAGAGACCCCCATTTCTAACAATGTTCAAATCCATAGGAATTATTTACAATCTTCACAATTTTGACACATGGTGCGAATAACCTGGGTATGCAGTTTACGTAGTATATATCATATCTAACTCTCAATTCATTTCTTTTTCCCATCGTTTATAAAATAAGACTGAGGATCTTTTTGAAAGGGGCAGGATGGTGAAATTAGAAACTACACTCTCCTCTTAATCTTAGGCCATATGTAGCACAGTGATGCCTTAGGATAGACAGATGTTTAAGGCTAGGACAGCAGAGCTGCTGCTTAGGTTACGGATGTCTTACTTCCGCAGCTAGCACTTATAACTCTTTAGTTTCAATGATCTTAAGCCTGGACCTGAAAAGGTTAAGAAACACATGGTCAGAAGAATGCTCTTATTTTTTAGCAGTCAATCACTAAGAGATTGTCTAGGGCAATTTCCACTCCACCCCATCCAACACCCTCCTCCACACAAGTTCAACTGTGGGGTCCCTGTGACTTCAGTTTTAAATGTAATCCTGGCTGTGATGGGCAGCCAGAGAAGGCTGCGAGGTACAGGGGTGATGCGATCATACCTGCCTGTCGGGCAGGCTTTTCCAACGAGCAGCTTGTGAGCTACTGGTAGATCTCCAGCTACCTGCAAGTAGCTTTCCTGTGTGTAGCCCAGCGTACTATCAAAATTGGAAAAGGTGCTTTCAAAGTGAAAATCGATGTATTGGAGAACGCGTAAGCTGATGTTTGGTGAAAAATGGTTGAATTTACAAACTATATTTGAGTGATAAATCATGTGGCACTGGGGAGACTTATTACTAACATTATTTATTACCTTGGTGCCAGGGGCACTGCAGTTATGGCACTTATGGCAGTTTTGTAATACCCATGTAAAGGCATTCCAATTAATGTGGCTTTTTAACATTATTGCTGGCCACCCTGTCTGATGCACTGAGGTTTTCACTGCTAGTAATTTTGCATTGGGTGGCCACTAATATAATCTTCTCTGACACAATCTCAATTACAACTCTAATAATATCAGTAGCTCTTGATTATTTTAATTGAACATAAGTAGCTCCGTTTAGAGAAAAGGTTGGCGACCCCTGCTGTAGAGACTACCAGTCGTGCAGCAGAGTTTATATATTATATATTGTGTAGCCTCAAGCCTGTGGCTGTGGTATACCGAAAGGAACTGCTTCTTCACATCTCTTTTCTAGATCACTAATCCTTCTAAAAAAGCCAAGAGGAAACCAGCATTGGCAAAGCCAGTAGGTCTCGCCTATGCAAGATCCATCAGCTGTTTCAACGTCTTTTAGCCACATTGTACAGTAGTACAGCTGCTGAGCACCATGGCTCAAAGTTAGGAAATAAGTGCTACCAAGCAACAACGTGGGAGGGGGTGGGTGAAAGTAGAAGTAAAAAGTATCTCAGAAAGCACTACCAGTGGAAGAACGTTGGTGGGAAAGCAGTACTTCAGTCATGTGCCGGGGGAGGGACAAACACAGAAAGAGGAAGTGAAGCCATCACGTGCTAACCAAAGAGAAGCAAGGTAATGAGAGTGATTATGAAGCCAACCACTGGGAAGCAATGGATGGGCTCTAAGCCCTCTGTAAGTAAACAAAATGTATTGCAAGTGACACTGCACATGCTGCCTCAGGTGACAGCTTCAGTGAATCAGTGTTGGCACTGCAACATAACATATAACCTGAATGAATTCCAGATGACACGGCATATCATGTCCAAACTCATCATAACATACCAATCATTAACATGATTTGCACACCAAATCGTAGCATACCACATCACAGTAGAACCACGGCCGGACTGGGAACAGCAAACAGCCCTGGCAGAATGCTGCACGACCAGCCCTTTGGGGGGGGGGGGGGGGAGGTTGTGCTAGTGAGAAGCACTGCTCCCGCTCTTGTTACAGGGGGCAGATATTGCAGCTCTGCTGCAAAACCGGCCCCCACAGGCCACAAAACCAGCCCTCACCCCTCCAGCCCACCAGGAAAATGCCTGGTGCCTGCTATGGTCAGTCCAGCCCTGAGTAGAACTCAGTATAACTGGACATGGCATATAATATAGCAGAAAGTGCAGATATTAACGTCCACAATAAAAAACTACAGTGCAAAGGCATGAACTTCAATAGCATGACACAACATATAACAATATTGTGTGCATAACATAACTTATGACATGAGACTCGTGGTCATGAATTGTATTTGTGCCTTGCCGTTGATTTTAATGTTCATCTTCCTATTCGTAGAAATATTCTAGGTCCTACTGGGGGTGGGTCGGACTTAAGAAGCCAGGAGTTGGAGATGATAGTAGTATCCCATTACTTAGTGGCCACAATGGAAATTTGCGTGGGAAAGATATTATTGCCCCACCTACAGATAATGGCAGAGGGACATCCTATATGATCGATTATATATTTATCACAAGGAGCTTAGAGGAGATCCTGATACATGGATCTGTTGTTTTATCTACTTTTAGCCATCACAATCCCCCTGAGGTGGCTCTTCTAATGGCCACGAGGAAAGTCTATAAGGGCGGGATAGAAGCCAGAAATCTCCATCCCTCCATGGATAATTTAAAACTGTTATGGAAAATGCGTGACCCTGCTCGAACTCAAGAAGTCATTTTAAAGGAGAGCATGAGACTAGTGGAGGATTTTTTGTCGGTAAAAGATAGTGCGCTTTTAATGATCTCTGTTTAAGTTTAAAAAACGCCCTCCTCAAGCCGGGACGCCCTCTTAAAACGCTGCATGGCTGGTTTGACCACGATTGTACAGTGGCTAACTGGGAATTAAGAATAGCACTAGGAAAAAAAACAGAGATCAAGAACAAGTTGCTGTTTTGAGAAAACAATACAAGGCTGTCACGGCCAAGCGATGGCAGCTAATTGTAACAGACCAGTGGGACACCCTAGCACAAGCAGCCAGCACAAAAGATAGTAGAAATTTTTGGGCTACTGTCTCCGATATGAGACGTAAAAATCTGTCAGTTTCCCGGGTCTCTTGTCACATCACGAATGAATCCTGGGAAGACCATTTTAGAAAAGTTCATGTTGGTCTACCAACAGAGGACATCTTCATCATTGATAGTGGGAAACTAGCAGAGGTTAAGGTAACAGTGGATGAGGTGGAAGAGTCCCCACTCAAAGTGTAGGGGGAAAAGCCCGGAGGCCGATGGTGTCCCGATTTATTTATTTAAATTTAACATCAAGCTCTGGTCCCCTATTTTAGCCAAGGTGTTTACTAATCTGGCACACACAGATGTGCTGGCCTCCTGGCGCACCTCCATCATTGTCCCCATATTTAAGAAGGGTAACCGAGATGACCCTAATTGTTACAGACCAATCTCGCTGATTGACACTACTGGTTAAATTTTGGAACGTGTTATCTATAACAGAATTCAGGAGTGGGCTTAAGCTGAAACCATTTTGCATCTCTCCCAGCACTGATTCAGAAATAAGATTGTGACAGTTGAGCAATGTGCTAATCTGAATCTGATAATAGGTAAATACACTGTTGCAAAGTGTGTGCCCTTATACTTGGCTTTTATGGATTTAAGGGCCGCTTTTGACTGTGTTAATCGATCCAAACTATGGCACATGCTGCTGTTGCGGGCCTGGATGCCTCTCTTGTTCATTTTCTCGCATACTTGCATAGACACGAGAGCCTGGGTTAGAATAGGTGACAAAGGAAATGTGTCTAAGGATATTGAGACTGGCAGCGGTGTCCATCAAGGATTTGTGGTCGCTCTGTTTTTGCTTATTTTATATATTAACGATCTGGACCCAGCCCTAGCAAAGATAACCAGCGATGTGCCTTCCGTCAAAAGGAGTCTTTTACCCATACTTCTATATGCGGATGACGCTGTGCTTATGGCTCTAGCACCAAAAGCACTGCGCCTCCTGGTATTTGCATCCGCTGATTTTATGGCTAATGGAGACCTTCGCACCATTTCACAAAGTCGCATATTATGGCATGGGCCCATACTGTATCCAACTTTCCTCTAAGCAAGTAGGGGAAAACTCTGAGCAGTGTCAACAGTTTTCCATATTTGGGAATCACGTTTTCTGCTTCAGGAGCCTGGTCACCCAGTATCGCACATAGCAGAATGCAGTTCTTTAATGCAATTGGTTCGTTATTTTGCCTCACTCAACCCCAGGCGGGGGGCAATTGACAGCCATGCTGCAAATCTATAAATCTCAGTGTGTCTCCGTTGCTACCTACGGATCCGAAATTTTGGGGGTTGCTAACTGCGAGGCCTTATAATATTAAGAAAACAGGTTCTGCAGGCGACTCCTTGGAGTACCAATATTCACCCATCATATCATCTGCCACAAAGAGTTAAACCTACAATACATTATTGACTTTATCAGAGTGAGACCTCTACTATTTTGGTTGTCTATTTGAAGTAACGAGAAGGCAGTACTAACTAGAGATATAATATCTGACTGCTTCTCCAGTGTTAATGGTCTTGGAATCCCGTGGTTGGCGTATATTAAATCAGAATTAGGTAAAATCGGTATGCAGAGGGCCTTTATTGAGACAAATTCATGTTCAAGTTTTAATAAAAGAAAAGTAGCTTCAATTTTTTATGAATCAATGCAGGAAAGGCGTCATAGAAGCGCAGAAGGGAAATCACTGATCACTGCGTATCTGCCTTTGAGTGCCCTGGAGTATCCCCTTGTTTATTTTTGGCAGCCTTGCGGGAGATGGCTCTCTGCTATTCAGGTTTCGAGCTGATACCGCCAAATACCTATTGTGCTTCCCGCTTGGGTATCAGTCAAATCTTGCTGCTATTCCCTGCCCGTGTGACGACAAAACTGGCCAAACTCTTTTACATTTTTTATTATCCTGTAAATCTAATGAATTTATTCCTGACTCCTCTATTTAAAAAGATATACCACAATATCAGGCAGTGTAGAGCCATGTTTTTATCGGTTATTCAATTTTCTGATATGGAAACCTGTTTACATGTAGGCTCATTTTTAAAATATGCTGTGAGGGCACGTGGCACTTTACCATTCTAACAATCTGCTGCTATTTGTAATCTCACTTTTATTAATATTCATGAATATGTTTTTAACTGGATGAAATGTTTATTTGTTATATGTATGTAACTTTTTTGGATGGAAATTCCTCCGAATAAAGTGTTCAAACTGAAACTGACATGAGGCTCATCTAACCTTAAGATAGCAAGTACAGCATTGTCTGAAATTATGTGATATAATGTACCATATACGATTAAATAAAATGTAACATATCATTTTGATTACATATTCGAACAAAGGAATACCATGAATTTTAGCATATCATACTAAGCTGTGATATAACTGCATAATATGCTCAAACAATAATTTACAAGCAACCCGAATAACATAGCATAAGTCAGCTTACGTATCAGAGCATGGCGCGGTAAATCATTACATGACTGAACATAAGGTAACATTAACTAACATAAGGTAGTGTAAACTAACATGGGAGAGTGGGTCTGTGGAATAAAGGAAAACTCATGTTGGAGAGGTGGGGAAGAACACACTTAAAAACTAATCGGGCAGATATATAAAAAAAAAATCTAGTGGAAGTCTTTGAAAGGCAATAAATCTGTGCGATGTAAGTGGGGATTCATTGATGGAGTGTGGAAAAGTGAATGACATTGCCAAAGCTGCAGTGGAAATGGGCGTTGTGCCTGCTTTGGAATTCGAAGACTGGAGTGACAGCGAGGATCAGCGCGGCATTTCAAAGCCCTGCTCCTAAACGGTGTAATCGCCTCTTTGTCGGGCCTTTGTTATTGTTAGGGGCCAGTGGGCGTGACCTCGCCCTGCAAACAGCTTCTGTCAGCCCCGGCCGAGTAAACTTTACTCAAGGGGGGCTTTCAGGCCATTGTGTGCCGCAGCCGCGGCCCTCCGTTCATCCCTCGTTGACTACAGAGCGAGGAAGTCGGTGCGTGGAGTTGAGAGCAGCAGAGAAGGGAGCCCGGGGACGCAAAATAGACATGTCAGGCTGCGAGGTGATTAACGTCTCTTTGGCGAAAATGCAAGGTGAGGCTGTCCCAAGAGCGAGGGCACGGGTGGGCTGCAGGCGCAGTTGTTTTGGCCAGTGCTTATTTATGGAAGTGTTGCTATACTATGATGCTCAGCGCGGGGTTCGGGGGCTCTATAACTCGGCCTCATGTCGAGCAGTGGTGTGTGTGTTTTTTGACCTGGTCGCTTGATTTGGAAATGCTGTTGTTTTGGCCATAGCTCCCAAAAGGGATAAGGAACTCGTCAGAACGTCCACTTGATCGTCGACTTCAGTTTTGCCAGATTTTTTCTGTTGAAAATATTTTCGCGAATGTTTAGGGACCATGTATTTTTCGCCTAGTATGCTATGTCTTGAATCTGCGTTTCAGTCAGAATCCTTCCAGGCCTGCATTGTCTGTTTATGTTTACATCGGTAGGGTCATGGTGGGTGCAGTAGTGGCAACCGAGGAAGTGCTTTCAAGAACATCTGGAGCAGGATTAGGTGTATTTCACTAACGATTCAGCACATTTGCACTAATGACTGGGCATTTTTGCACGAGGGAACGACAAAGTATCGACTGAAAATTAGATTCTGAACTGGCCGGTCAGTGGAGATGCTGATGGGAGATGGCGGTCACTAATGCAAAGTTGCCGAGTCGGCGTGCATGCAGTAACCTGGTCTCGTCTCTATAGACATTAAGGGCGGCCCATTTACAGGGGCTTAGCTTCAGGGGGGTGTTTGGGGTGTTACATCCCACCAATTAATGTTTGTTCTGATAAATAATTGGGTACAGGTGCTTTCAGTCGGGTATGGTGAGATATCAGTTGGATTTCAGCAGGAATTTTTACATACACACAGACAAAAACGCACACGCACTCTCTGCTTTGAAAATCCTCAAAAATATTGGTTATTTTACAAAATATTGCATTTTCTCTCTTAGTACTCCTACAAGTCCTCAATCCTCTCCCTTTCCACTGCCCCTTAGGCCTCCCTCTCTTGCACCCTGCTTGCCCTATAAAGTATTTAAACATTATATGCCAGTCTGTTTGTCGGAAAATCTGAACCCCCCCAATCTTATTGACCAAGCTACGTCCCTGCCCATTTAGAGACAATGTGGGATACTGGGGAGGTTGTTCACTTCTTTGGGGACAAGACTCCAGAGGTCTTGTCGTGTGTGCTTTGTAAAATGCTTTTTCTTTCCCTACTCCATCAACGACAAAATGGGGATCTGTTCAAATGTGACTGAGCACCACTTTCAAGACCTACCTCCCAGTTGGGTGTGTATGGTCATGTAGATTGCTTAAGTTTGCATTTCTGAAGTGGGGTAGCCACTGACTACCCAGCAATGTACTAGGACCAATCAAATGTTTCCTCTGCTGAATAAGTATTGTAAATTCTGTCTTAGCCATGGACATATTACAGCTGGTGTTTATTACTGAATATTTGTGTTGTGATATTGTTCTTCCTTATTCATGCAGTGATTGGCCGTGAATGCACTAATGCAAGGGGGCGGCTGGCACTGCTAGAGAAGCAGCCTGTGCTCCTTTCTAGCACTCTGCTAGATTCAGGCCCTGCATCAACCCTGTCAAGAGCAGGGTTAAAACAATCTTTATGGGTTCCACTTTGTTTTTAATAGATAGTGATGCAACACGGAGACCAAATTATTTATTTGAAAAGTTTTATAAAGCGCGAACAAGACCCAACCGGGTATCAGAGCGCTGTACAAAGAGGAAAGCTGACGTATACGTACAGAAACAATATAAATACACTTACAAAAAAGGAAATATAGGGCAAACATTGTCATCATAGACTGACTACAAAGACAAACAAAGTAAGTTTAAACCCCCAGTAGAAATGATTGTCAAGCATAAGTTTCAAACATAAAGTGAAAGTAAATTGTTAAGCATACAATAACACACCCAAGCACACCCCATAAGGCAACATGAGAGGGACCTGAGGCATAAAATAAATGAGGACGCTAGGGAAGAGTAGGTAGAAAATGAACAAACAATAAACAGCCCACCCAGATGAGGCCGAACAGTTTCAACATCGCCTTACTATAAAGACAGATGAGATACGTTTTAAACCCCAAGTGAGAATGAATTGTCAAGCACGAGTTACAAACATAAAGTGAAAGTACATTGTCAAGCATAAATTTCAACACAACAAAGTAAAAATGCTTGTCAAGAATGCAGGTAATTGACTAGCAAATGACAAAGAGGCTATTGTTGATGCAGTTCTTCCAATAGTAGCCATTTGACCTGTTTTTTGAATGAAGCAGTCGAAGGATTGGCTCTGATCTCTGTTGGAAGGGCATTCCAAATTCTTGGAGCCAGTCCTGAGAAGGTAGATTGTAAGTTCTTTTTTATTGAATTTCGGAGGTTTCAGTAGAAGGGTATTGGAGCTTCTTAGGTTTCTTCTGGATCCGGAGAGCTCAAGTTTTTTTGCCAGGTAAACGGGGCTATTGAAGTGTATAGCTTTATGTGTCAGGCAGGCTATTTTGAAGCGGATCCTAGCTTCAATGGGGAGCCAGTTAAGCTGGATTAGGTCAGGTGTGATATGATCGTGCTTTCTTGAACCTGTGATTAGTCTGGCAGAGGCGTTCAGAGTAGCTCTTAGCGGTGCTAACCTAGATTTAGGAAGACCAGCTAGGGTCACCAAGCCATATTCAACTCGTGATATAACTAAGGATTGGACTGCTGATTGCATGTCTTCTGGAGGTAGGAACGGTTTGATTTTCCTAAGAGTGTTGAGCTGATGGTTGGCACTCTTAATGGTTGCACTGATGTGACCTTGCATGTTTAGAAATTTGTCTAGGGTGACCCCTAAAGAGCAGGCGGAGTCCACCAAATGCGGGGTGCAGTTGAGTGCTGAGATTTTTTGATCCAGTTTTGCGTGGGGGCCTCGTGGTTGCGTGGGGAAATCGGGAGAAATTCAGTTTTGAGAGAGTTAAGTAATAGGTGGTTATGTGTTAGCCATTGTTGAGTTTTTTGAAGCGCACCGTTAAGAGTTTTAATGTCATCTGGAGAGGAGATCTTCAAATACAGTTGAGTGTCATCCGCGTACATGTGGTACTGAATGTTTGAGTCATTTAGAATGGCAGTTAGAGGTTCCATGCATAGGTTGAAGAGCGTGGGCGAAAGTGCAGAACCTTGAGGCACCCCAATAGAAACTGAAGTGCTGGCCGCCAAAGATTGGTTGACTTTGATTCTTTGTGTTCGATTATGCAGGAAAGAGGAGAACCAATTTAGGACAGGGCCCGATAGCCCCAACCTGTATTGAAGAAGGTTAATCAGGTTATCATGTTTGATAGTGTCAAAAGCAGAGGACAAGTCCAGAAGGATTAGAAGACAAGGTGTATCTTGGTCCAGAGCTCTCAATGCGTCATCAACAATGTGAGTTAGCGCTGTTTCTGTGCTATGACCAGATCTAAAGCCTGATTGATGTTGGTCTAGGAGCTGAAATTTCTCAATGTGGCCGCAAAGCTGTGTGTGAACACATTTCTCGAGCAATTTCGCTAGGGACATGATGTTGGTGATCGGTCGGAAGTTACTGGGATCTGTAAGGTCTGCATTGGGCTTCTTGGGGATGGGTGTGACTTGCCCCATTTTAAGGCAGTCGGGAATCCTCCCTTGTAAGAGAGATTGTTGGATGATCCTGGACCAGAGAGGCAGAACTGCCAAGTTGAGGTCTTTGAGCAGCTTGGCGGGGAGTGGGTCCTTGAAGTGGTTGGAAGGTTTCAGAGAAGCCAGGGAAAGTGACAGCTCCTCCAAATCTGGAGATCGGAAGGTATTCCAGCAGGCATTGTTTTTGGGTGTGTACAGGCATTGATTTTGGGAGTGTATTGCCATGTAACCAGGCAAACCCTTGGAACTCATAGACAACAAATTCTCAGCGGCCCGTTGCAGTTCCCGCTCAATACTTCTAGACTTTTCAGCGAAGTGCTCTGAGAAGTCGTCCTCACTGGGTCCAGCGATTTTGATTGCTGGAATAGGATTAGCCTGTTGTTTGATGATATCAAACAGTTTCCTGGGACGGTTTTTAGCGCTGTCAAGCTGATCTCTGAAATGATCTGATTTAGAGATGCGAATGAGTTTGTTGTAAGAGCTTCTCATCTTTCTTAACTGTTCGAGGCTAGAAGTGGAGGGGTCATTTCTCCAACGTCTCTCAGAGAGTCTCAGCTTGCGACGTTCGTCATTAAGGGTACCATTGAACCAAGGTTTGGATTGTTTGCAGGGAATCCTTTTAAGTAGCTTTGGGGCTGCAGAGTCGAGAATATTAGACATAGTGTTGAAGTAATGATCCGTCAACTCTTCCAAATTATTCATGGTAGTTGGAGGTTCAAGTAGACTCTTGCTCAAGACGGAAAGGTTAGAGATGTTGATATCTCTCAGGTTACGAGACAATTGCTTGTTTTTGAGTGGTTGCCCTTGTCTAAGCAATACCTTTTCCTGAATGCGAAAGGAGATTTGGAGATGATCCGACCAATCACATGGTACTATGTCGTCTAGCTGAATAATGTGCTCTCTAGCTATGATGAGATCAAGGGTAGCGCCCATGCAGTGGGTAGGCCCGTTGCAGGCCTGTATATAGTTGAGGTCTGAGAGGAAAGACTTAAGAGAACAGACTACTGGATCATTAGAGTCATTCCAGTGAAGGTTGAAGTCACCGAGGAAGATGTGATTAGTATGGAAGGCTGAGCTGGCAGAGATGGATTCCATTAATTGTTCTACGAAGAGTCCATCTTCTTCTACCATCCCCAGGAGGATGGTAGATCGAGTGAAGCACACAGACAGTCTTGCCCTTGTTCCAAATTTCAGCGACAAGTAGCTCACAGGAGGACATCGAGTCCTTATGAGTCTGCTTCAAAACGAGGCTGGACCGATGGATGCAGGCAATCCCCCCAGCTTTAATAGCCCTATCACATCTGACAATGTCATAGCCCGGAGGAATTAAAATGTCAAGTATTGGGGAGGAAGAGTCATTGAGCCATGTTTCCGTAAGAATCAGGAGGTCTAATTCTTGTGATAAGATGAGTTCGGAGATATCTGCTGCGTGCTTCACTGCTGATCTGCAGTTGAGAAGCATCGATTTGATATGGGAATCTTTAGTTGCTTCCACTAGGTGCGAAGTGACTACCTGAAGTAAGTTATCCTTATTCAAGGATCTCAAGTTAACACTTGGTTCTCTATCAGGATCAGAGGAGATAGTGGGTATTGAGCTAGGCGAGATTGCGTAGTCCTCATAAGATAGTGAGAGTGCGCGCGTGTCAACCTCAGACCACTGCGTCTGTAAACTACAGGGTCTGGAGTGGAGGTAGGGAGGAGGGGAGCGGGCCCTCGAGGGTAGTTCGGGCATGTAACAGAGGACCTTTCCATTCCATCATTTAAATTAGTTGCAGGGTGCGAGGGCAGATCCGATCCCGCGGGCGGATAAGGTGTGAGGAACTTTTCATTCTTTATTGAGCATTGTAGGAGGATCTGGAGGTTGTCATTTACAGAAAGGAGGTCCCGCTTCAGTTCGGCCAATTGTTCCTCAATCCGCCGAAGATTGACACCATCAGGTGACCGTCCAGTATAAGGTGCAGGGAGATGCCCCTTCTCCATACAGCTCTTACAGGGGGAGATGGACCCCTGCTTAAGCTCAGTTGTGGGCTCCAAAGGAGTAGTGTGAATGGTAAGGCTGGCGTCGGGGATCATAAGTGGCGGTTGAGGGGTACACCCTTGAGTAAGTCCAAGGGGCGGTCCACAGGTAGTATCCTGAGCCCTGGATGGGGAGCAAGAGGAAGCAGTAGGTTTAGCGGAGTTCAGAGGAGAGGGTGGCCCAAAGGTAGCGTCCTGAGCAAAGGGAAGAGAGTTAGAGGAGGAAAGCAAAGGAAAGGGTGTCCCTAAGGTAGCATTAGGATTAGGAGTAGGGATAGATTGGACGTGAGGTGAGGGGTCGTTGTTGCTTCTAGTCAAGAGGTTAGGTCGTGGAGTAGTGGTTTTTGGGACCACGGGAGGTGAGTGTACTATGTTTAGGGGGAAGTCCGTGTCCAGGTGACTGGCAGTAGGATTGGAAGTGGGGGTTGAGTGTGCCGCGGTTTGAGGGGGGTCAGTGTCCAATGGATCATTGGTGCCGTTGGCTGTAGAGAGGGTGTGGTCAGGAGGGGTAAGTGACACGGGATCAGCCTTGTGGAGATTCCTGGTTGTGAGTTTGCTGGACCTGGTGGTATCGGTTGCCGTCATTGTGGTGGGTGTTTGCCGGCGGAGTGTGATGATAGGGGTAGTGAGATTATAGTTGGTGATGGTGGATGTCCATGAGTTGTAACGTGGGTCATCTGGTGAGGGAGATTGGGTCGGTTTAGTGTTTTTGTCCGGGTGAGGGGCGGTAAGGAAGATTGGGTTTGAAGGCACTGATGAGTTATAGAGGAGAGTAGCGTTGGGAAGTGCCGATCAAAAATGGTGAGGTGCGGGTCCGAGGCCTGAATGAGAATGTTTCCTGTTTTGAAGATGGAAATTGTCAGTTCTCCTTTAAAGGTAGGGGAGACAGTTATGGAGATTTTTCGCCATAGGGAATATTAACCGACTTGGAGACTAGAAAATGAAGAAGGAAGGTGTTTTTCCACTTAGTTGGGCGGTTTGTGTAAAAGATGAAGTTAGTTTTCATCTCGCCATTAGTAGCAGTGTGGTAGTTGTCAACAATAAGTGTTTCTGGGTGCTGTTTTAGGGTTCTATGCTTTAAGTTCTTTTTAGCATTATTGGTCATGTTTTCTGGGTAATTAATGGACCATGAGTTTGGTCCTTGGCGAGCGAGTTTAGAGTTCCTGGTGGTATATGGCGGAGGCATAGTTAATGACTGAGAGATTCTGGATCTAAAGAATCGGTTGGAGGATCTAATCGGTCTATCCACTGATCGGTGGGGGTTACCAGGTTACTTTCAGTAGAGACAGTTGAGAGGGCTGTTAATCGTATGCCCATGTCAAGATGGTCCCTGCAAAAGACCTATTATTATGGAAGGCTTCTAGCTCAGTTCTCTTTCTATTGTTGTGAAAGTTTAGAATAGTCCTCTTTCCCTTTCTATGAGTAGGGGCATGAGAGGACATTTTCCATTTTTGTTTATTTACATTTACATCCTAAGTGGTTTTAAAATGGCTGAGCCAGCACACATAGACCTCAACCCCATTAGATTCAAAGCATCTGCAAAAGGTTCTGGCCCAAAGTCTTGGGAGATATGTCATGCGTGGCGCTCTCCGTATGCAAAGTCAAGGCAGTCTGGGTAGTCCACACCCCAAAAGACAGACCTAGACCCACACACGTCGGAAGAAGGCAAGCCGGGACCAGAGTCAAAGAAGTCTCATGAGAGACGCCCTGCGGTTTATACGGGGATAAAAACCAGAATAGGTAATCCCCAAACCTGGAGCTCCTCCGGGAGGCTCCTACTCGGTGGCCATTTTGCAATGCAAAAGATATTTGATCAGTTGATATTTTCACTTTTCTGCCATGGTTTCAATGTCACATTTTTGCAGGGGATAGAAAGAGAAGCCTTATTTACCATCTCGCACGTCTTTCCATGCAGATTCCAGCGCCGAGATCCGCCCCTGGCACTGAATGGCGGTGTTGCGAGGGGGCTCGGCGGCCGTCACTGTACGTCCGCACCCTGTGCTTTCGGACGCCATTGTACTGCTCGCTACTGAGGAGAGGGAGGGGGTGCAAGGACTCCTTACTGGCGTGCCCCCCGAGCTCCCGTCGTCTCCTGATCTGCTCTGGTACTCACCTCAGTCCCAGGAACCCGCTTCGGTGGGGCACTGGCATTGGACGCCCCTAGCTGCGCCGTGTTCCCTCCATCTGCCGCCAACGTTGCGTCAGCCAGCTGAGGTTGCGACTTGTCCGTTGAGTGTTCGACCCTCCACCCCTTACAGGACGTCACGCTGCGTCGCCCCCGCTCCGCTGGCTGTAGTATGTCATACCATGTGGCTCTTATGATCCAGTGTCCCCAAGAGGGTGGGAGGAGAGAACATTGGCTGTGCCCCAGGACGCACGAGAGGCAATCGCAGGTCACTCCCCGCACCTTGATCTGCACTGTGCCACCAGACGCTCCTTTACTCTTGACGTTCTAGGCCGCCAGCCGGTGCATCAGGGGATATCCCCGGCAGATCGTGGGCCCCAAACTCACTACTTCCTCTCCAAGGTGCTCCCTCCACCGTTTGCAAGATCCCCAGAGGCGGTCCTCAAAGTGGCCAAGAACCCAAGAAAGTAGCGCCAGCCCCCAGCCCTCGTGTCAGCCCATCACAGCCGAAAGAGTCCCGCAATATGGGCAATGCTCCTGACCCCCAGGGTGCAGTACAGGTCGCTGGGTTCCACCTTTGTATCATGCGCCAGGCTCTGGGAGGGAGGAGGAGAAACACAGCTTCGCAGTCTGAAAAAGCACCCTGCCATGGCGGTCGGGCCCTCCGGCAATGTAGCTCTTCCTCCGCTGCCACCCGAGTTATGCTCCATGTACAGTAGGCTGCCCCTCGCCCGCTGCGCAGCTCCGCTGCCGGGATCAGGCCTCAGGTCCCCAACCGAAGAGAAAGGGCCCTGGATGACAGCCAGTACACCCCGGACCGTCGGCTGCTGGGTCGTTGGAGGATGTTGGAGGATGAACAAATGTTCATGCGTATTACTTTATTTGTGACACTAATACTGTGTGTGTAACAGTCATCTGGTATTCTCGTCTGTGTAAGTCAAACAATCATTTTTCTCACTGATTACTTGTTTATTAAGACTTAAAAATCGAATCTAAGACATTTTGTGTCACTGAAATAGAGTGACTTCTGTTTCAGGTACTGAATTGCTTCTTCAGTATTATGTTATTAACGTGTGACAGTCTTATTCATTGTTTATTTATGTTGTTGCTATTTGTTCTTTAATCATTTGCTGTTTTTAGGTCTCACCTACTAGACAGCTGTTAGGTGTCTGTAGAAGAAAGCCTCTAGTGGACCATACAAACATTTTTCAATGGGCTGCAGCCCGTCCATTGCTAACCATTGATTACCCTGATTGTCACTCTCATTTGCTTGCTTCTTATTCGATAAATTGCCTTCCTCTTCTTGTCTTGTATTTGTCCCTCCCTAGATCATTTCCTCTTTACTATCCTTTTGATTGATTGACTTGTATCCCTCCACTGCTCACATTTGGGGAACTACTTTTTTCTTTGTCTTGTATTGCACCATGAGAGTGCATGTTTTCTGGCTCTCTCCTGAGGGTGTAGCTCCAAATACACGCCCCGTTGCACTCCTTTGTTGTTTCTCCCCTCTCGATTTCCTCTCTCCTTAGTGTGTTGCTTTTCTGCTAGATGCCTGTCCACTACTGCACACGCTTTGTGTTGCTCCCTTCTCCCTATCCCATCCCAGCTTTTCTTTTTTTCGTTTTAGTTAATACCCCATGCCTTAAAGATTGGCTGATGCTTGTCGAGCCTACCTCACCCCCCCACACATTGCTTTCCCCACCAGATCCTCCATTCACTCCTTTGTTGCTCTCCACACCCATCGTGGTCCTTAAAATTCTCCACTTTAAGAAATGCACTTTTGCACAAGTGAAAATGTATTTTTTTATTTACCTTTCCAAGTGACGTCTGCCATCTTGGTAATAAAAAATGTAATAGAATGGGGACCGCGTCATTCAGTGCATGCATGGTGACACATGCATATGCCATCGCAGATGTGCCCCTACTGAATGACTCTGCTGTGTGACATCATGACCCGTTTGCCCTCATGTGGGTGGAGTGTCATTGTGTATTCTTTCTTTTCTGTATTTTTTTTGGATTTTTGCTTTTCCTTTAATGATTTTTGCTGATGCTTCACAGCATTGGCTTTGCCAATGTACAGCCAGACAAAGGATTTATCACCTCGATTAGTTTTAATAAAAATTTCTGAACGGTGTAGTGCCTAGTGAAGTTAAATAAAACTTGGAAAAAAGTTCTGGAACCAACCTAGTAAATAGTGCATTTTACCCATGAAAGCAGTCGTTCAATAAACTTGGGTAATGGATACACAACTCATTGGAATGTAAGTAAGCATTGTTATGACGAAATTAATCTGATGTAGCTGGCACACCAACTGGCCCATTCTTGAGACAAAAATACTTTGCGTACTTTTTTCTGGTTCCTGATTTTCAGTCTTTGTGGGAAATATGTCAATTCCTGTGTCTAAACCAAAATGTCCTCTTTTTTCACCGTTCTTGTATTGAGAAGTGTAATAAATAATAACTTATTTTGCATGTCTTGCAGCTTCGGAGCACTGCACATATCAGTAAGTTCTATTTTTTAACTCAGCGGCACACATTTTTATTAACCTAGTAAGGCTGAGAGGCTGAATTGGCCCCGACAGGGTTCAGGATGTAATCTTCAGTTGCTAAAAGATTTCTGAAGCAGGTGCACACGCATACACACTGAGGTATCTAACTGGGTTATGAAGGAACGAGTGAAATAGAAACTGTTGATGAGATGAGTGGTTTTTATTTCAGTAAATTGTGTTTTTATTACTGGGTGATTTCAGAGGACTGAAGCTGTTTAAAACGGGGGTAGCTCGGTACATTCAAAGTTGGGTTGCTGGATTAAATGTGATGTTCTTGGAGTCAAGAGTTCGATTCCATCCTTCTGCGGTTTGTACGTTGAGTGGCATCAGTTAGACAGTAGTAACATCTGCTATTTACAATGCTTAGAAACAGCGAAATATGTTCTATACATTATTACTGTCGCACAGTTTGCTAAATTTGTGTAGGATTCTCGGCTTCTCGCTGCTGATCTCCCGGCTCTGTCATTTTCCACCTGGTTTGATCTTGGGCGCCCAGCCACAGGCCGTCACTGTGAGAGGCAGAGTATAACCCTGACAGCCTCTGGCAGGGCAGAGGGGATTGCTTTGCTCATAATGCATGACCGGGTGATCAGAGGGCGACGGACCTGACAACGGAGAACGGCGGCGGACATGTTAGGATGAGCACGGGCCATCTGTACTTTAGATCAGGTCGTCTCATTGCGGCGAGATAAGATACAAAAACAACACACTGCTGCTCGCAGCTCGGTCAGGAATAGTTCAGAAAGATTTCTGTTCTGAGATTGCCTTAAAAAACAAGCTAAAAAGAATTGCTTTGACTCCAGAACGAACACAGAGAACGTTAAATCGTTCCTTAGTCTGGACATCATCTGCCAAGGTTGCACCTCATTTCCCCAGATATAAAGTGATCTTTTATTGGGCTGAATTTAGGAAGTTAACGAAAAAAATGACATTCTTATTGTAATTTTCAAAACTTTATAAATATGTTTGGAAAGCTCCTTTAGGTTGCTTCCTGGCACGTTACGAACTTTAAAATACAAGTATTGGGAAAGCCAATAGGTATGGCTTTAAAGTGCCAACGTTTGCAAAGACAGGCCCTTTTTCATACTGTCATTATGTACCCATGATGGCACCCTTGCTTCACCCCTTGTACAGAAAATATTTCAGAGATAGAGAAAGCATAGTGAACCATAACAGTGCTGGAAAGAAATGGATGAAGCTTCACATATTGTTTTTGGACTTCGGCTTACCATCATTTTCAGTACAAACGTTATGGTTCCCAGGAAAGTTCTCAGTGACTCTAACTGTGCAGGCGATGGATCCATTGCTGGTAAATAGGTTTCTTTCTCAGCTACACTATTCATTTGACAGTAAAAAAATATTTATCATCATTAAGCTCAGATGAATAACCATTTTGGTCGAATCTTGCAACTGCTCAATGTATTTTTCTAATATAGTTTGCTAGCGCTGATTCTTCACATATAAATGTCTGTAAGATAATATAAAATAACACAAAACCGCATAACCCAACATAACATAATAAAATACAGCTGTAAAAAATTGGATTGTTATTTGGTTTGGGCACCTGTTCATAATTGCCACCCTTATCAGGGTGAACCATTCAAGGCATTACATTAACCTGAGCCCCACACCCTGGTAGCTATGGCACAGAGCAGCTAGCTTCACTTAAAGGTAAGTGTAAAGTATTTACGCAGTACCAAAACAGTAATCAAATCAAAAATCCAAACAATAAAAATCCTATGTCAAACTAGAAAAATAGAGTAAAATGTAATATTCAAAATAACATAAAACTCCAATAAGGGCAACTGGAGATATGATTTTTTAAAAAAAAGTTTTATTTAGAAATAGCACTTACAAGTACAAAGCACCAATGATAACTTTTGCAGTAGACCCGACCTAGATTTAATTTGGCCAATTGCAATGAAGTGCGGGTTGGATACACCAACCAGGCCCGTCCCGGTCCAAGATTTTACCTTCTGACTTGGTCTTTTACATCCCAACCAACCACAGATTACACTTCCAAGGGCCCCAGGGGCTCAGAAGAGGCACTCAGAGACTCACAGAGTGTCAAGCAGAGACCAACAGCACGGTTCCGTCCAGGTCCAATTGCTACTGGTCAGCTGGGTACTTCCAGGAAAAGACCTATTGCAGATTGTTGTCTCCATGTAGCCACACAGGAGGTCAGCCAAATCCACTTGGAGTCCACTTCTTTGTCCTAGGTACAAGAGGGAGCAGGTCCAGTCATTCAGAACTCCTCCCAGGTCACTGACAGCAGGTCCAGTCCTCTTCTGATCTTATGCAGGTCCAGAAAGTGTTCCGAGGAGGGTGTCCCCTGGATGCAACATTTATGCCTGGCACAAGCTAGTGGCTGGAAGGGACTTCTGGCCACTCCCTAAACAATGCTGTAAAACCTCCCTGGGCCAGTCCTACCCACTTTTTCAGTAGACACTGTTTGCCTTATTGCAAACAGGCCACAAATGGCATATGTAAGGGCATTTTCAAGGTGGTGAAAGTCTTCGGGCACACTTAAATTGGGCTTTGAGGGCTGGGGTGTGTGTGTTTGGAGTCTACTATGGTAATCCTAGGGCCTAACCATATCTAACACTAAAATCTAGTTTAATGCAAGTACTGTACCCACAATAAACCTAGAGCCAGAAATGTGGCAGGAAAAAAGCAGGGTCCTTCAAAAACTAACAGGAGATCCACAAGAATTGCCTTGGCATCATATCCTCTCCCTTTCAAGTTTACCCATAGGGTTCTACGTGGTTTAACAGACCTGTCAAGCAGGATTTGACAGTGTGCTGTCACAGGATGTTCACAGCCCCCACTCTTAATATTGTGTCATGTTAAGAAGAGTAATCTCTGCCCATTCAAATCAGCCTGTTGTTTGCTTCTAAGAGGTATTGCACACCTATTTCACACCTTTTCAAGGCTGAGCACAGACTGAGATTTGGTAGAGGCTTATGCAAATTAGCCTGACAGTTCAGGCAGGTAAAGGATAACTTTCTAAAAGTTAAATTTCCTTACAACATATTAAAAATCTGACTTCACCATTGAATTGTATTTTTAACAACTATTATAAATAGCTGTTAAATTATTTTTCTAGCTGGTTCCATTCCCGAGATACAGTATTAGCAGGGCCACTGGAATTATGCGATTCTGCAGCCACTGTTTTATTCACATAATTAAGGATTTGCCACATAATCCATCATCTGCTGCATAATCTGCAGATTTTAGCAAAACAAAATTGTCGCTCAAACGGATAAAAAGGTACTAAAATGTGGGATATGTGTTTATGCGCAGTAGAAGGCCCTCACAAAGGTTAACTGGTCATCTTTCAGTTACTTATTTATGTATGTGGCTGTTAAACTGGTAGTAATGAGGTGAAATCTTTGCCCAGACATTATTAAGATGTGCTGTATTGTACCGCATAATTTGACTTTTCTTGACGCATAATTTATCCAACCCTGCAGCATAATTTGGTGCTCCCCTGTCGAATAATTCCAGTGGCCCTGATTATTAGTATTTTAATCTGTACTCTGGTTTTATAGATAGGACAGCTGGGCCTGCCACAGTGAAACCAGCTGTTTGGGCCTTGGCACTGTAGGGTCATGGTAAAATTAATTTGATACATGTCCCACTTTTAAATGCCATGCTCTCTGTCTTGTGGACAAGAAGGCCTATATTTGGGTGTCTTCTTAATATTTAAAACAAATGCTTTGACCTGTCGAAAGGGTTTATTTTGACAGGTCGAAGTGTTTAAACTGCCACAGCCAGGCTACGATGGGAGGCTTCAAGCCATGTTTGCACTGCCCCTGTAGTGGATGGCACAGTAGATGCAGCAGTCCATAAATGGCATTAAACTTCCAAGCCCTGGGTGCACATTTTACACCATAAACTAGGGATTTATAGGCAAGTAAAATGTGCCAATCAGGAATGAGACAATGGAACCTTGGTTAGCAGAGGCACTTTACTACTGGTTAGCAGTGGTAAAATGCACAGTTCTAATGCCAGCAAAAATATGCAGTCGAACTATAAGGCGAAAAATCCGAAGTGACCACGCAGGAAAGGCAGATTTCTCAATGTATTTAAATCAAAAGTGGGGGAGGTAGAAGGAGCTGTGATCCATTCAGCTTCCTTGGAGTCAATCATAATCAATGGGGAATGGATCACTTGTACCTGTAACCAGGGCTCGGGTGTTTATAACCATCAGTACTTAAAAACCCTCATTCACGTAAACAGATTTCTCAATGTAACATAACACATGGTGGGACCTTTTGAGATTTAGTGGAAATAGAAATGTGATTCCATCAGAAATGGGGCCTTTTGCTAACCTTGAAATGGGGTCTAAAATTAACCACCTAACATTACAGATGAGGCCTTGCTCCCTGCTATAAAGTGCCTGCATAAATGTGTCAATTCCAGGATCTGTCAAATGAAAAGGAGCAAGGGCAGGAAGGACATGATTATGCATAATGTCAAATGAATGTAGAGCTGTTGCTAGGTGCTGACTAGTCAGCATCACTTTTAATGCTATTTGATAAACAGGCAAGTGTCACAGTACCCGAAGACTTTCCTTCCAAAATGGACAGACCATTTGGGTTTACCCTGGAGGAAGATAAGCTATTACCTTGTGGTTTTATGTCACATACCAAGGCAGTAGTCAAGATGACTGACATGGCTAGTAGTCAATTAGAATTCAATTATATTCTCAACTATGGCTTGAATGTCTTTAGAACAGTGGCAGAATGCAGATAGGGCCATTGGCACTGTCAGAGAAATGCCAGCTAGGAGGGTGAAAAACGATTTGGCAAACATAATTGAGCGTTTTAAGGGTCCGTCAGTGCATTTGTGCCCATAAACAGCATAATCACACGAATAGCCAGTTCAGACTGCAGCACAAAAATCTACCACAGGTGAAAAAAATGAAAAACAAACAATATGCAGTATGCAGCAGTATTGAAAATAAGACATGAAAATCCCAACGGTAGGCAACCGGTGTCTGCCAGTTATGCACCAGAAGAGAGAGGGGGATTCATTTCAATGAAACAGGCAGCTCTCCACAGAAGGACTCCTTGAGAAATAGGCGCCTCATCGCTCACTCCAACTAATATTTAACCACCTGCAAATTACTATCAATCACCTCTTCCAAGCAACTTAAACTTTGCATCAGAGATAATTCTATCAGTCCACCCCCAACATCTCCATCTTGAACAGAGAAAACAACAAACAACCCTCAACACTAATTGATAGGATTGTGCCAGTGTTGTGACAGTGGGGTTAAGGCTTTCACGGAAAATCCTATAAACACACCCCTTTCCGCTGGCTATTGTAAACAAGCTGTTAAATGTTGATTCTATCACCAGCTAAATGTATGCACCGATGCACTGTAAATCTTCCTAAGCATCTCAAGAAATGAGAAATAATTTTGCACGTAATTGAATTGTTTATGGTGCTAATTCGGCCTGAGCCTCAAAATCTAACTTTGACGTCAACAACAAGAACTGAGCTCGGATTAGATGTATGACGTGGGGATGTGCACGGCACAGCTAAGGGACCGGAGAACCCACTGGTGTCACTGGTGCTGGACCTGTCTCTATGTCTTTTCAGGATACTATCAGATACACACTGCCTGTCTCGTAGCCCTGGGTAGAAGTTAGGCGATGACCCTGGCCTTGTTTTTCAACTCTGAGTAGTCCTGCAGCATCTTAGTCACAGTAACACTTATGTGGGAAAAGTAGTAATGAATAATTTATGTCAAAGTTTAAGGCTCACAGCAGAGCTTGATTTCGGAGAACGATGAATCAAACGCACATTTTCGACATAGTATAAAGGTTTCTCCCTTATGGTATTTATTAAAATTCAGAGCTCCATGCTTCCCACTTGCTCTGAAATTCCATGGATATACAACATAACTTTGCTAGACTAGGAAACGACTACATTTTGAAAGAACCGTGGAAAATTGCAAACTCTCCTATGTACATTTTTAAAGTACCAGCTTATAGGCGTAGTTGTACTTACCCACAGTTCTCTAGCCACATTTCTCTTACGTTCCCAGGCCCACGTAAATGTATTGGCATAGAGTTCTGCCTTCTAGCTCTGGAATATACTGCAGTATGTAACGAATCAAAGTATGAGCTCTCTAAACACTCCAAATAAATGTAAATGAGATATCATAGAGGGTCCATTTTTCTGTATTCATGCATCCTCCAGACCAGGGTGGGCCTTGAGGCATAAAAAATAAATGTACACTGTGCCTTCTGAGGCAGATCGTATTTCACTGAAGTCAGTCTAGCCAACACAGTAAATTTATTCAGCCTACTGAATAAATTGACATTGTTCTGCATTCTGTCCATCAACTGTTGTTTTTGCATCTTTCACCCCGAGTGGGACGGGCATGCCCAGACGTGGGTCCCATGCTCTCCATGCCACTGGAATCAAGCTATCCTGGCTGAAGAGGGGTGAAACCCCGAAACCGGTCCTAGGATGCTTGTTTCCAATCCAGGGAGGACCTGGCTTGGCAGTTCGTGCTGGACTGTTCCCATGAGGCACAGGGTCAAGACTGATTTGCATATGGCTGGGTTCAAACTGGAATGGCATGGTGAGCAAAAAAACGATGGATTTAGGCCCAGATCTCTGTACTGGGGTGAATGTATGACATTGTTCTGCATTCTGTCCATCAACTGTTGTTTTTGCATTTGCCACCCTGAGTGGGACGGGTATGCCCAGACGTGGGTCCCGTGCTCTCCATGCTACTGGAATCAAGCTATCCTGGCTGAAGAGGGGTGAAACCCCGAAACCGGTCCTAGGATGCTTGTTTCCAGTCCAGGGAGGACCTGGCTTAGCAGTTCGGGCTGGACTGTTCCCATGAGGCACAGGGTCAAGACTGATTTGCATATGGCTGGGTTCAAACCGGATGTTCTCTTCCTCACGGAAACGTGGCTTAATAATGAGTCAGAGCCAGTCCTCGCACAAAATCTCCCTGGCGGCTACCTTATACAACGAAAAGACCGCAAAGAAGGTAGAGGGGGGGGCTTAGCAATCATCGTCAAAGACCACCTTAAGTGTCGCATCTCCCCAGCTCAGGTCTCAGACTGCGAGAGTCTACTTTTCTCCATAGATTTCTCCCCCACTGTCACTTTCTCTGGGTTATTAATTTACCGCCCACCTGGCCCCCTAGGACAATTCCTTAACACTCTTCCGACAACTACTGCTAATTTAGCTTGTTCATCGTCCAACTTCACAATATTGGGAGATCTTAATATTCATTTGGACAATACCTCCGATCACACCACAATTGAACTTAATCTGAGCCTCTCCGCACTTCAGCTAAAGCAATTAGTATCCACCCCCACCCATATCAAAGGCCATATACTTGACCCCGTCTTTAGCAACTGCCTTGAACTCACATCTGGTAAGCCATCGCCGCTTCCTTGGTCCGATCACTTTTTGATTCCCATAACTTGGGAAATCCCGAAATACCCCCTTCCCTCCATTTCATCTTCCCTACGGGAACGTAATTGGTCCAAGCTTCCCAGGCAATGCTGGATCTCAGCCCTTGAAAACACCAGACCTAACAAAGACCCTAACCCTACCCTAGCCAATGAGAACTTTAATTACTGGATCCAAAGCTCCCTCGACGCTATTCTTCCGATAAGGCACATCCATCATAAAGGTAGAGCAAAGATGTCCCCCTGGTACTCTCCGAAATTACGGGAGCTCAAGCAACACTGTAAAAAGCTTGAGAGGAAATGGAGACAAACCTATGCAGTCCCGAGCAAAACCAAATACAGGGAAGCAATAAAAACCTATAAATTAGAAATCAAACTCGCCCAAGCTGCCTTTTATGAAGAAAAAATTAGGCAGCCTCCAACTCCCTAAGGAGATCTATCGGATCGCTAAAACTCTCTCAAAACTGCCCCAGAAGCAACCTACCTCTGATGATGCCTTATCCCGGTGCACCAATCTGGTGGAATTTTTCCATCAGAAAGTACAAAACATTTACTCTATCTTTACCCCTATCCAGCCTGATACCACTAACTGGTCAGTCTGTGGAACTCAAGCCACATTGAAATCATTTCCTCCCTTAGATTCCACATCCCTAGACTCCATCATGCACCGGGTAAAATCAGGTTCCCCCTAGACCCAGCTCCTCCCCGCGCTTTGTTACAAGTCACAGCAAACATCTTACCTACGGTCCTTGACCTACTGAACGCCTCCATTTTCGCCGGAGTGGTCCCCCCGGCTTGGAAATGTGCAATGGTAAAGGCCTTCTTAAAAAAACCAAACCTAGACGAGAATAACCTGAGCAATTATCGCCCAATTTCCCTACTCCCGTGGATGAGCAAGATACTGGAAAAGCACATTAACTCAGTGCTGGGAGAGTTTTTAGAATCTAATAACCTACTGCATCCCTCTCAGACTGGCTTCCGTCCCCAACACGGGACCGAAACAGCCCTCCTGGCCGTAACGGAGGAGGCAAGGAGGATCCTGGATCAGGGAGGCTCTGCGGCCATCATCCTCCTCGATCTCAGTGCCGCATACGACACTGTAAATCATAACACGCTGATTTTGAGACTAAAAAACATGGGTGTATCAGGCAATGCCATTGCCTGGCTACATTCCTTCTTAAGTGACCGGTCCTTTCAGGTCTTTGAAGGCGATGTGGTCTCCGAACAAATGCCTTTAAGCTGTGGTGTGCCTCAGGGCTCCTCCCTGAGCCCCACATTATTTAACATTTACATGAGCTCCCTAGCAGAGATTGTCTCCCCATTTAACATCAAAATCATCACCTACGCTGACGACACTCAGCTGGTGGTGGCACTAAACGACCCCAAAAAATTTGCAAATAATCTTGAGAGTTGTCTCATTGAGGTGGCTAAGTGGATGGAAAACTCGTGCCTGAAGCTTAACGGGGATAAAACGGAGATTATGCTTCTCGGGAACTCCCCCTCTCTCAAGACGGAGCAATTCTGGCCAAAATGTCTTGGCCCCGCTCCAGTACCCTCTGACCAAATCAAAAGCCTAGGCATTTGGCTGGACCGCTCCCTCAGTTTTAACCACCAGGCGGCGAAACTCTCGGCCACTTGCTTTGGTCTCCTGAGGATGCTACGCAAGATACTTCCCCTCCTTCCATTTCAAGCACGAAAAATCATGGTACAAGGTCTCATCCTCTCGCGCCTGGATTATGGGAACGCTCTGTACCTGGGGGCCCCGCAATCCACCATTGGCAAGCTGCAAGTAATCCAAAACTGTGCAGCCCGCACTCTCCTCCAGACCCCTCCCCAACAGTCCGCAGCCCCTGCACTAAGGAGTCTCCACTGGTTACCGGTCAGGGAGAGAATTCAATTCAAAGCCATGTGCATTGCGCACAAGGCTTTTAGGAAGACAGGCTCATTAATCAGTCAGTCCTTGATAACACCCTACCAACCAAACAGGCATCTCCGATCAACCTTTTCCTCCCTCGCCCTATTGCCTACTATAAAGAGAGCCAGATGCGGCGGACGATCCTTTTCCTATAACTCTGCCAAGATCTGGAACGCACTCCCCCTCCGTATGCGGACGGAACCCAATCTCCTGTCCTTCCGCAAACTCCTAAAAACTTTTCTTTTCAATAACCACTGAGTCCTCCTTCTGTCTGCGTTTCGTCCACAGCGCTGGGATGCCTCAGGGTAGCTATTGCGCTATATAAATGTTTTTTTTTCATTTCATTTCATTTCAAACTGGAATGGCATGGTGAGCAAAAAAACAATGGATTTAGGCCCAGATCTCTGTACTGGGGTGAATGTATGACATTGTTCTGCATTCTGTCCATCAACTGTTGTTTTTGCATTTGTCACCCTGAGTGGGACGGGTATGCCCAGACGTGGGTCCCGTGCTCTCCATGCCACTGGAATCAAGCTATCCTGGCTGAAGAAGGGTGAAACCCCGAAACCGGTCCTAGGATGCTTGTTTCCAGTCCAGGGAGGACCTGGCTTGGCAGTTCGGGCTGGACTGTTCCCATAAGGCACAGGGTCAAGACTGATTTGCATATGGCTGGGTTCAAACTGGAATAGCATGGTGAGCAAAAAAACGATGGATTTAGGCCCAGGTCTCTGTACTGGGGTGAATGTATGACATTGTTCTGCATTCTGTCCATCAACTGTTGTTTTTGCATTTGCCACCCTGAGTGGGACGGGTATGCCCAGACGTGGGTCCTGTGCTCTCCATGCTACTGGATCAGGCTATCCTGGCTGAAGAGGGGTAAAACCCCGAAACCGGTCCTAGGATGCTTGTTTCCAGTCCAGGGAGGACCTGGCTTAGCAGTTCGGGCTGGACTGTTCCCATGAGGCACAGGGTCAAGACTGATTTGCATATGGCTGGGTTCAAACTGGAATGGCATGGTGAGCAAAAAAACAATGGATTTAGGCCCAGATCTCTGTACTGGGGTGAATGTATGACATTGTTCTGCATTCTGTCCATCAACTGTTGTTTTTGCATTTGTCACCCTGAGTGGGACGGGTATGCCCAGACGTGGGTCCCGTGCTCTCCATGCCACTGGAATCAAGCTATCCTGGCTGAAGATTGGTGAAACCCCGAAACCGGTCCTAGGATGCTTGTTTCCAGTCCAGGGAGGACCTGGCTTGGCAGTTCGGGCTGGACTGTTCCCATAAGGCACAGGGTCAAGACTGATTTGCATATGGCTGGGTTCAAACTGGAATAGCATGGTGAGCAAAAAAACGATGGATTTAGGCCCAGGTCTCTGTACTGGGGTGAATGTATGACATTGTTCTGCAGTCTGTCCATCAACTGTTGTTTTTACTTTCAGTGACGGAATCATAAAGACTACGCCTGAGGTGAGTGCAGCCTCACTTCTGTGGAATACAACGTGGCATGGCCTCTCTCGTCTGCCGCCATGCAAGCTGGAGTACCACTCCGCAGAGCAGGGGTAAAGGGCAGACAAGTCCCGAAGGTGGAGTAGAAGATGAGACTTAAGGTGCCACCGAGCAGTGGTGCCATATAACATTAAAAACAAATCTATATTGGCCTCGCTGGTTAGTGGACAGGGAGCGCTCTAGCAGAAAAATGGCATTATGCTAGTATTGTTGCACGTACTTTCACAGTTCCTATAAGGATATGTAGTGAGGGCCAGGAGGATCCGATCAAGGCTGTACTTCCACAATAATCTCTGACTATGAAAATTAATTTAATTTAGGTTTATTGTTTACAAATGTATCTTTTGTGTAAATCCTGCCATTAATCCAGGCCTCCTGAATTTATGTTGAATGCTCCTGTCTTAGTACAAAATCACAAGGGGATCCTGTTAATTTTATGGATCTCCTATTATGTCATATTTGTGAATTTATTTAGAGATAAACCTGAAGATGCTGCAACAGAAAGAAGGCTAAAACTATGTTTCTCATCTCTTAAAAAACAAAGAAATGAATCTGTTGGAATATAGAAACGTGAAAGTATTAATTAGCAATTCAGTAAGGGTAAATGTTTTAAAGGAAATTGTGGGTCTAGGGCAGGGTTGTCCAGGGTAGATTTAGAAAGGCTATTATTTTATGATCTGCAAAAATTGCATTTATGCTCAAGAAGTGTACATTGACTTGTTTACCCGCTGAGTGGGCATCTTGAAAATATGGCATCGATCTGACCTTCCTGGGCCAGTGATGGAAACTCCTGGTCTAGAGGTTAGCAGCATACTTTCTACAAAGCCAACATTTAATCACAGAAAATGCCAAATCCTTGTGCGGGCAAGGGGCATGGTCTGGTGATCAAATGCCTTGATTTAGCACATCTGCATTGGAGGGTTAAAGACAACTAAGGAGACATTAGCAAAGATTTCAGGTTTTGGGGCAGGGTCACATATTTGTTTCTGTTTGACTTGTTCCCAATTTAAGTGTGACATACGCCAGCATGTATTGGATTATGTCACACTTGCTCACAGAAACAATCTTTGTGAATTGAGCTGTGAGTGACTCTCGGGGTACCACAACTCCTTCCCTTTCACAGTGGCACCTTCACCTTTTAGCCTAGTATAGATACCTCTTGGAAAGTTATCCTTCTATTGTCAGAATAAGACTGTTTAAGAGAAATTTAAATATGTCAGCTATAACTGTGTTCTTTACAAGAAAGCAATTTAACTCCAACACACACCAAAGCAGACGTGTGACTAATATCTGAAGTCACCGAAGAGGCCATTTTGGAAACTGGGGCATTCTCAATTCTCATTGTCCAATTAGTAGAAGTCCAAGCCAGTGTGGAGCTCAGATATAATTCTATAAATACTCATTGATTTTTCCCTCTTCTTTTTTGTGCTACCCAACTACGCTTGAGGGATCAATTCTTTTCCACCATAAGAACGATGTGTGCTGGGTTGCTGTAGGTTCTCTTTTGTCTTCGTTTTTGTGTGTGTTTCCACTATTATTTGATTAGAATTCTGCATGCAAACACTGGCGCTAGTACAATCCTTGTTCCTGAAACAATGACAAGCTTTCAGATTGAAGGGGTGGATTCTGAAGCCTGTGTCCTTTGTTTTTCAGCCTGCTCATTACAGCCATTGTTAGAGCCCCTGGGCTCTGATTGAAGGCTGTGGAGATGGGTCAAGTTTAATTAGTGCCCCCTGCAGAATTCCTGGACTCCCAGGCCCTTCCTCCCACAGAAAGATCACTTTCTCAGTTCTTCAAATCTACCACCAGCAGCATCGAGGTTTCAAAGTTTAAATTAGTTTCAAAATGCCAAGGGAAGAACTCGTTTCACTCATTACTCAGCAGACAAACAGGACAAATTGGAAGAGCACACGATGATTTAAACTTTCCCTTCTGCAGAACGCTTGGAGGGCTTCTTTTAATGTGTTAAGGACTTTTTTTAATTATCTTTCATAAAGCTTGTTTAAGGAAGCAGTTTAAGATTGACTTAACAAGCCTGAGTCTAAACCGTATTTTTGACTTGAGCTTGTATTATGCATGTAAAAATAAACAGCAAGTATGTAACAAAATACCTCTCCTCGGAGTAATAAATAATCCACCATTAAATTAATATTCATTTTAACATATACTTTTTACAATAACTTATCAGGCCCACTGCCTTTTTCATAACTTTTCATAATAAATAGATCAGGCCTATAGCCTTGATCCTTGACTTGCCACCATAGCCAACACAGTCCTGCTTTATTGAGTCTAATCTTTTCCACAAGGGAAAAAGTGCAATTTTTTTAGAGGAAGCACAAACTTACTGCTACACTCAAGAAAACCGAGGAGCAGTTCGTGCAGGTGAGAGCGGTGGGGCCGGGTTGGGGGCGATTCGACAGACGACCACAAGGGAAAATTAAATAAATAATCAATTTTCCCTCGTTGTCATCTGTCGAAATCCCCCCCCCCACCCAGACTCACCGCTCTTACCTGCACTGACCGCTCCTGAGAAAAACAACATGCCCTCTCTCAGTTGTACTTTTAAAAACCTTTTTTCTGTTGATCACATAAGGTCTGTCAATGGCTGCGCTGTCAACCCAGACTCACAAAAGGCTGAATTGCGCGAGCCCATTAAAAAAAGTCACTCACATATGGTGCGGGGCAGGCCCACTGAAGTTGGAGACTGACATGAGGAAGCGTGAGTGCTTTGTTAATTCACAAATGGATGTGCTCACAGACGCGCCCTCCCTAACCCTTCCCCAAGCCAGTCTCATTGAGTGCTAGTCTGATTCGGAGTAATGCACAAGGTATACAGGAGGTCACATCTGACCACTTATAAAACTTTATTGTGCCCTGTATTCCTGTGCTAATGCGCTGCATTTTTATACGTTTTTCTCCTATCTCTGAAATTTGGACAAAATGCATTTCAGCGGATGGCTGCCTCCCCAAACAGCCACCCCCTCGCCCTCCACCAGAGGCCCTTTCCTCTTAGATGAACTAGCATCACCCACGTGGGTGTTGGAGAATGGCTCAACAGGCTCCTGTCCTTCAATCCAAATGAAGGCAACAGAAAACAAAGTATTAATTCATATTGCTGCACTCCTAGCTCTTTCTTTTTATTAACTGCATTACTATTTGTTATGCAGAGAGGTCTGGCACGTGCAACTCTTGTAAACAATGGTTGTGCCTCCCACAAAGCATGCACGTATTCTTTGTGGATCAGCGGGTCTGCTTTCGGTGAAGGTCTTTTGCAAGCCTACCATATGCACACTGTATGTTTCAGACGTGCAACTAGCCATTTGTAAGTTGGGCCCAACATCCTTTAATAAGCGTTTTTGTTTGTTTGTTTTTTGCAGTTTTGTATAGCGCAAACTCGACACGAAATTGGATAGTTTAACATGAGCAAAAGTTACATTACACAAGGACACATTCATTTTTTAGGCATGGGGAGATTAAGTGATTTGCCAATAATTACAAGATGTTGAGCCGACGTCGAGACTCGATCAGTAGCCGCACACGTACGAGTCTACCCTCCCTGCCTTTTATACGGGCTGTATCATGAAGAGCTGCACTCCCTCAGTGAAGAGCCGAGCTACTGTTTTTATGCATGTGCAGTGCATAAAGTGAATTCATTCAATCCAATATTTCTCCGAGGGACAGCTTGATTTTCAGACAGTACAGTTCGGAAACAGAGAGCAGGTGTGCCCCGTTCTGTTTCTGAGCTGTGTTGTCTAAAATAATGTATTAACTTTTCAGATATACCAAGTTAAATGTACATTACACAGTGCAAGCACATAAAAACAGGTGCTTGGGTTTGCTCTGAGCCAGCATAGCCCTTCATGATACAGCACAGGTACAGATTCAAAATGTGCGGCCGCGGCCCATGCAGGTAAGAGCGGTGGGGCGGTGGGGTCGGGTGGGGATTTCGACAGACGGCTAGGGAAAATTAATGATTTATTTAATTTTCCCTCGTCGTTGTCTCTCGGAATATGCCCCACCACACTTACCAGCACGGGCCGCGGCTGATCTTGTGGTGTGATTTTTTTTTATAATGCATACAGCCTATCACAGTGTGGAGTTTCCAACGTTTCCTTTACATGTGTGTTCAAATAGTTCCCCATGACTGCCAATATTTCCTCACAAATGCTGGTTGACATTGAAAATGCAAGCCCCGTATCTTCTTGAGTTAAATTGAACACTCTTATCCTCGCAACTTAAAAACTGGTTGGATGCTGGCGATTGTTGTTTTCTCTCAACAACTTAAATAGTGTGCAAAATTCATGATTTTAATGTGAATATCCACATGCAGATAACTTTGCAAAGTCTGGGTAGTTACTGTAGTATTTACAAGAATTGCTTGAGGCTCACAAGGAAAAAAACTTCGCAGCTTCGCACACCCAGTATTCAAACATGTTCTCTCCCAAGTACAGGGGCCAGTGGTAGCAAAATAAGCCTAACACAGGTAAATGTCTTTGCGTGCCCACCTTTAATGGCTTCAACTATCTCTGATATTCAAGTATACGTAGAGTTCCCTGGGGAAGGAATTGTTTTCCATGCAGTGGCGGCTCGCCGAGGGAGTGCTGCGGGGCGGGCGGGGGAGGGGCAGGGTGGGGGGGTAGTGGAGTCCGACATACGACGGACAGGAGTAAGGTAAGTAATTAAGTAAATAAAACAATTTACCTTGTGCACGCTGCATCGCTGAGTTTTTGATGCAGCGCGCGCAAGGTAAATTGTTTTATTTACTTAATTACTTACCTTACTCCTGTCCGTCGTATGTCGGACTCCACTACCCCCCCAAACCCTGCCCCTCCCCCGCCCTGCCGCACTCCCTCGGCGAGCCGCCACTGTTTCCATGTACCTCTCAGTGATGGCCGACATTGTAGACGGAGTAAGTCATGTCAGCCAAATATAAGCACTTTGATCGAACATAACTTGGAGTATTTTTCATTGTGGATGTGAGTGCAAACAGTGAACGTTTTGAGTTATACTCAAATCAGATATCTCGGCTCTGTCACCATTCAGGAGCACGTAGCAGCAGGAGGTGATACAGGCCAGCGTGCTGTGCTGTGTGAAGACCCTACTCTGCTGTTAGTTGTATTTGAAAAAGTGCTTAATTTGCAAAACAATAAGGGCCGGGGCCCTCGTCAGGAGGCCACTGCAGCTTGCACCGCCCATTGCCCCTGCCAGCGCTGCCAATGATAGCACCAACAAAACTAGTGATCATCACACTCTAACAAGTGTGCCAATTCAGACTATCCCAGGCCCCTAAAGCTGTACGAATGGCTTGGGTGGCAGGTATTAGTCATTGTTAATGTATATTCAATTAATGAACAGCTGTTGTGCTCATCCCTACTTATGCAGGCAGTGGGACCATGTGGCAAACTGTCATAAGAGCCGGTGCTGACATTTAAGTGCCAGTGCTGAGCACCGGAAACCACCCGCTCAACTTAAGCACTGATTTGAAACCTGTAATACGGAGATGCTGCTGTTTGCTAGTAACACTATTAAATAAGAAGACATTCTATCATACAAGAATCCCCTGGGGATCAAGGCTATATAAAAGCCTATGGTACAATATGGTATGATATGGTACGGTACGGTCGTGTACAGTACGGTATGGTATTGTATGGTACAGTATGGTATGGTATGGTACGGTATGGTATGGTACTATTCGGAACGGTACAGTATGGTATGGTCATGCACGGTATGGTATGGTACGGTATGGTACTATACTGAGCAGTACTGTATGATATGGTACGATACGGTATGGTATGGTACAAATTGATACTGTACGGTACAGTATGGTATGGTCATACATTACTGTCAGCTAGCCCCTTCTAGTAGCACTATTCACCGCAGCTCCACAAAGGGTTTTTGATTCTAGCATCGCGCTTCAGAATCTCATCTTGACATGACCGTCAGAAGTGCACAGTCGAGATCCCATTTGGCTGAAGCGCTCGCCTCAGCAGTACGACAGACGCTGCTAGTTCTCGACTGTCGGATCCTCAGCAGCCAGTCACCAACTGCACACAATGAACAATAGCTCGGTGCTAACGTTTCCAAACAGGAACTTAATCACAGAGGAAAAATCACAACAGAAAAGGCAATTACCAGCAAAGATAACCATAGTATTTCCCTGTATTTGGAGAACAAACAGCCAAGGAGGGTGAGCTGGTGGCTGAGAAGTCTTTAATGTTCACCGGAATATGGCACTTACTGCGCAGCAGAATCAGGGTGTGTCTTGGGCACAGCTTACATGGGGCTGGGCACATACACACACACAGACAAATATTGAGGCATGTGCGCTTCCACATGCATGCAGCTGCACACGCACAAAACACATACACACACACACATATATATATATATATACAAACACACAAACAAACATGCAGATACACATGCATCGTGCACATACTCGTGCACAAACCCACATATACAAACACATATATAAACAGTCCCGGAGATGGTCTTCCCTCACAAGCATACAGATGCACGTACACAAATATGGAGGTAGGCGACCCAACAAATTAACAAGGCGAGCCAGCCAGAGCCAAGCCAAGGGTGTGGCTCAGATATTAGAACCCATACACGAGCCAAGCCCTAAAGATTTTTGCTATGTAAATCATACAATAAACATCACATGAAACATGACAAAGTCTATTCAAAATTCCAAAAGTGTATTTCTTTAAAATGTGGCAGCTTTGACATTAATACTGCACATTATAGCGCTGCACTGAGAAGTACTTATTAAAACTGATTGTTTTGTACAACTGGTAGTCTGAAGTCACATATTTGAAAGTACTTTCATAAGCGATATTGAAGAAAAAGGAGTTTTGGTGAAATAAAATATTTACCATAGATCACACAACTTAAATGGGGAGCCCGCGATTTATCCAGGTTTTCTGGTTTCACTTTATACAAATTAGCTAGTAAATGGGTAACTATTCGTCTTTCTCGACCCGAAGTTAATGGAGCGCTGTACATGATCAACGGGAACAGCATTTAAAATGCGGTTGGAACTACGCATGCCTTTCCAATGTAGGCTTTACAACGCATGCGTCTTTACAAAAGAATACCTTTATCACGCATAATTTTACAATGAATATGCCTTTACCACGCATACCTTTACCACAAAAATGTAAGTATTTTGCAGGTAAGTATATATACATGATAAACTTACCTGCAAAATACTTACATATATATATATACACACACACATACTAACTATAAACACACACACATACGTACTATACACACACACACACACGCTATATCTACCTACTGGCAACTGCCAGTAGGATATATATATATATATATATATTTTATCCAACAAACGCCGAAGCTTCTCAAGATGCACTCGACAGTGCGTCTGCCATTCGGCATCACGGTTCAGCCCGCCCCAGCCATCCAAGTTCGTTGTATTGCCTGACGCGTTTCTGTGGCCAACGTACCACTTCATCAGAGGCATTTTGCCTGTACGCATTGGAGCGCTCTTTATACTGCATGCTGATTGGTTGAAAAACCCCTCGTGGGTTCAACTTCGTAGTTGATTTCTTCATAAAGCATGCTGGGATGTGTAGTCACATCGAGCTTTTATTAAACACCTATAGTAGGTTCCAATGCTTACAGATTTAAGAGAGTCAGTTAAAATCCTTGGTACTGACTAATGCGGGAGTTTGTTGCAGGCCCCAGGCCCCGGGGACCACCACCTCCACGGGGGATATGTAAATGTTAGGAGGGGGGCCGCGCGGCACCCCTCCTGGAGCCCTAGATGTCACTGACCATGTCATGAGTGATGTAATATGTGACGTCATCAGCAGTGCATTGCGGGGGCGCGAGTTATAGTTAGCTAAACTAACTATAACGGGGGAATTTCACGGGTTTTGTACGAGTGAAATGTCCAACTAACTATAACTGTCCCTAAAACCTATGGTTTTTTCAGTGAATATATATATATATATATATATACATCTAAAAATTGCTTTCCCAAAAATAGAATATTTTAGACACAAGTTCTTCCCAGTAACAGTTAGTCCCTAAGTATATTAGGGTTTTATCCACTATTTATATAACTCTCAAAATATTTATTCTAATTTGTTAAGTTGATTCCTTATTATACACCATATTTTGTATATTTATGTATTCTACTGAAAATGAGCACAAGTCATTAGAGTAGCTAGATTGTATATGCAAATTTCTAAGTTGAAGCCATATCCCTTCAGGTTAGTGACTGACCTTTCAAGCACTTTTATCTAACTTGAGAGGGACCTCTATAAGCTACTTGTGGAACTGCAGCTTCTGGAAAGAATTTTGCTGCTTTATATTGGTCATCTTTCTCATCATACACGGGGGCTTGACCCCGTCTCCTCCCAATTTCACACATTTGCCCATCGGTATGCAAGCTTATCACATATTGACCTGGTTTAGCACATTTTGACCTGTCCTCTAATGCCAGAAAAGAGCACCAAAAATTAAATTAAATTAAATACCTAAAGGTACTTGTACGTACCAGTGAATGGCAGTTCCTACATATACCAGGGTGTCATCAAGAAATGTATTACAATCTGTAGTTTTGACTCATTATTACAAACCTGCATTGGTAAATTAATTTATCCTATGGAAAACAAGCACACATCATTTAAATATAAAACGTGTGTATGCTCATTTATATGTTAAAGGCACTCCCCATCAGCTTGGTAAAGGTAATTTGAAGCATAGGCATATAGTTTAAGGGGGAGGGGTTTCAGTAACCACTAGTGGCACTGCAGCATTATGTAAGAATTTCCATGCTTTTGACTTGAGAGGGACACTTACTAGCGACTAGCAGAAATGCAACTTCATTCAAGAATTCCAATACTTTTCCATTGGGTGGGACACCTAGAAATGACTCGCGGAACTGCAGCTTCATGTATGAATTTCCATGTTTTTGCATTTAATGTGTGAGGGCCCTCTAGTAAGAACAAGTGGTACTGCAGCTTCATGTAAGAATGTCGATGCTTTTGCATTTGACTTGTGAGGGACACCTAGTGAAGACTAGCATAAGTGCAGCTTCATGTAATTTCAATGCTTTTATATTTGACTTGAGAGGGTCCTCTTGTAACGACTAGTAACATTACAGCTTCAGGGTACAATTAAAATGCTTTGCATTTGACTTGAGAGTGACCTCTATTAAGAACTAGTGAACTGCAGCTTCATGTAAAAATGTCAATGCTTTTGCAATTGACTTGCGTGGGACACTTAGTAACCACTTGTGGTAAAGCAGTTTCTTGAAAGAATTCCCCTGCTTTTGGATTTGTCTTGAAAGAGACACCTGGTAACAACTTGTGGAACTGCATGAATTTCCATACTTTTGCATTTGACTTTGAGAGGGATGCCTAGTAATGACTAGTAGAACTGCAGCTTCATGAAACAATGTCAATGCTTTTGCATTTTTCTCAAAGAGACCTCTATTAATGACTTGTGGGACTGCAGCACTTGGAAGGAATTTTGAGGATTTTGTATCTGACATGAGAGGGACATCTAGGAATGACTTACTAAAACAGAGGTGTGTGTGTATGTATGTATGTATATAGTGTTATGTATTGTGTTGCTCCTCTAACCATGACATTTTGCTTTTTCATTCTACAGCACAGGGCAGCAGGCTTTAATATAAGGGACTGGATTTATTGACTAACATGTATCACATTACTCAAAAGCCAGAATGCATTTAAATTTACTAGTGACTTCTTGGCCCAGATTTACTAACATTTTGCATCATAGTTGCGCCATGTTTTTGACATAGCCATGACACAAAATGTTGTGGGCATTTACCAAGGCACGCAGATCTTGACTTTACATCACATTTCCCTCAAAAACTATCTTGCTTTACCTTCAGCCCGGGAGGCATTACATGGGTGAAGCATTGGCCTTCCCGTGCATTCATCAATGTTTTTTGATAAACATCCACATTTACTAAGTTCAATGAACGAAGCTTGATGCCAAAATGGTGCACGTATCCAGAGCTGGGGAAATGTGGGAAAATATTGCAATTTCTCATCGTTGGCTCCTCCATGCATGCAGTATTCTGCAGCACACATAGAAAGAGGAATAAACCTCTAAGGATTGTTTTTTTGTGCAGGAGGGTATCTCTTCCTGCACAAAAACAATCCTGACCACAATGCAGACATCCTTGTGCCATTGGGCCTCGGTCTAGGTCCACTCTCTCCCCGCAGCTCCGCTGTGCCGTCTCTTGCCTCCAGACCCCGACCTCCTCCTTGGGAGGTTCGAGGCTGCTGCCCGCACCTGCGCCTGCTGCCCGCTCCAACTGGGACCAGACTGCCTGCAACCACTGTAACCTTTCTCAGCCGGTTTTTTCTTAATTTTTCCCTGTTGTGCCACTGTTATTGTGCCCATCTGTGTCTTGCTCTAATTCCACCACTGTTTTTATTTTCTCGTGCCTGCCTGTTCCTTTCGCCTTTCGGCGCTGCTGCCCCTGCGGCCCCTCCCCCTGGAATTCCCCCCCGGAATTCCCCTCCGGAATTCCCCCACTCCCGCCTCCCAGCCTCTCCTCCCTCCCACCTCCCCTACTTAATGGCGGCCGCTGCGTGGTCGCGCAGTGGACGCACGCAGCGGTCGCGCCGAGGGTGCGCCAAAGGCAAGCCCGTCTGCGCCCGTCCGCGACCCGACCGCGGCCAGCGCCAGGAACTCTGGACCTCCCACTACCCATTGCTACGACACCACCACCACCCTCCTCGCACTCAACCCTGGAAGACTTAGAGAATGCCAACAGGCCTCGCCGAACACGACCCACAGCCAGTTCTCCTGCCTCCACTGCCGCCAGACCCTCACCGCCACCCCGGCCTCCAACACCGCCGATGCCAGCACCGGGGACACCATAAAATGCATCCTCCTCAACATACGCTCCGTACACAAACACGCCATGGAAATCTGGAACCTACTCGACTCTCTCTCGCCCGACATCGCCTTCTTCACAGAGACCTGGACCAACGCATCCTCCGCCCCCGACATCAGCACCGCCATCCCAGACGGATACAAGATCCAGAGGAAAGACCGCCCCAACCACCCAGGAGGGGGCCTCGCCATTGCCCACAAGAGCACCCTCCGCCTCACCACCTCCAGCGAAACCTTCCCCTCCGCCGAACACCTGCACTTCCAGATCCAGACCACCCCCAAAGCCACACTCCGAGGAACCCTCATCTACAGACCCCCCGGCCCCGAACACCCTTCGCCACCACCATCACCGACTTCATCGCACCCCACGCCATCGCCTCAGCAAACTACATACTCATTGGAGACCTGAACTTCCACCTTGACAACTCCAGCGACCCCAACTCCACTATCCTTCGTGACAACCTCGCCAGCATCGGACTTAAACAACTCGTCAACACACCGACCCACAGAGCAGGACACACCCTCGACCCCATCTTCGCGGCACGAAACAGCATCCAATTCAGCCACACAACGCAGCCGCCATGGACCGACCACCACTGCGTACACTTCGCCATCAACAAACCCAAGGCACCCAAACCAGCCCCATGCCCACCTCGAAGGAACTGGAGCAAGGTTACCGACGAGCAACTTAACTCCACCCTCACCCGAGACAACCACACCTGGGCACCCGACGCAAACAACGCAAACAACGCAGCCAGAGAACTCCACACTTGGATCTTCCACTGCGCAGACGAGCTCGCCCCACTACGCAACCCCGACAGACAACGCCCCAGGAAAGCCGCCTGGTTCACCACCGCTCTCCAAGAAGCCAGACGCACCTGCAGAGGCCTGGAGAAGAACTGGAGAAACACCAAGACAACCGAAAACCACACCACCTACAAGGACGCCTTGACGGACTACCATAACCAGATCAGAGCCACCAAGAGGAACTTCATCCACAACAAAATCTGGCCAACTCCACCAACTCCAAGGAACTTTTTAGTGTCATTCAGGAATTCACCAACCCACGCAGTGAAGCCACAGACATCACAACATCCCAAGAACTCTGCGACAAGCTTGGAACCTATTTCCACCTCAAGATCAAAAACCTCTATGACAACTTCATCGACCATCCACCAGGTGCCACAGATGGCCCCCCGCCCCCCAGAAACACCAGCCAACCCACCATCTCCAACTGGACACTGATCACGGCTGAAGACACCACCTCGACCATGAAAAGCATCCACTCAGGGGCCCCCACCGACCCCTGCCCCCCTCACATCTACCACAGAGCTGCGGCCGCCATCGCACCCGAACTACAACGCACCATTAACACCACCTTCAAAACAGGCACCTTCCCAGATGACTGGAAGCGCGCAGAAGTCAGACCCCTGCTCAAGAAGCCCACAGCTGACTCCACCGACCTCAAGAACTATCGGCCCATCTCGCTCCTCCCCTTCGCAGCCAAAGTTGCAGAGAAAACAGTCAACAGGAAACTGACACAATTCATTGAAGAGAACGCCGTCCTCGACCCGTCCCAATCCGGATTCCGAAGCAACCACAGCACAGAGACCGCCCTACTCGCCGTCACAGATGACATCCGCACCCTCCTGGATCAAGGCCACTCCGCAGCCCTCATCCTACTCCACCTATCAGCGGCCTTCGACACCGTCTCCCACTGCACACTAGTCGCCAGACTACACGACGCAGGCATACAAGGAACAGCCCTGGACTGGATCCGATCATTCCTCACCGGAAGAAGCCAAAGGATCAGACTCCACCCTTCCTCTCCGACCCCACGAAAATCACCTGCGGAGTCCCACAGGGTTCATCACTGAGCCCCACCCTCTTCAACATCTACATGGCCCCCCTCGCAGCCATCGTCCGACAACACGGCCTCAACATCGTATCCTATGCCGACGACATCCAGCTCATCCTCTCCCTCACCAAAGACCCCACCACTGCCAAACTCAACTTGCAGAAAGGAATGCAAGACGTCGCAGTCTGGATGACCAACAGCTGCCTGAAGCTCAATGCAGAGAAGACAGAAGTCCTCGTCCTCGGTATCACCCCTTCTGCATGGGACAGCACCTGGTGGCCGACCGCCCTTGGAAGCCCACCTACTCCCTCAGACCACGCCAAGAACCTCGGCATCGTACTCGAGTCATCACTCACCATGAACCGACAGGTTAACGCCGTCACCTCCAGCTGCTTCAACACCCTCCGCAAGACCTTCAAGTGGATCCCCCCTGAGTCAAGGAAGACAGTCACCCACGCACTCATCACCAGCAGACTGGACTATGGAAACGCACTCTACGCCGGCATCAACAAGTCTCTACTCCGCAAACTCCAAACAATACAGAACACCGCCGCCAGACTCGTCCTCTGCATCCCCTGACACGAACACATCAGCCAACACCTACGAAGTCTCCACTGGCTCCCCGTGGAGAAAAGAGTCACTTTCAAAATCCTCACTCACGCCTACAAATGCCTACACAACAACGGACCCAAATACCTCAAGGACAGAATCAACATCCACGTACCCAAAAGAAACCTCCGATCTTCCAACCTCGCACTGGCCAAAACCCCGCGCATCCACAGAGCCAGAGCAGGCGGAAGATCCTTCTCTCACATTGCAGCCAAGACCTGGAACGAGCTACCGGCAGACATCAGACGCGCCCCCTCCCTGAACACCTTCAGGAAGACCCTTAAGACCTGGCTCTTCAGCTAAACAGATCTGCGGACCCCCCCCTCAGCGCCTTGAGACCCTCAGGGGTGAGTAGCGCGCTTACAATTCCCTGATTGATTGGGCAAGGGCACCTGTGTTGGCACTAGGTTGCCACAAATGCGTTAGCATAATGAGAGAACAGAAGTGCGACATATCTTAGTACATATGGTGCATTTCTTCTCTCTCCCTTTGACACAACACATGGTTTATTAACTCTGGGCTCAAGTACTTTATACTTCAAAGCTGACAGCCTGATGTTTTATAAAAAAAATTAATTTAACATTATGTAAGAACTTTTTGTCAACCATCTCTATAGATTAAATTGCTCATTTATTATTCAAATAATGCCAACTCCAAACACAGAATCTATCATATGCATTTACTTTAGCAAGCTTGATTACACACCCTTCCATACTGACCAAAACAGACAAGATCAGTTGTATGAAAGCACTTCTATTTAACAATTAATGCTCGTTCCTACTGATAGTAGGGTGTCATCACTTACTTTGCAAAAAATAAATCTGTAATTTTGAATCATTACTACAAACTGGCTTTGGCAAATTCATTTATTTTTAGAAAGAAGCACAAATATCTATCTATCTATCTATCTATCTATCTATCTATCTATCTATCTATCTATCTATCTATGAGTAGAATACTTTTTACCAACTATTGTGTTGCTCCACTGACATTGGCATTTTGCTGCTTCTTATTAAAGCATAGCACAGTAGGCTTTAAAATAAGTAACTGAGTATAGCATGACTCAAAAGTCAGTTTGCTAAGAATAAGTTGGAAGGCACTTACTCATGAATTCTAGTACTTTATACTTGAAAACTGACATATTGATGTTTTACAAAACATTATATAAATACATATGAATTTTCAGTCAACCATCTGTATCTACTACATTGGTCAGTTGGTACTCCAATATTGCCCACACCATATATTTTTGGGTAAACCCATTTTTACCACTAATGCATTCAATTTAGGAGGCTTTATTACACATCCTTTCACACCCACCTAAACATATACAGCCAAGAACGGTTAAAAAAAGGCACCTGCGTTTGCCAATGAATGTTTATTCCTACATATAGAGAGGGGGTCATCACTTACTTCAGAAAAATAGCAAGGTTTATTGACATCTGTAATTTTGAGCCATATTACAAACAGCTTTAGCAGATTAATTTGTCCTAGAGAAAAGAATCACAAAATATTAAATTAGCAAAAGCATGTATACAAATGTATATGATAAAGCCACAACCCCTCAGCTTGGTGACGGTCTTTTGAAGCAGTTGCATCTGACTTGGCAGGGACATTTAGTAATGACTTGCGAAACTGAAGCTCTTTGAAAGAATTTCAATGCTTTTGCATTAGACTCGAAAGAACCCGAAGCTCTAGTAACGACTTTAGGGATTGCAAGTTTGTGAATATATATATATATTCACTGAAAAAACCATAGGTTTCAGGCACGTTATAGTTAGAAGTTAGCATTTAAAAAACCTTAGAAATTCACTGAAAAAACCATAGGTTTCAGGGACAGTTATAGTTAGTTGGACATTTCACTCGTACAAAACCATAGAAATTCCCCCGTTATAGTTAGTTCAGCTAACTATAACTCGCGCCCCCGCAATGCACTGCTGATGACGTCACATATTACATCATTCATGACATGTTCAGTGACATCACTGATGACATCTCAAATGACATCACTGATGACATCACTGATGACATCATCCAGTGACTGTGTGTTTCTGTAAAGTTTAATTTTGTTTTATATATATATGCTAAGCTGTATTGAGGAATGAGTGGGTGTATAAGTGTCTGTATGGAGGATTTAGTAGGTACGTGACTGACTGTATAAGTGAGTGATTAAACGTATCTTACTGAATGCATGGGTTAGTGACTAAACTGGGTGAATGTCTGAATCCGTCTGTCTGTTGCTGTGTAAGTGGCTGCATGGGTTTGTGAATAGCTACATGAGTGTCTATATGAGTTATTGATTGGTTGTCTGAGTATCTGTATGGGTGCCTGAGTGTTTGTGTGGGTGGGGTGTGTGCGACTCTGTGCATAGATGTGTGAGTGGGTGATTCACTGGGTGGATGGTTTCAAGAGTGCATCTGTGATAGACTGTATGGGTGGGTAAGTGTGTGTAAGAGTGTGTTAGTGAGTGAATGTATGTCCCAGTGGTACATGTGTGAGTAACTACATATGTGAAAGGCAGTATATATGTGTGTTGGAGTATATAAATGGCTATAAGTGAGAGTGTGTGATTGTGATAGTGGCTGTATGGATGAGTGTGTGCTTGTATCAGAGATTGTATAAGAGCGTAAGAATGTGCTAGTATTTGTATGAGTAAGTGAGCTGGTGTGTGTATAGACTGTATAGGTGAGTAAATGGCAGTGTGAATAATTATTTGCATGACTGACTAGGTGTGTGAGTACCTCTATGGATGAGTGGCGGTGTGTGAGTGTCTATATAGGTGTATGAGTGCATATGATAATCCTGTACTGAGTGACCGTAAGTATGAGTGACTGTACGGGTGAGTTAGTGGATGTGTGTGTGTAGACCTAAGAATCAGTGAGTGGGTATGCAGTTATTGGTGTTGGAGTGTCTATGGTTTTGACGAATGGCAGTCTGTTATTTAGAGTGGGTGTATCAAAGGTTATATTAGGGTGTGAGGAGGTGCATCAGATTATCACGTGGATGATGTCATCAGTGATGTCATTTGAGATGTCATCAGTGATGTCATCAGTGATGTCACTGACCATGTCATGAGTGATGTAATATGTGACGTCATCAGCAGTGCATTGCGGGGCGCGAGTTATAGTTAGCTGAACTAACTATAACGGGGAATTTCACGGGTTTTGTATGAGTGCAATGTCCAACTAACTATAACTGTCCATAAAACCTATGGTTTTTTCAGTGAATTTCAAAGGTTTTTAAATGCTAATTTCTAACTATAACGTGTCTGAAACCTATGGTTTTTTCAGTGAATTTCAAAGGTTTTTAAATGCTAATTTCTAACTATAACTGTCCCTAAAACCTATGGTTTTTTCAGTGAATTTCAAAGGTTTTTTAAATGCTAATTCCTAACTATAACATGTCTGAAACCTATGTTTTTTTTCAGTGAATTTCAAAGGTTTTGTAAATGACAATTTTGAAATGTATTAATTGTTATATTTATTTTTTTGATACTGATTTACTACATTTTTTTAAACTATTTATTTTTACATATTTTATTTTTAAATTACATTGTAATTACATTATACATTACATTACAAAATATACTTTCTCTGAATGAATTACTTTAGTTTAAATACTTTGCAAATAGGCAATAGACTTTTAAGTACAGTAGTTACAGTTGTTGCAATGGGCAACACAATTTCAAACACAATGCAACATTGAGCTCAATGTGAATTTCTAGTTAAATGCAATTAGTTACTTTATGGATTACTTTTCTAACCACAGGACTGGATCCTAGATTCAGTCCTGGGACATCTCCTGTAAACAGTTGAGTAAAAGCGTTTTGGTTACAGTAGTGATTTTTAAGGAATATTATTGTATTTTAAAAGTTGACACTTAGAAACCTTTTCACATAGAATCACCAATGTTATCCTATGGGAGGAAATTCACTTAGCAGGTAAGTAGTGTTATCGTTACTTTTTCTTACTCAGTGTTGGATCCTGGATCCAGCACTGGTGCATCTCCTGTAAACAGTTGAAAGAATGCGTTTAAGTCATACAGGCAATTTTTAAGGAATATTTGTAGTTTGTGAAAATCGACACTTTGAAACTTTTCTGCTGAAAACCAGACAATGGATTCCTATGGAAGGAAATATAAGTTACTGGTAAGTACGGTTAGAATTACTTTTCAGGGTCAGTGCTGGGCTAAAAGATGCAGCACTGGGTTCTCTCCTGATAACAGGTGAGTAAATCAGAATTCGTAGTTCGGTTGATTTTAGAGGAATATTATAAAGTTCCAAAACTCCACACTTAGAAGAATTTCCAAGTGAAACCAGTCAATGTTAGCCTATGGAAGGAAATTCAAGTTGCTGGTAAGTACGGTTAGAATTACTTTTCAGGATCAGTACTGGGCTGAAAGATGCAGCACTGAGGTCTCTCCTGATAACAGGTGAGTAAATCAGAATTCGTATTTCGGCTGATTTTAGAGGAATATTTGTATGTTTCAAAAATCGACACTTAGAAACTTTTTCAGCAAAAAGCAGGCAATGATATCCTATGGAAGGAAATTCAAGTTACTGGTAAGTACGGTTAAAATTACTTTTCAGGATCAGTACTGGGCTGAAAGATGCAGCACTGAGGTCTCTCCTGATAACAGGTGAGTAAATCGGAATTCGTATTTTGGCTGATTTTAGAGGAATATTATAAAGTTCCAAAACTCCACTCTTAGAAGAATTTCCAAGTGAAACCAGTCAATGATATCCTATGGAAGGAAATTCAAGTTACTGGTAAGTACGGTTAAAATTACTTTTCAGGATCAGTACTGGGCTCAAAGATGCAGCACTGAGGTCTCTCCTGATAACAGGTGAGTAAATCGGAATTCGTAGTTCGGCTGATTTTAGAGGAATATTTGCACAATGGTGAAGGAAGGGGTGGGGCCTGAGGTGACATGTCTGCAAACACACCCAGTGGCACGTTTTAAGTTGGAGAATTAATTCCTTCTCAATCCCGAGGGTACCTAGGGGCCAACTAGCCCACCAGATACCTCTAGTATGCCCCAGACAGCTGCGTTGCAGAGAGGTGTTCAGAGGCCACGCCCCTTTTACAACACTCTGCAACGCAGCTCCGTGGCGCTTACTGGAGGTACCTGGTGGGCTAGTTGGCCCCAGGGACCCTCAGGATTGAAGGGGATTTAATTCCCCATCTTAAAACGCGCCACGAGGCCTGTTTGCACACATGTCACCTGAAGCCCCGCCCCTCCCTTCACCACTGTGCAAACGTGCCCCGTGGCGCGTTTTAAGTTGGGGGATTAAGTCCCCTTGAATCCTGAGGGTCCCTGGGGGCCAACTAGCTCACCATGTACCTCCAAAAGCGCCACAGAGCTGCGTTGCAGAGAGGTGTAAAAGGGGCGTGGCCTCTGTACACCTCTCTGCAACGCAGCCCTGGCGCATACTGGAGGTTCCTGGTGGGCTAGTTGGCCCCAGGACCCCAGTATTTAAGGGGAATTTGTTCCCCATCTGCAAACGCGCCAGGGGCGCGCTTGCAGAGTGGTAAAGGAAGGGGCGGGGCCTGCGGCCCAATCGTTTTTTTCAAGGGGGCTGTGTGGCCCCCTTACTTTTTCCTATTTTTGGGCCCTGGGGACCCCATCCCCCAGGGCCTTATCCCTTTTTTTTTTTTTTAAATTAAACGGGAAGGGGGCCGCGTGGCCCCTCCCATGGCCGAATCCGGCCCGGGGACCCCATCCCCGGGGCATGGCCACACTTTTAAATACATTTTTAAGGAGGGGGCTGCGTGGCCCCCTCCTCAGGCCTCCTTTTGCCCCGGGGACCCCATCCCCGGGGCAGGCCTTTATTTTATATTTTTAAAAAATGTTTTTATTATTTTTGGGGAGGGGGCCGCGTGGCCTCCTCCCGGGCCACTACTTGCCCCAGGGACCCCATCCCCGGGGCTGGCCCTATCCTTTGGGGTCCGTGGGGGACCCCAATCCCCCACGGACCATGCCGGCTCCCCGCCTCCTGCGGGAGCCGGCATTGCTTTCCACATGGGGAGCTGCTAACATGCAGCTCCCCATGTGGAAAGCTATTGCTTTGGATATTGGAAGCAAGAGCAGGTTTCCTGCTCTCTCTTCCAATATCCAAAGCAGTTTGCTATGACAGGACGGGAGCCGCGAGGCTCCCGTCCTGTCATAGCAAACTACAGTGTCCCGAGGGTAGGCACCCCGGGACACTGCAGGAGCCGGCCCTGGGGGTGGTGGTCCCCAGGGCCATCAAGGGCTCCAGGAGGGGGCGCGCGGCCCCCTCCCCACATCTGCAAAGCCCCGGGGAGGTGGTGGTCCCGGGGCTTCGGGGTCCAGAACGGACCCCCATTTTAAATTTGTTAGTGCCCCGGGAGGTGGCGGTCCCGGGCGTGTGGGGGCTGGAGCCCCACCACACAGGTGATTTAAATTTAAAAAAAGAAGCCCCGGGGGTGGCGGTCCCCGGGGCTGCGGGAGGGCTCAGAGCCCTCCCGCACCATTTTGTTTAAAGCCCCGGGGGGTGGCGGTCCCCGGGGCTTGGGGGGGCCTTAGAGGCCCCCATATAATTAATAATAAACCCCCGCATGCCCCCGGGACTTGGCCCACCCGGGGGCCAATTAACCACGAAGCGCGGGAGACCGCGCTTCGTTTTTTTTTTTTTCGGCGGGATCCGCGCACCCTAAGCGCATCCCGCCGATTTTTTTTTTAAATGCTTTTTTCTGCCCAGGGGTCCTTGTGGGACCCCCTGAGCAGACCTAGAGGTCAGGGTGTTTCTACCCTGCCCCCTTTGTGCGTTTTGCGCACTTGTTTCTTTTCTTTTTCTCGGTGGGATCCGCGCACCCTAAGCGATTCCCGCCGATTTAAAAAAAAATGCTTTTTCTGCCCAGGGGTCCTTGTGGGACCCCTGAGCAGACCTAGGGGGTCAGGGTGTTTCTACCCTGCCCCCTTTTGCGCTTTGCGCACTTGTTTCTGTCCCTCGGTTCTACCGAGGGACAAAATGTCTGCCAACACTTCCTGATTTGGAGTGTTGACAGCCAATTAGCATGCAGCTCGTGATCGGGAGGGTACGCGGACACTACTCGGCCATAGATATATATGTGATTTTATTTGTGATTTTCTCAGAAACTACTGAACGGATTTACACCATTTAAGCAAAAGGCACGACACTGAACCAAGGGCTACCTCTTTGCCAAATTTGGGGTAATTCCGTTCAGCAGTTCGGGCTGTAGCCGCGATGAAAGGATCCTATGGAAAAATGAATGGGGAAAATGCGTTTTGGGACCCCCCTTTTTTCTCGGCCCCCGCTTGACGAATCAACCCGAGACTTTCAGGGTAGGAGCGGAGCGCCCCAACAAGTTGGAAGCTTTCGCGAAGATTCGTCAACCGGCGCAAGAGTTATTTCAAATAGAATGTTGCGGATTTCCTTTGGAAAATAGGTTTTAACTATTACTATCTACTGGCGACCGCCAGTAGATAATACACACATGTATACATATATATACACATACATATATATGTATGACAGAACCACGCATGCCTTTATCTTGCATGCTTAACACAGGCAATACAACGAACGCGTTGTTACCATGCATTCCTTTAGCACGCAAGTTGTTAAAACAACTTGCTTTAGGGAAGCGCTGCTCTTTGGAATAAGCTAATTTAAGTTCACCCGCAAACTCAAGTTACATACGTTTTTCAAATTGAAACCTATCATCAATCGCCCTAAAAAATCTGGATCGAGACCCATGGCCACAGACATCCTCACTGGAAAAGATTTACAAACTATACAAATATTGGAAAGTTTGAACACTGAGGATGAATCTATAATGCTTACTCAAATGGAAGTACAGCAACAAACAATCAAAGTAGGAATAGAGCAAAGCGGGGGCAATAGCCCTTTTAAACCCACTTCACAATTCCTGCCGCAAATGCCAAACGATGCTATTGACACTTTCACCGAAGCTGTGAACAAAGACCTTTTAAAATTAAGACAGAAAACCATGAAAACAGAGAGACATAAGAAAAACAATTTCAGTAAAGAACAGCATTTGGCTTTGACTAACTTATGCAATGACAAATCATTGATAATAAAGCCCTCTGATAAGGGTGGAAACATTGTGTTGCAAACACAGGAACAGTACGAAGCAGAAGCACTACGACAACTGAAAGATACCAACTGTTACCAAAGAATTACCTCAACTATTTACAACCAGAGTGTAACAGCATATCACAAATTGATAAGAAAATGGTATGAGAAAGGGATGCTAGAAACAGATGAATTTTTGTATTTAAGGTGTTCAAATCCCATCACACCGACTTTTTATCACATCCCAAAAATACATAAGGACAGAACAAATCCGCCTGGACGACCAATAGTTTCCTCGCAAGGAAGCTTAACAGAACATATGTCTATCTATACTGACCATTTTCTGGCGCAAGAAGTAATTAAACTGACTTCCTATATTCAGGATTCAAAAGATTTCCTGAATTCTATAAAAGATGTGCAATGGGAAGAAGGTTTCCAGTTGATAGTGCTTGACATCCCCACCTTGTACACGTGTATTGCACACAAAGATGGGTTACATGCTATCAAATTCTTTTTAAAGAATCGACCACTCAAATTTTTGGAGCATAATGAAATGTTGCTTGAATTCATTGAATTCTGTCTCACCAATAATATCTTCTTGTTCCAGAGCCAACACTAGAGACAAACATCAGGAACTGCGATGGGCACCTGCTTCGCCCCCAGCTACGCGAATGTATTTGTTGGCATGTGGGAGGAGCAGGTGGCCTGGGCAGGTCAATATAACTTTGACACAAAAGATTGTAGTCTGGCATAGGTATATCGACGACCTCTTCCTAATTTGGAGGGGGTCGGCAGAATCAGCCAAAGCCTATATTGATGTGTTAAACACCAATACAGTTAATCTCAAATTCACGGGAGAAGTTAATGCTACATCTGTGAATTTCTTAGATCTTGAGGTATTTGTCTCAGAGGGCAATTTAAGTACCAAACTTTACAGGAAACCCACTGCGGGTAATTCAACATTACACGCTACCAGTAGTCCTCCCCATAGACTCATCAGCAGTATACCTTTTGGTGCGTTGTTGAGGATCAAAAGAAACAACACAAAGGAGAGTGATTTTAAAGATGCTGCACAAAAAAGTATGGCTAGATTTAAGGCGAGGGGGTATAACAATCTCACTCTGAATGAAGCCTTTAAAAAGGTAAATTCAACACCTAGGGAAGAGATGTTAAAGGTTACATCCAAGAAAACTCAGGATATAGGCAAATTCAGAATGGTAACAACATTTTCTGAAAATGCCGAGGATTTAAGGAGAATTATGCGGAAGAACTGGCACATACTCGGAACGGATCCGGTTATTGGCCTCTTGCCCTTTACTAACATTTAGAAAGGCGGGATCCCTGAGGAACAATCTGGTGCACAGCCATCTAAATAAGGAAGCAGTGGTCCCCTTTAAAGCTTTTAACGTTTTTTTCCCTTGCGGTAAATGCAAGGCGTGTGTCAATAGCAAGAGAACACTATCATTTCAAATTTCAGGAATTGAAAAACCCAAAAGAATAACAAAATTCATGACTTGTACAACTCCCTATACCGTGAACTGTCTCTTAAGTCCATGTGGTTTGAAATACATCGGGAGCACCATTCATCCCACTAAGGTCCGCATTTTAGAACACATGCGGGCCATCACTAATGGAGATAATACATACCCGGTGGCACGACATTTCAGCATGAAACACAACAGCAATAGGGATCTCCTAACGTATTTCTGCATGGACCATGTACCCGCAAATCCTAGGGGAGGAGACAGAACCCATAAGTTAAGGATATTGGAGTCCCGGTATATTATTGATGTCCAAACCAAGACTCCACATGGTATGAACAGCAGTGAGGAGTTGGCAGTCCATTTGGGTAATATCTGAAAAAGGAGTATTTCTGTATTATTTCTCCAATTAGGGCATCACAATAGGGAATGCATTGAAACACATAGCGAGAGATATATTTTAGTTCTGGTTCTTCTTATTCACGAATGAAACTCAAAGTATAAAACAAACAAATTCATTCACTTTTTTCTATCACAAAAATGACAATGTTCAATTCGTCCCATGTCCTCATATAATAACGCTTATTATAAATGTTGCCATGATGTAAGAGGCCCATCCAGGGCAAAATTGAAAACGTGTCGATGTTAAAAAATACATATGAACAGGAAATGGGCCCATTCAGGGCTTAATACCGTGTTATTGATGTTTTATAAATATATGAATTATCATGTACGGTCATTCAGACCGAAATTTTAACATAGATGATGAATTTGTAATCATATACATCGACATGAATTATGTTAAGATGGCGCTATGTTTTGATTAGCAAAGAAGGACATCTGAAATGTAGTCCGTTTTTCACCTTCATGATTTTCATGTATAATTGCATGCCGTTTCTGGCGCGCCTGATGACACCGAGGAAGGCGACTGCCGAAACGCGTTTGTTTGCACGAGAAATTAAATAATTGTAAAAACTTACCCCCGCGAGTGACTCTTTTCAGGATTGAACTTTTCCTGACTGGCGAAGCTACAATATATATATATATATATATATATATATATATACACACATATGTATACATATATATATACACATGCACATACATATATATGTATGACAGAACCACGCATGCCTTTATCATGCATGCTTAACACGGGCAATACAACAAACGCGTTGTTACAATGCATTCCTTTAGCACGCAAGTTGTTACAACAACTTGTTTAGGGAAGCGCTGCTCTTTGGAATAAGCTAATTTACAATTCCAACTCCAGTCTGTGTATCAGTAGGGAAGGTGTTGGACTTAGTCCAACACCGTATTCCCTAAAGCAAGTCGCTGTAACGACTTGCGTGCTAAAGGAACGTGTGGTAACGTCACAGTCATTGTAGTACCCGTGTTGTAAAGGCACTGCGTATGTGTGTGTGTTGGACCTGGCCCGTTTTGCAGGGGTTCTCCCAAACTTTTTACCTTCCTCCTGTGTTTTTCTGACCCTCTTTTTGCTGGTTTTAGGACTCTGGGTACTTTACCACTGCTGACCAGTGCTAAAGTGCAAGTGCTCCCTGTCTAAACTGTATTGGTGATTGGTTTATCCATGATTGGCATATTTGATTTACTAGTAAGTGCCTAGTCAAGTGCACAAGGTGTGCCCAGGGCCTGTAAATCAAATGATACTAGTGGGCCTGCAGCACTGATTGTGCCAGCCACACGAGTAGCCCTGCAAACATATTTCAGACCTGCCTCTGTAGTGTCTGTGTGAGCAGTTGTAAACTGCCAGGTCGACCTGGCAAGTGCACCCACTTGCCAGGTCCAAACTTTCCCTTTTATTACATGTAAGGCACCCCTAAGGTAGGCCTAAGGTGGCCCATAGCTAGGGTGCAATAGATTTAAAAGGTAGAATATGTACTGCTGTACTTTACATGTCCTATTAGTGAAATACTGCTTATTTCATTTTCACTACAGCAAGGCCTATCTCTCCCATAGGTTAGCATTGAAGCTGCTTTGTAACCTCTTACAAGTGCATCTTCCAATTGGGACTAGATAGAGATTTGGAGTTTGGGGTCTCTGGACTTAAAAATTCTTATTTTGGTAAAGTTGCTTTTTTAAATTGATTGTCTTAAAATGCCGCTTTTAGAAAGTAAACACAAGGAGATGAGGGACGGAGCGCTGGAACTTTTCAGACACTCACCCCCAGTCACAGATCTGTGTTGAATCCAACATCGTTCTTTAGCTCACTTCGCCACCCCAGTTCAGACATGCAAATCAGTCTTGACCCTGTGCCTCATGGGAACAGTCCAGCCCGAACTGCCAAGCCATGTCTTCCCTGGACCGGAAACAAGCATTCTGGGACCGGTTTCGGGCTAACAGCCCTTGTCAGCCAGGCTAGCTTGAATCCAGTGGCAAAGTGAGCAAGGGACCCACGTCTGGGCATACCCTGCCAACTTAGGGCGAACAAAGCAAACACAAGGAGATGATGGACGGAGCACTGAAACTTTTCAGACACTCACCCCCAGTCACAGATCTGGGTTGAATCCATCATCGTTCTTTAGCTCACTTCGCCACCCCAGTTCAGACACAGCTATATGCAAACTAGTATTGACCCTGTGCCTCATGGGAACAGTCCAGCCCGAACTGCCAAGCCATGTCTTTCCTGGACCGGAAACAAGCATCCTGGGACAGGTTTAGGGCGAAAGTGGGCATTTTCTTGCCTAACCATTCTGTGCCTTTCCCTGTCCGCTGAATACACGTCTGGGTTAGGATGACGGTTGGGCTGTTTGTGCATTCACTCTAGACAGTCACAAAAAGGGAGTTGAGATATGCCCAGCATATCCCGATGGTCTTCCTGAGCTAGAGTGGTGGGAGGAGTTGACACTGACATCTGAATAGGGCTGTGCCTGTCCTCACACAAAGTAGTCTACACCCCCGCATAATGTGTCTGGGGCCAGGCTAGGGAAAGGCAGAGTCTTGTGCACTACAAAGGCCTTCCTTTGAAATTTGCCTACTTCAAAGGCTGAATAGAGTATAAGTACTGGACCTCTAACATCATATAGTAAGAGCACTTCTGGATTGAGGACATTCTGACAGGAAGAAGAGCTGGATACTGTCAGAAACTGCCACTCTGCTGCTTGCTTTGCTGTGCTGGCCTGTTGCTTCTGTCCTGGGAGTAAAAAGACTGGACTTGACTTTCTACGTTCTGCTTTCTGAGGTTCTCCAGGGCTTGAGTTGAGCTTGCCTCCTGTTTAGAACTCAGGGCCATCAAAGACTTCACCTACCAGCACCTGGGCTCTCTTGCTGTGAGTCCTGTCTTGCCAAGTGGTGCCAAATCTAGTTAGTTCCTGGGCCCTTGGAAGGGAGTTCTGGTGCAAGAAGAAGAAGAAATCAACGCATTGGCTCACAGTGTCATTCAGAATCTGTGCATTCTTGCAAAACTCGACGCATCGCCGCTGCCTTCACCAAAGCGTGGTTCCCGCTCGATGCAATGACCACGACTTACAACGGAGGCCCCAGCTTTCTGTCGCAGCGCCTCCGAGGGATCGCCGCTGCATGAGTTTCGAGCGCTGCATCACTGAAGTCTGTGACGCACTGCTCCTACTCCGACGCAATGCAATTTGAGTCGTTTTGGTCTTGTTTTATTCAGATAAATATTAGCTATTTTTCTAAACTGGAGTGGACTCCTTTTGTAGTGTTTGCACTGTGTTACTGTGTGTGCATGTTCAAATACTTTACACATTGCCTCTGGGATAAGCCTGACTGCTCTGTGCCAAGCTACCAAGTAGGTGAGCAGGGGATTATCTTAGCTGTGTGACTCTTAGATGTGTGTGTGTGTATATATATATATATATAGTTTATACTTACCTGTAAAATGTTTACTACACATATGCCTTTACCATGCATGCCTTTGCTACGAAAATGTAAGTATTTTACAGGTAGGTATAAACACTTTAAATATACATATAAAGGCAGTGTACTTACCTGTAAAATACTTACATTATCGTGGTAAAAGCATGCGTAGTAAAGGCATATGCATGGTAAAAGCTTTTGTGGTAAAGGCATGGGTGGTAAAGACGCATGCATTGTAATGACGGCATTGTAAAGGCATGCATGGTTCCATCATACATCCATGAGCACCAGTTACATTACACAAGGACACATGCATTGTTTATAGGCACAGGGAAACTAAGTGATTTGTACAGAATCACAGGATGTAGAGCCCACGCCAAGACTCAAACCTGTTTCCCCAGTTCCAAAGTCGGCAGCTCCTACCATTAAGGACACATCCTCGGTAGAGGGAGAATGACAGGCAGAAGTCTCATAAAAGCTCAGCTCGTTATGGGCTTATGGTTTCAAGAGGAGGACCTTGAGCTGAGCCAGAGCCAGGATTCAGGCTCGAGTCTGGCTCAAGCTTTCAGTGACTCACCCCCTCTACAAAAATACACACACAATCATGCACTCACATACAGGCAAGTACGCATGGGGGCACAAAAATTACTACACGCACACAAATATAACTTTCAGGTGCAGACTGAGTAAGGAGAGTATAAAATACTTCTGGGCATCACTGTGCCAGTTTACAGCCTTGGGCATCCCCTTTTTAAAATGTTATATCAACTGTGGGGAAGCAGACAGCCAGCTTAAATCTCAGTCCCCTGTTAATATGTGAGCTGTGTAAATAAGTGGCAAAGACAAGCACAAAACTGAATTTCATTTCTAAAATATTTTTTTAAAAGGGGTCAATGGAGAGGATGTGGCATAATGGTCAGAGGTCCATAATATGTGTAATTAATTGTATTAAATACTGATGTTCATTTCAATATTACAGTTACCCCCTGAAGAAGGGCTGTTAAGCCCAAAATGCATTGGGTTAATGTGAATGATGCCACCCAGGATGAACTGTGGATTCCTACCTTCTTTAGAACATAGCCACTGATGGGCATTTGGTTTGCATTTGAAAAAATTAGGGTTCACTCAGACTTTGAGGTGAATTAAAACATAGAAAAATGTGTGAAAAAATAATAGATTTAAACGTGATTAAAATGGATTACTTTACAAAAAATTGAGTATTTGGAACATTTCATGACTTTGCGGTGCGACTTGCAGCTCGAGCAACACGACGTCCCACATATGGAATTATGTACCCTTGCTTTGGGGTAGGGCACGAGACAAGTCTGCGCGCAAAAATGTTGCCTAGATCATTCCTTAAAACAGCGGAATTCGATCACACGGAGTGCATTCTATCACTTGCGTTGATAATGGTCAGAGCTGCCAACTTGGGAACCAGGTTCATATCCATACTCGCTTAGTAGTCTAGATCCAGATTTACTAACTAGTGGCTTACCGCTGAGTAGCAAGCAAAGTTGCTGCGCTGCATTGCATCACCTGGACAGAGCAGAAATGCATCATATCTTCAAAGAAATGACACAGTGCTGTTCTCTCCATGTGCTGGTGCACATTGTGAAGCCTAGCACCAATGCAGGAACTCTTGCCCCATAGTGCAAGGGTGTCTGCATTGTGGACAGGGTAGTATTTGTTCAGGATGGGGTTACTTCCTGCACAAAAACTATCCTTTGAGGATGTTTCTTCTTTGTATGTGTGCTGCAAAATGCAGCACACATGCAAAGAGGAAATAATGAGGAGCAATAAAGATATCTCTTCTCGTTACACCAGCCTCAGGGTGGCACAGGATTTTGGTGCAAATCCGTCTACAAGTCTTTGTAGAAATATGTTTGTATCAGAACCCATAGGTGGGTGCATGGGAACGCCTCCCCGATGCAAAGTAACGCAAAGCAGTGCAATATGCTGTGTTGAGGTACTTTTTTTATTTTTACAAAGCAATGGAAATAGCCATTTGCATTGCTTTGAAGATACGAAAAAGGATTTTGCATCAGGTCTGCATTGAAGAGGTAATGTAAACCAGATGCAAAACCTATGTAAATCTGACCCTAAGATTTTTGTTACAAAAAAGAATTGAGAGGATTAGGAAATGTACATAGGAGTTTATCAGGTGCAGCAAGCCTTGTATATGAGAAGATGAACAGTGCATTGGAATGAATACTTGAGTTACATAACTGTGTAAGTAGACTTGCAGAAATTATATTACAAACTGATATTCAGTCTTATGTAAAGTGTTAACACATTAGACACGTGGAGAATAATTCCTGACATAATACAATAAACATTTTACACTGATTACATTTTTATTGTGGAGAGGTTTTAATTACGTTGTTTATGGAATGAAATATTGATTTTGCATAAACAATTTTGATGATGATGCACTATTAACTGATTCATGGCTTCTCGTAGCCTATTACCTTTCTCTACAAAACTGTAATAAAGTTGCATCTAATACCTGTTCCACTCTATGCAATAGTTAGCACAGTCGCCAGGCAGCACTATGCCTCAGCTAATTATACCAAGACCACATGGATCCATTTCAGATCCGTACTCCTGAAACCCAGTGTTCGGAATGGATTTCTGTCCTAGATATGCTTATCTTTACCTATGTCAAACTATGTATTAGAACTGGGCGACAAATCTTTAGCCTATTAACATGCCTTACTCAAACCCTCGGGTTGATCACACAAGCTCAACGTCTCGTAGAAAACAAAGGTGATAAACAAAGAACACCGAGCAATGGCGCATGCTGGTCTAGGCTGTGGTGTAAATTATGCAAACGACACACATAGACTGACCAGTAAGCACACAGCGTAATGACCAGCAGCACTGCACACCAGCTCAACACATATGATTAAACGTTGACCAGGACTGCCAAATCCATAACAAATTTACAGGCTGCACAATAAACTTGGATGGCAGCCATTTACTTAGCCAATGTTTATCCTGAAGGTCTGATATAGGCCGTCATCTGCCAGACCAATATTTACAATCCTTATATTAGATGAACGAAGACACTAGCCCACGCTTTCTTCGAACCTTCGATTCAGGATCACAACAAACACATCACCAACACCTTAAAGTCCAGTCGCAGCCTACTCACAGTTAGAAACACCTGAAGACATTTTACCAAAGAAAATGAATGGGAGTACTAAAACGAGGCATAAAAACTCTACAAAAGAAAATGTAAAACCAGGGCTGGCCTGGCTACTGGGCGTTTTTTGCTGGGGTGGCAGGGTGGGGTCCAGGTTCACTGCTGTGGGGCTGATTTTGCTGCTGGGGAGCTGCCGGCGCTTCTAAATGAACAATGCAAAACAAATAGCTTTAAAGCATACTTTTTAAAACATTTGTTTTGCATTGTTTATTAAGGAAAGCCTGGTAGCCAGTCCGGCCCTGTGTAAAACAGTAGATTGATGTGGAGAAATACTCTGTAACCAGAGCAACTAATAATGAGTGGTCAATATCGTCTCCAGAAAAATGCATTTTGAAAAATAAAATACATTGTTCCAGCTATACAAAAGGACAGATACAAAATGAAAAATGTGCCCTCTCCGTTTCTATGTTGGAGAAATAGTGTGGAGGCCAATAGCAATAAATTAAAAAGTACAATGACTTCTGCACAGTCTTACTTAGTGGTCAGTGGGAGTGACTCAGTAGCATCTAGACCATCTTACTACCAGAGATAGGGATGGCAGAAAATAAGATCACAGTCTTAGTCTCAATGAGATAGATATTACACTTGGCAAATAGCCTTACTTAATGGTTGAAAGGTCCCGATCAGGCCCAGACCGGGACCAGGGCCATATTGCAACAAAAATACACCATCTCCATACAGCTTGTCGGTTGCGGTCCGAACAGCATCTACTGCTGTGGTCCGACCGATGCATTACGATGCATGTGGTCGGAGGCAGCAGTTGGAGGGACCGACTGACACAATCCGACGGAAGACCGTCGGTTGGTTGGAAACTCCTCATAATCCCTTAAGGACGGCGTTTCCGCCTTCGGGATTATGATGTCGGTTTCAGACAGCCTTTCCATGTCGGCCTTTCCAGAATGGAAAGGCTGTCGGAAAGCGACTTTGGGGTCCCCTAGCAGGGCCCTCTTCCCACCTGGCCCTCTGCATGTGGTCCAGGGAGGCACCTATGGCGGCCCCCTTAATATCCCTGCACCTTGTGGCAGGCACTGGGCAGGGATGTTTAAAAACTTCCATTTATAAATGGGAGCTTGTGCTGCAGGCGGTTTCAGTCCGCCGCACAAGCTCCCATTGAAAAATGGATGGTGCAGTCGCATCCTAATTGCGGGGTTGGAACCGCCGACCAGAGGTTGGTCGGTTCCCAATCCGCAGCAATGTGGGTCGGAGGAAACTCCGACCAACAACGTAATTAGGGCCTTAGTATTCTCCTTTGAAAACAGACAGCTAAATGTCTGTAGACGAGACCTAAAAATGCAGTGTACCAGTCAAATATGAGTGTAATGTAATACACAAAAGAACAGCAGTGAAAGGCGAGTTAGAATAAAAGTTGTGTCTCTCAGAGGGAACATCATTACTGTCTAGAGTAGAAGACAGGAAGCAGCAAAGCCAATCGAAACTGTTTTTTTATATAACAATGGGAATAATTTGGGAAGTTATAGTCTCACAACCCGAGATCCCCACGAAGCAAAACGATCATTTTCAGAATGAAAGAGAGGGGAGCTATGGTATTATTTTAATTAAAAGAAATATATTCCAAATTGTCTGGTTTTTATAAGGGCATGTAAGCTGCATAGAGTAATAATGTGCTGCTTTTCTCATAAACAGTCATTTTGCAAAATAGCATGCTATTAATTATCTGACACAAGCGAGAATACCAGGGATAGTAAATGGAGGTGATTAATTTCCCGGATTGTTAGATCGAGCTGGACAAATCTATTTCTCAGTCTTTAGGTAAACTTTTCCAGACTGAATGAGTGAGACAGTGAAATCTGTTCACATTTTCTCCTATAAATGTTCTTGCTCGGTGCATAGGCAAATTTAACACATAAGCGTGTTAGCCTTTTCAGTCTTGAACACGAGTTACAAAATGGCTTTCATTGTCTCTGTGTTTAAAAATCTTTAGTTTGATCTGCTATCGTCTCAAATTATTTCTTTTTGGTTAGTTTTTAGATTTCCTTTAGGTCATTCCGGTTAAAATTGAATTTCTTACCTAAACAGTTGAGTTTCTCAATGCATATTGCAGAGCTTACTGCGAGACACAACAATGCAACAAAATCAAATAGTACAGACATTTGCATGAAAAATCGAGCTAGAAGTATATGTGAATATGTTCCAAAACCCAGAACTCAAGCAATCAAGTATAGACTAATTGACCTCAGACTGGAAATAGGTACTGTCCGGCACAGATCAACCAACAAGGCGAGGCAACACACAGCGGAAACTGCAGGCTGGCTCTGCCCAATGCATATTAACAATGCCCTCTAAGGAAGTGTTGGACTGGCCTTTCGAGCAGTCTGGCAGTCTCAGATTGAAAGGACCTGTCTGTGAGCAGTTTTTCGTCCCATCGCGGCCGAAGGGACCAAAATACACACTGGCCCTTTCAAGCTTGCCCATCTGGCAGTACCAGAACGCCTGAAAATCAGTCCAACACTGCTCTTAGGTGATCCCTCAGCGCCTCGCTTAAGATGGCGGGTAGTCAGGGATGGTGCCAACGTTCGTAGTTTCCACAGAACAGCTTTTTAATGGAGTGTGGCCTGGCTGCATACCTATACAGACCAGAGTGAAACACTGCTGTTCTGTAAATGTCTGCATGTGCCTGTGCTCAGTGAGCAAATCAGTGACTACACAACAGAGATGCACGGATTTATTGGCAGAGGCCAACTGGTAGCAGCATCATTTTGACCTAGACTGCTCCCTGGGTACCAAGAGAACTGGATAAAATGTGGTATGTGGTATGACAGGCTGGTAGCATGTGATTTCTTGCTGCAGAAGATTGCCTGCTGAAACGTGTACAGTAATCTCCATGGATTGGATTGTATTTTTTTTCTAATGGAATGCCTAAGTACTTTGACAGTATGCAGGCCTTTGAGCCGCCATCAAAAGGCTGTCACTTGTGGACTGATGAGCTGTATTCGGTATGCTTTCCCACTAAAATGAGAACCACCCACAGTTCCAATACTATTTTGCATAATTTATGTAGTACTCTAAGTTTATGAACAATTTTGTTTCTAAAGAAATGCAATGCCACAAAAAAAGTGCAATCTCTAAAAATCATGGAATGTGCCTCATTATATTCTCTTGGTGGTTTGACCAAACCTAAGTGAATTTTTCTAACTTTTACTATGTAGGTGACTAAAACATATTCTAAGTGGTTTTGTGGGGTTCAGATTTGCATCTCCAGGTTAGAGAAACGTTTCAGACGATTCTGGATGGAACAGTTAAAGGATTTGGGAGAATATATCTTCTCAGCTGTTAACAAAGTGAAATAATCTCCCAGATGTGAAGTCAAACAATGCCAAACGAATAAAGAAACTCACCATTAATATTTTAGAGGCGCCTGAGGTGTCTATTAAGTCAGGCCTGGAGTAGAGGGACTGAGAGAGGGAAAACGTGTGATGGTGGACAGGCCTTTGTCAATGGCAAACATCATGGAGAATGCTATGACATGGAAATAGTATTTCCTCACAGGAAATGTCAACTGGCAATCCCATATATGGGGCATCGATAGCTGCAATGCTGCATAGAATTTGCATAGGACTTTGATGCTTACTGTATTTATTTATTTATTTATAGAGTTTTATATAGCGCGAACATGACCCATGAGGGTATCAGAGCGCCTTACATTAGGGGGACGTACGAGATAAGTAGGAGACAAGAGAAGCAGTCACATATATGAGAGGGGTGCAAACAAAGATGATTAACAAGTTGATAAGCTTGACCTCCCTAGGAAGTCAGCAATTGTATTTATTTATTTATGAGGTTTTATATTATTATTGTCCCTCTCTGCTGGGCAGGCATTGTGGCATCTCAAAGTTCATTTCAAGGTCAGCTGCTGCTGCTCTCTCTACTTGCAGTTGCAGCAGACTAGTTTCGTCCTGAAGGCAATACAATTGAAGGGAAGACAACATTTCAATTCTTGTTTTTTTTTTATTTGCTACATTCGGAATTGGTTTTTACAACGAAACCGTGTATGAAACATCAGTAGATTATTATAATGCATGCACCCTTTTCTCTTTTCCCCCCACCTAATAATACTCTTATTCAAACGCTCTCTCTTCTCACATTGCATCTTTTTCATTATGACCTGTTGTGGAGGCATTATGTACAGAGGCTTGCTTACTAGCTTTACTGGAGCATCTGCAAATCGTCTTGTTCAGCATCTTTGTAGACATTGTTAATCTCAGGGACTTTCCTTGAGCTTGTTGTGAAATCATTGGATCACAAAGGCCCTACTGATGTTCTCCGAACTGTTATGAGCAGGGCTTCCTGTTCTGTAGTACTTATTTTATTGAAATTTCCTTCTGTATGTATGCATATATATTTTTCTGATCTGGAATTATCCATGTTTAGTGCACACTAATTGCTAATAATTTCTGTAGGGTTTTAAAGTATAGAATAAAACAGTACACTCAACGGAAAACATTAGCATTGCAATACCAGCACATATGAACATTTGATTATGGCAATGCATCAAGTAATGTAGCCCGCCACTGGACCCAAGCAATACAGCAAGAGCGTCTCGTAATGTTCTATGGTGTGCAGTGGCTACTGCGTGGCGGGAGCCATGACTACCATCACGTCGGTGCCACTCACATGTTCCCTAATAAGGTTCTGACTTTTAAGAAATCACTAAATTGACATTTAATGCGCACTGCCATAAGATGTAATAGGCCATTTTAGATGCCTCTTTGAGAGGTCTGAGAACATGAAAGACATTGGAAATGCTTTTTCTCTTGCTATTGCTGTCAGCAAGAAAGGCCAATGGCAAATTTGTCTTATATTTTGGATCACAGTTTTTGCCATAAAATGTATGTATAATTTTGGAAGTTGATAATGAATTTGACAATATTGTCACATATTCACTTGACAATTGAACTTTTTCTTTTACTTTTGCAGTATGTTGAACCGTCAGAGGCATGACAAAATGGAGGAGGCTGTGCCTTTTAGAATAGTTTAATCAATCTGCTCAAAACGGAACTAGATTGTCACACATAGTTAGCAATGCAATGGAATGGAATGAGACAACCACTTAGTGAAAAAAAAATTCTAAGAGTTAGATTTTCAAGCGCTTGTGAAAGAGGAGGAGCCAATAAATCAATATTTGCTGAAGAAATATGGTCCTACCATATGAGGACTGATTTGCAAAGGTTTTTGGACACTGTAATAAAGATTAGAGTTTCCAAAAAGTCCTACATTGGAATGGAACCTGAGATCTAATTACAAAAGTAGACCTGCAGATACTTACGCAGAGAAAGAATTTAGTACTACAAATGATCCACATGCGCAGTGGCTTTTTCTCACTAAGTTCAGTGTTGGGAAGAGTACGTGACAGGGGGGCATCCAATTACAGTGAATATGTACAAACTATAAAGTTTGTTTGTATTCTTAAATAGTATGCACGTAGCTTCCTATCATGGAAGTGCCCGTAAAACTACTCCCTCAAAAGCCATGATGAACTGTGTTTCTGGGGTGGTGAGGGGAAGAAAACACCACTGTATTTTATCAATGACTAGCGGAAGGGGCTGCAAGGCGCTTTTACTCACGGAACATTTTTTCACTGTGAAAAATTAGTCTAAATCCCCCACATATGCTCATGTGAATTGTTTTGGTCATGCTGTATTGGTAATACTGTCCTGTACTCAGTTGTTTTTAATGATATTAAATCAGTATGATGAACAGTAATGATGTACATCCATTCTCAGACCACTTCCAAAGTTTCCAGTAACTCATGACCCTACTTGTGGCCTTTTGTGAAACACTTTCAGGTCAATACCTAAAAAAGTGATAACCCATGCTTAAGTTGTATATTTACTCCAGTCTGTAATCGGGGCATGAGGCGCGTAGTGCCTCCATGGGAAACCCCCATTTACACTCTGATGGTAACACCTGGCAGAAAGTTTGTTAGATGATCCAGCGGACGGGGGCCATCTGGCAGGTGCCACCACATGAGATTCTTAGCTATCATTAGCTGTAGCCTAAAGCAAACCCCCTGGAACATCCGAAGGTACCTCCTGTTACTGTGGCCATGGACAAAAGCCCAGGTGATGCGAACGCGTATTAGCTTCCAAGGCTATAAAGACAATTGCCGCTGCCTATCCCTCGCACAGCATGGAATGCTAAAAGTCATATCTGGAAAGACACAGCTCGCCATGCACGACATACACTGAATAAAGCATTATGTACATTTCAAACATTTTCCCTTGTTCTGGGTCAAAGTCTGATCATGAAAAATAAGTTCCCAGCCCAAAGAATGAGAGCTAGCGCCTACCACCTGCAGCCACCGGTACAAATTAAGCACCAGTTTTAAGTTTTGATGACCTCACCATAGGTTCTTTTCATGGCCGCTCCCTCAACTTTCAGGTAGGCTGAGTACCTGTTGTGGTCCATGATCCAACAAACATCCTGATGGCCTACGGGAAGGTAGCAGCATGTTTCTGGAGATAAATATATTGGTCTGCTCCAGGGATGGCCTTATGTGTCACAGTCAAGTCTTTCAAAACAATCCTATACATTCCTATACATGCAACAAGACATAAGAAATGTTTTCTTGCCAGACAATAAGCTGGCTGCTGTGCTCTTGACGATATATATTGTAAAGGTCAATATATGTAGAGTTGAGCACGGTAAAGCTATACTTACCTATGTATACTTACATGTCAATATTTTGGTCCTGGATATTAAGGGCTTGATATTCTCTTACCTTGATATATCCGGTCCTCATCCCTGGCAACCATCTTAGAAGTCTTGGTGTTAGACGCCACATGTTTTATTCCACACAGATATTTTCAAATAAATCTGAATAGCCTTCTTACTTTTATTGTCCTCATGATAAAAAGAAAAGCTTGGATTAATTGTGTGTGTTCTACCACACCGCACTTATGATGCTCTTGTTACCCCAGTGCTGCAAGAATTAGAAAACAAGATGCCTTTTACCTTCGAAACACTGTGACAAATATCCTGTTTAGTTCTTTTGTGAACCAGTGTCCAGCTGTGTTGATTGTATGTAGACGACCTGGTAGCCATGACTGCAGTGGCCATCATTGCTAATTCCAGGTGCCAACTGGCACCTGGAAAGCTTTAGAAGTTTATGTGCACAAATGGCTACTTTTGATTCGCCTTGTGCTGTTTTTGTTTTTATATAATTACTGACCAGGTCTGGTTTCCTTTTACCGCGGCCCCTACAGCTGTTACCAAGTAACAGACATTCTTTTTGATTGCTGTCTTAATGTGAGCATTTCAGGAGGCAAAAAGCTGAACAGCAACCGCGTTGATTACCTACATTGAAGCAGTCATATTATATATTTGAGTTACATTATTAATTTTTTTTTTTTAATCCACACATTGGCACATTCTCTCATGCCTCAAATGTATGTCCTTCTGCTTGTGAATGACACGTTAAAGGGTCGATCCAGTGTACGGAAAAAATAATTTCTTTTACCCAGTTCTGCATCTCTAGCAACTACCAATAGTCATTCCAGACTGTTCCTTTGTTTAATGAGGCCTGCTTGGGATTTGAGATTTAAGGACCTATTACGATCTCGGTCTCAGGTTGGATGCTTTCCGACCGAGATCGTCGGTTTCAATTCTGACCGCCTAATTACAATCTAGGCGGTCGGAATTGAAACCGACCGGTCATTCCGGCTGGATTCCGAGGGGCCGTTGGCAAGTCAGAAACTGGTCTGTAATCCTAATGGACAGCATTTCCGCCGTTGGGATTACGATGTTCGGTTTCCCACAGGCTTTCCATTCCGGGCTTTCTGAGATGGAAAGCCTGTCGGAAAGCAAGTTTGGTGGCCTCTAGCAGGGCCCCCTTTTCTTTGCGGCCTCTGGTTGGGGCCCCCCTGTTGATCCCTGCACTGAGTGGCAGGCACCGTGTGCATGCCATGCGGTGCAGGGATGAACACAACCTCCCATTTCCCTATGGGAGCTTGTGCTACCGACGGTTTACGGCTGTAGCACAAGCTCCCATAGGGAAATGTGAGTATGCACCGGCACCATATGGGAGGTCGGTCGGTCCCGATTCCGCGATGATGTCAGTCGGAGGCAACTCCGACCAACATCATAATAGGCCCCTTATTGTGACCTCTTTCACTGTATGGCCCTTTAAAGGTATTAGTGACATGCTGTAAGGAAGGTATCTGACATTGACACCAAACACAGAATTTTATGACATCGTTTGCCAATCTAGTAAAGACTCCTGCTCAAGGCCTGCTCAGACTTCCATCCTTCTGCAGATGGGCAATTTGAGTAGCTGTAGCATATGTTAATTATAGCACTTAGAATCAGCAGAAGAGTGGTATGAAGCACTATATATTACAACAAGTTATTATCTACTATACTGGCTGGTTTGTGCTGAATATCAGTGACTGACTTCCTTTCTCACAACCTTTTGTGTTACAGCCATATAACCTGTATCGTTCTAAATCGTGACTGTTTTCTGTATTCTGCTACCACGAGTACATGTGCAGTGCATTTTAAAGAAAAATACTAATAACCATTAGGAACGAAAGTGTTCTCTGTAGAGCTGTGTTAGTAAAGTTTTTTTTTTGTTGAACCCTGACTCCTAATTGTTGTCAGTGAGTGATAGGCGGCAGGCAGTCCCACAGGTCGAAGCGGCCTCTCTAGTACTTTTAGACGAGCCCTGCACTGCCCCGTTAATTCACCACCATATGGCTAATTCACTTTCCGACAGCTACTTTCTGTCCTGTCATAAAACAGAGCGGGAAATCGTTTGTTACGACATTCCCCTGAGTGAGATGGCTCATTTATCTTACCGCCCCTTCAACTTTGGTTAATGGGTTCTCAGGTTTTAGAAGGCAACTAAATGAAATCATACATTTATTTATGGTAATTCCTAAACTGTCTCTAGGAAGGGTGAAACGCTCTACAGTTATGCTCCGGGCCCCGGAAACTGCGCAACATCCATTTTCATTTTGAATTTTATTACACTCCTGACAACTTCGTGCTTTACCGCTCTGGAAAATTCTTCCTAATTTCTGTTTGCAGATATGGACAGAGTTGCAAAAAGGACCGGATTTTTTTAAATGACACCGCTGTTAGACGAAGTTGTTTTGCCATCTAGCTAAATGAATTATGGGGTTTGTAGTGCAAAATTAACAAGCATTTTCAATGCAATAGGTCTTCTATTTACGAGACTTTGAGCTATTGGCATTGTAAATGACAATGCCTTTTATTTATGTGTTGTTTTTAAAACAGATAAATAAAAGGCATTGTCATACAATGCCAATAACTTAAACTCTCGCAAATGCAAGACTTATTGCATTGGCGCCTGCAACAGCGGGCAGGACAAAGCTATTTGAGAAAATAGTGCTCGGAGGCTGTAATTAAAGCCTACTGAGTAACAACACACTTACAGAGGGTGTCCTCATAGGAGGTTACAAAATAAGACAATGTGGTACTAAGGAGGGACTACTAAGCCTGTTGACCAATGAAAAGCCACTGTTTACTGTGGACAATGACACAAGTCAATGAAAAATATGGGCGGAGAGTGGACGGAGCTTCAAGTCCACACCTGAATACAGCATGCCTCACAGAGCAGCGCATGCGCTGCCCAGGCTCGACCTAAAAATTAGAACAGCAGAACTAGGATAACCGGCATGATAGTGTAGATAGCTTCTTAGATATTGATAGTCCACGTAGTTCTGCCACATGCCCCTGACTGCTGCAACACTGTGCTCTTCTGCACCGACTTTCATTTTATGTATTCTATTCTATTTATTATTGTCGCCTTTGCATTTGTGCAGCTAAGTAGTGCTCATTTGTGGTCCGGATGTTGGGAGAATAAGAGGAGGGGAAATTCGGTAAACAAGAAGAAAAGAGAAGTCTATAATGAAGGAAGTGCATTAATCCAGGATGTTCCACAAACATTCAAAGCTCTGTGGCCCAGGTACATGTCCGTAGTGCTGAAATTGGGTCTATCTGATATCCTACAAGAATTTTGTGAGATTTTGAAGGTGTGTCGGATTTACTTTCGTCAAGAGTACCCCATGTTGATTCATTCTGTATCATTTTTTTCTGGTTTGGTGTTTTTGGGAAGAGTGCAGTTCATAGTATATTACAGAGTCAGTAAGTGAATGTGTTGTAAAGGCAGGTCGTTGTTGTGACTGCGGGGTAAAGGATGTTTCCCTCGAGAATCATCTGGAATCTGACATTTTTCATCTCCATAAGAAGCCAACAGGGGAGTAACTGACAGGCCATATTTTTAAAATGCTGGCACCGTCTCACAACTGTTTAAGCATTTTTCAGAATTTTACAAAAGTGGCAAAATATCAGAATTCCACTCTGTAATAAAATTGAATTTGTGTGCTTTTGTGTTCCCTTCGAGCCTGCAGTAGTTTTGTGCAGAATGTTGCCTTCCAGGACATTCTGCATAGTTTTCTACAGTCTACTAGAAAGATACCAGTGTTGTGTTTTGAGCTCCGAAGGGCGGTACTAGTTCCTTGTAACATTCTGACTAGTCTATTGCAATGCTGTATTTGATGTTAAAAATAGAAGTTAGATGGGGACGTGGGTGGCTGCCCAAAATGGCAGCTGCAACTTATTATAGCTCAGTCCTGCTCCTATGTATCCTATATAATCCTTAACTTAGTTGGCAAAACCATTGGTATTTAGGCATTACCGCTCTTCCTGTTGATGGACTGATTGAGTCAGTGCTGTGGCGTGCTGCGAGATAGAGGTGGAGGAGGATGTGAGCTGCAGACAGTTAATGCTGTGGCCGACAACATCGGTGCTGACTGGGACCTTGTACGGGCTGCTGATACGGAGGAAAAAAGTGGCCTGCTGGTGTGAGCATGAGGATATACCCTGGTTCGCCTCTGTGGAGGAGGAGCAATGGACTTGGCATGTGGGCCCCCCATCATCTGCTTGCGAGGTGCTGGTGGCCATTTAGAGTTTTGCATGGGTGCGCACTAGAGTGGGAGAAGGGCCTGCTGGCATGGTTGGGCAGGCCCACTCCAAACCACCGAAGCCTGAGGTAGAGGTGCCGGCACTGCTGCGTGCCCTGGTTGTCTTCTTTTCAATGAGCTCAGAGGAGGGCTCAGTTCTGGCCCTCCCCTTTCTTCTGTTCCTCACACCCCTTGTTTCAACTTCCCGGAGGGTGTGGAGCCTAACCCAGGGCATAGCAGGCAAAGTTGTTTCACTGCCTTGCTGGGCTTAACGTGCCTTCGACTAGGGTTGCTACACAGAGTTGAAGAGGCTTGGAGGAGTAATCCGGAAGTGTGGGGCCGGACTCAGGGCACCTGTAAGTCCCTTTGTCCTGTCACTATCTGACCTTACAGCTACATGCCTCTATTAGAGGCTGCTGGACAGAGTTGGGGGGCTGTGCTATGTTGAGCTGGTCTGGATCTTGTGCTATTTAATATATTACTACCCTTGCTTGCTGTGGTGTGGATGCAGTCTCCCCATTTACTGGAGGCTTGGTTTAACTCGGACCACCTTTTAAAACACAGCACAATCTTAGTTCCTTGAGATAGTTGGTCTGCTTGCAGGTGGCCACGCATGGTTTGTGTGGTGGACCCCCGCCCTTGACAAGTGCTGGCCATTGGGACACGCCAGAGCTCCAAGCATGGGGAAAGACAAGGGCCAGGGCGATACAACACAAAGGGAAATTGACAAGTATACAAGAGCCCCTTACATAAAGTAGGACACAATACTGGACAAGGTAGTTCCTCATGGCGAGTGGGCTGGAGAGGCCTCTTCAGTTACCATATGTCAGGACATTCGAGAGTCCAGGGAAGCTCTGGAGACGCAGATATGGGGAGTGGGTGTTGAGTTCTTTTACTGTGACAAGACCTATAAAAATTGGCAGACCACAGGACCAAGGCAAAATCTCGCATCTCCACCATGGAGGATGAGGTTCAATTGCTTACAAAAGAGGTGCTGTGCCTCTGGGAGGTCTCAGCAGTGCTGGAGCGGAGGGTTGAGGATGCAGAGGGTCTTTCCCGGCATAATAACCTGAGACTAATTGGTGTTCCAGTGGAAGCCGAGGGTCCCAGACAGAACAGTTTTTCATGGCATAATTTAAATGCTGAATCCCTCATTCCAACCTCTTCTCCTCTTTTGTGCTGGAAAGAGCTCACAAGGCATTGGTCCCCAGGCTTCCTCCGGGGGCTCCTCCTCGCCCTGTCATAATGCAAAAACTGATCTACTTAAAAAGAGAAATCATCCTGAAAACGGCTCTCCAAACCCCAGAACTGAAATGCGGATTCGCCAAAGTCATGAAAGTTTTTGATTGCACTGCAGAAGTGAAGCAATAGCTCAAATCCTTTGATGGCTGTGAAGCAGAAACTGCAGGCTATAGATCTTAAATATATGCTACTGTTCCAAGCCGAATTGAAAATGTGCTGCATGAGGTAAAGCCTTTTTCTTTGAGACCAAGGAAAGCACCTGGGAGTGGGTGGAGGAACGTACGCTGACCTCCACCAGGATGAGAAACTCGGGGGACAAGGCAGGCCATGGGTCTCCCAGTGCCTGACCCCTTGCGGACATGTGGGACTGTAATGTAGGAGGGCCGTACAGCTAAATCCAGGAAGGATACCCAGATTGAAGCAGGAGAGTCCTCTTTAGGCATCAGCAAAAATGAATTTGCCTCATAGGCGTTTACATGTTGTTGTTATTTGTTTTATTCCCCGCATTCCAAAGGTATTACACTGCTTTATACAAGGGGTGACACTCTAACTGCTACATGACATCTGCTTTACGTACTTAAAGCATTAAGATTATTTATTGGAATGTTTATTGCCTAAATAATAAATTTAAAAGGGGAGCGATCCTACAAAGTGCTTAGAAATGGGCCCCTGCAGCCCTATGTAACAAAGGGGGCATCTAGTGGGCACAAACCACCAGTTTTCGGCAGGTTTCATTACTCCAGAGTATACCAAGCTGGATTCACTCGAAGATCTAGGGGGCTGCTCTTCTATTATGTAAAACGTTCCCATTGGAGGTGAAAGAGGAGTGTCATGATCCTTTAGCCGCGGGGTAGCAATAGCAGGACAACTGGAGGGTAGAGTGTGGAATATAGTGAGTGTATATGTGTTCCTGCCCTTGATCAACGACACCTTACAAAAGCCCTCCTGCTGAAACTCCCCTTGGGTTGGACTATGGTGGGGGGTGGTTTTACTACAGCAAAGAACACTGACCAGAATAGTTGCGACTCCCCTAGGCACAGCAGGGCTAAATAACTGGCGAAGTGGGTGGAGTCCATGGGGCTTAGTGATGTATGCCGAATTCAGACTCCCAACAGACTCGAATTCTTAAGAAGTGTGTTTGAACAGGCATTTCAGGAGTGTACCCTCTAGCATGACTTATGAGGCGCCACAATAGTTCTAGAACAGGCCAATTTCCTTGGTAAATGCCAAAGCAGAGATTTTGACAAAAGTACTGACAAATAGTTGGCTGGGGTAATACGCTCCCTGATCCATTGGGACCTAAACAGCTTTATGCCCAAGAGAGGTACCAGACATTGCGTTTGGAGATTGCAGGTTGCCTTAACGCATGTGGTGCAGCTTGGAGTTCTGGCCGCCCTAGTTTTAAATAGACTTTGAAAAAAGCATTTGAGTCTATGTGTTGGTAGTATCTACACACCTTGCTAGAGAAGATGAATTTTGGCCCACTTTTTAAATCCTACATGAACTATTATATTATTCTCCCTGGAAAGAGTCCAGGTCAGTGGGGTGCTGTTGGAACCTTTTAAGATTCCGTACGATATGAGGCAGGGTTGTCCTCTGTCCCCAGAGTATTCACTTTAGCTATTAAGCCGCTTGTGACGTGGGTCAGATTAGATGTTCAGTACTGGGGTATCTGCTGAGGTAGCGGTCATGAGGACCGTCAGGGCAGGCTTTAGCGCTGGTGGCGCCCAGTGCGACTGTGTTTGTATGGTGCCCCCCAATGGCCACCTCCGCCACAGACTACCACCCTTTAACAGTGCCCCTCAAGTCTCCATAACTGCTCTCTCAGATGCATTTAATTCGTTTTATAGCACCAACACTCATACCAGTGTAGGGTTTCAGAGCACTTTACATCACACACACCACACAGAGACAATCAATCATAGGTGTGTAAATTAGTGTATAGGAAATGTTATATACCACAGAGGACTGCAAGGTGTAGAAGTCACATGTCATCCATACTGGTAGGCAGTATAGTTTAAGAGTGCTTGGTCTGGAGAAGCACAAACTAAGACTTTAAAACGTTACACAATGGTTGGGGGTTCTCTTTAATAGTCAGAATTGATTTCTATCCAAATGAACCCTTTTTCCAACATTAGGATAACGAAAGACTAGGGAAAAAACCATAACGCTCTAATCTGTATCTTGAAGTTTGCATGCAGCTCTTTGATAACAGTTAATTAATAGCTCACTGTTCTATGGTAGGATTATAAGGTATAAACTGCAAGTAACAAAGGATCTCTCAGACAAAAACAGCAACCCACTGACCTATTTACATGATATACACTTTGTGATCTGCATGGAACCTGTTCTTTGCAGCAGGCATATTAACCTTCTGCGCTACCTTACCATGAGTCAAAACTTCCACTAGACAAACCTCCGATCTCTCTCTAGGAAGAGCATTAATCACCGGAGTTATCTTGACATTTTTTATTGTTGCCTGAAAATTCCTGGAGGCCAGGAATTCAATGCGGCAGTAGGTGCTTAAAAAACCATAATATATATATCAAACATGATGCCCCCACCCAAAGTCAGCGCCTGGAGCTGTCGCCCCAGTCGCACTGCCCTAGAGCTAGCCTTGAGGACCATATTGCCCTTTATCAATTAATCAATCAATCAATCCGGAGTTTGTATAGCGCGGCTTCGCACCCGTGAGGGTCTCAAGGTGGGGGGGTGCTGATCTGTCTGGGCATGGAGGTTCAGTGGAAGAGCCAGGTCTTGAGGTCCTTCCTGAATTGGGTCAGCGACTGGGATTGCCTGAGGTGGAGGGGCAGGGTGTTCTAGGTCTTAATGCGTATAGCGTTCTACTTTACTTTGGACAACCTGTCCTCACCATCCCCCAAATCTATTGCATGTTAGACGTCTTTGGTGTGACCTCGTGATTACACATGAATTGGGAGAAATTGGCGGTAGTTGCCTTGTGGGGTGAGGTGCACCTTGACCATTTGGGATTGGTAGAGGCTCCAAAGGTGCAGTCGAATTCAAATACCTTGGGATGTTCATAATAAACCCATGTTGAGGCTGAGACCTGAATGGTCTCCCTCTCATGACAAAATTAGATCTCACATGGACAAATGGAGTAAATTACCACTTTCCATCATGGAGTGTGGGGCCACATTCAAGATGATTGGCCACCCCAGCACCTTCATATAGTACAAAATTACCCCTTTCCTCTCCTTGATGATTCTTCACCATGCTGCAATCTGGAATTACAAACTACCTCAGATTGGGAGTGTCCCTAGAGTCTCCTTTGTCAAATGTGTTCAAACTCCTTCCGATGGTGGCTTAGGGATAGCTGTATTACTGGGTGGCTCAGTTAATATCTATAAATAATTGGCTCTTTGCTTATAGGTTAGACCCAACCATTTTCCTTGAGATGGAGACCCTTGGTATCCCTCAAATTCTGTCAATAATATACAGTGTACGGATCCCTCAGTACCTCCCACAAATCACAGCTGGACTGTTGGTAGACGGTATTGAAAAAATGCCTGGCATAAACAATGAGATGCCCCTAAGGCACGGTACTTGGTTGCCATCTGTGGCAAAACTGCCAGGATTCAAAGCCTGGGATGATCTGGGATTTCCAAAATGGGAGATGGATGGGAAAGGAGCTCTTTGAAGTCTTTTAATCAGCTGAAAGTAGACTTCAACCTCCACAACTCACAGTTTTTCCTATACCTACAACTTAGGCATGCGTTAGAGGATCACAAGGCGGTTCAGACAGAAGTCCCCAACTTTAACCCACTTAAATCCAAACTAACTTTGAGTAGAATTGAGGCTAAAGCCATCTCCTCTGTATACGGCGCTGGTTGTCAATACCCTTGATCCCCTAAAACCTATACGAGAGAAACAGGAGCAGAACTTTGGAACATTGGAGGAGGAAGACTGGGTAGAAGCCAAAGTGGGTGCCCATAAGGTGATTATCTCGTCTTGCCTCTGCCTGATACACTTTAACTATTCCCACTGCATATATTATATCCCATCCCACTTGCATAAGATAAGGAGGGGGGCGGACTGCCTGTGCCTCAGGTATCGATTGATGGAAGGATCCTTCTTCCATGTAGTGTGGGATTGCCCAATAATTCAGGCCTACTTGCAGAGGATATATACTGCACTTGAACAGGTCATGGGGATCCTCTGGCTCTAAATGCATGGAGTGCCCTGCTCAGCATATGTCAGAGGAAGTGGGGAGGTGGGCATTGCGTAGGTTCGCCTTTACAGTCATGTTAATTGCTAAAAGGGACATTGTAAAACATTGGAGGGCTGCCCTTCCCCCACCCATAGATAAGTGGTACCAGGGCTGGCTTTATCGCTGGTGGCACCCAGTTCGACAATCTTTTTTGGTGCTCCCCTTCCCCCCATGACCTCGCCCACCCCCACCTGCCCCGCCCCACTGCTCTTACCTGTGCCGGCCACGCCTGCATTTGTTACTTTGTTATTTTAGGATTGTAACTTATGAGTTGCAAGTAACAAAAGGATCACTGTGACAAAAGCAGTAACCCACTGATCTACCCACATAAAATACAGTTCTATGATCTGAATGGTGCGAGTTCTTTATAAGTGGTGTATCAACCCTCTGCACTGCTTTGTGATGAGTCAAAACTGCCACTGGACAAAACTCGATCTCTCTCTTGCAAGAACAATAATCACCAGAGTTACCTTGACATTTGTATTGTTGCCTGGAAACTGCTGGACACCCAAGGAAGTCTGCAGCAGGTGCTTTTAAACCCATAAGTTATTTTTAAACACAGCATCCTCCTGAGCTCAGCGCCAGGTGTGGCTGCACCGGTCGCACCACCCTAAAGGCGGTCCTGTGTGGTACAGGGGCACAGTCAGGTGTGTGGTTGCTGAGGAGGCTGTATATAAAGCAAGGGGAATGGCCCAGAAACATTAGAAAATATGGGGCATTGGTGGGCTCATGTTCAGTCCATACATGCCAAGATATAATAATGAGACAATGTACAAGTACCTATGGTATGTACTCACTCACCTCTTGTGCTTGTCTTTTCTTTCTCTGCTGGAAGGGTGGGATACAATGATTCTTTGTTGGGGCAGTGGCGATGGAATGTTGGGAATATATGTTTCTTGGTTGATTCTTGGTTTTACACAGTAATGAAATGAATAAACAGAAATGTAGAAAACAGAGGTTATATTTTAGATTAGTACTTTTTCTTGGTGACTTGAAACGATTTTTTTTTATTCTTTCATAAGGTGCGATTTTCTTTCCCTCCTTTAATTTCTAATTCATACAATACCAAAAGTCATGTAGACACTTATGATAACATCAGAGGCATATTTGGCTTTCAGGTAGCTACGAAGTAAAGGCTCACATTTTTGCATATTATCTCTTTTTATAACAAACAACAACCACCTAAATATTGTATCCTTGAAGTGCTGTCAGGACCACTGATGTTGTGGGGCAGTCCCTCAGACCTGATGAAAAAGAAAGATAAATATGCATTATGGTGTGAAACTTATGGCTAGACAAAGGTCATGAAAACCTCTTCAAGAATCCCAACAACAAAAAGAGTCTGACAGGGGCCTGCATCACATGAGTTGCAAAGGCCTCACGCCCTCCTATTGAGTGGTAATTGTAGATGAAGAACAAGGCGATGAAGAAGGGCACATTGGATGAGCCACGACCTGCGTCTAAAGTTCCTTGCAGAAGAGTTGTTTTGAAGCTTACCATATCAGAACATTGTTAGGTTTCGCCTAGCGACGCAGCGCATGCGCTGCTTGCTCCTGGCGAGATCTATTGTCGTCGCTTTAGCTTGTGAAACGAGGGTGGAAGCTCCACCCACGCTTCTTATTGGCGCGCCTGCCAAATCCGTGCTTTCTATTGGGAGGGAAGCATGTTTGGTTCCCTCCCTGTCTTCGTTCGGCGTGCCTGCCCGGACAGGGCATGTGCACCCGCCTGGACAGGACATATGCACGCGTATGTTGTACGAGCACAGCGCGCTGCTTTGCTTTCATTCTGCAAAGTTCCCCGGGCATTTCGTGTAATTACAGCGTCTTAGCAGAACGTGCGCATAGCGCGCTTTCACTTTCTTTACTCCCCGTGTTCACTTTCTTTACTTCCCGCTTTCCTTTAATTTTGCATTGGCTGCTTCTATTTATATTTATGCCCTTCATCCTCTGCTACTTTTGTACTCCCACCGCTGTATATACGCATGGTAGACACCTCCATGTGTCTGTGTGATTTACAACTGCGCACCCTGCGTGTGCTCTCTTCTTGTAGCGGCAAAATATGGGATACAAATCGTTGGTGTTCTGTGCCACTACTGCTTTTAAACTGCTAATGCAAAACAAACATTACCCCACAGGGTACTTCTGTTCGCTCCTTGCTGCCTTTCTCTCGCCGTCGGACCCGTCGTCCCTTTATTATATGCAAAATATAGGATACAAATCGTCGGTCTTCTGTGCCGATACTGCTTCTAAGCTGCTAATGCAAATCAAACATTTGCTCATCCGCATCTGCACTTTCGACTTTGGGTATAATAAATAATTGGGGCTTACGTACTTTACACGGCCCAGACGCATGCCCATGCAGTTTTTGATGTGCCTCACACAGTGATTTAAAACAGCTTCCTGCACACACTTTAAATCCACCTCCGTTCGCTCCTTCCCTCCCACCCACTCCTTCCTCCCTCCATTCTGTGCCCGTGTTGGTTACATTTTAATGTAACTATTAGCAAACGGTGTAAGGGTCTCAAGCCGCTCCTCAAAAACCACTGCATTATACATATAGCATGCGCACAGTTTTGCATCTCCACACTATGCTACCGCAATCATCTTGCGCACAACAATAGCCCACAGCGTCCCACTACCCATTTACTAATACGCTCTTGCAGCGTGTATTTGCCGTTACTACCTATATTTCTCTTGCAAACTGTTCGCGGCACATACACATGCCTTATAGTACCCTTTTTTCCCTCATATCTCTGTATAATTTGGGGGGCCTTAAACCACAGATTTTTGTTTCTCTTTGCACGTACACTTTCACTCCTCGGTCCAGCCCCTCCTTCCTCCACTCGATTGGTGCTAGTCACACGCCGACGCGGCTATAAACAGTCGGCTAAAATGTCTGTTTACCTGAGGCCAAAGAAAACCTAAAAGCAGCTTTTTGGAGCACTTTCAGCCCATTGATGATTTGGGGTTGTAACCCGACATACACTGTGTTGCAGTAGTAAATGCAGTGTTTGATATTGGTTGCTAGCACACTAGGTTTATTGAACCTAGAGAGACAGGAGAAGATGTCCTTGAGATTGTGCCCTAGAGGCAGTTAGAGTAAGTTTAGAACCATTGGAGGGTCAGTTGGCAGATATGTGCTATTAAGACCAGCCTTTTAAGTGGACTACAATAACAAAGTCAATCTAAAGGTCAGGAGGATTTGGTAGTAACAATGACTATAATCAATGGCATGTGTAGGGTGGCACCTCGCTTCCAGGTGATTATGGACGCTCTTTCCAGTCCTGGACGTTTGTTTGATAGTCATATGCATGCTGGGTGTTACAGTCTGGTTTGCTTTGCTTCTATTTAACTAATTAGACTAACAAACTTGAAATCATTGATTTTTAAGTGTAAAATGCAGGACTGGAGACAGTGCCCATAATAATTTGGAAAGAGATGGTCAGACTAAGCCTTTGAATGGCCCCTCCAAACAGTAACAAGAGTTGTTCTGATTGAATTGGGGTGCAACATTGATGGATGTCCAGATTGTGTTACAACACTAATAGCACTAACCTACCTAATGCGAGACCTGTTGCATTGCAAATCCTTGTTTTCTCTGTTCCAGACCCTGAGTCTGTGCAAGAGTAAGGGCGGGAAGGCTTGAAGGAGCATGAGAGTGACTGGTATAATACTCTTTTTTGGGACAATTCAGCTCCAATCAAAAAAAATCCTGGATTTGGCAATATTACAAATGACACTGGATAAAATGCACTTGTAATAATACGGACCGGATAGACGTCACATTTGTGATGGAGTAACCCCTCCTCCAAACTCTTAAGAAACCTTTACATAACAAAAGCAAGCATGGTTATAAAATTGTGACGCAAACACAGGGATGCTTGTTTCCCGTCCATGGAAGACCTGGCTTGGCAGTTAGGGCTGGACTGTTCCCATGAGGAACAGGGTCAAGACTGATTTGCATATGGCTGGGTCTGAACTGGGGTGGCAAAGTGAGCTAAAGAACGACGATAGATTCAACCCAGATCTGTGACTGGGGGTGAGTGTCTGAAACGTTTCAGCGCTCCGTCCATCATTTCCTTGTATTTGTTTTGTTCGCCCTAAGTTGGCAGGGTATGTCCAGACGTGGGTCCCTTGCTTACTTTGCCACTGGATTCAAGCTAGCCTGGCTGATGAGGGGTGTTACCCCGAAACCGGTCCCAGGATGCTTGTTTCCGATCCAGGGAAGACCTGGCTTGGCAGTTCGGGCTGGATTGTTCCCATGAGGAACAGGGTCAAGACTGATTTGCATTTGGCTGGGTCTGAACTGGGGTGGCAAAGTGAGCTAAAGAACGATGATGGATTCAACCCAGAGCAGTGTTTGGGGTTGAGTGTCTGAAAAGTTTCAGCGCTCCGTCCATCATTTCCTTGTGCTTGCTTTTTTGCCCTAATTTGGCAGGGTATGCCCAGACGTGGGTCCCTTTCTCACTTTGCCACGAGATTCAAGCTAGCCTGGCTGATAAGGGGTGTTACCCTGAAACTGGTCCCAGGATGCTTGTTTCCGGTCCGGGGAAAACCTGGCTTGGCAGTTCGGGCTGGACTGTTCCCATGAGGAACAGAGTCAAGACTGATTTGCATATGGCTCGGTCTGAACTGGGGTGGCAAAGTGAGCTAAAGAATGAGGATGGATTCAACCCAGATCTGTGACTGGGGCTGAGTGTCTGAAAAGATTTGGCTCCCCGTCCATCATCTCCTTGTGTTTGCTATATAAAATTATGAATGTAGTTAGCTTCTGAGGAGTTGAAAACTTTCAAGCCTGTTCAGGAAACTCACATCTCCTAAAAAGATGGACCCTTCCAGAGGTGCTTGGGATATAATGTCAGTCGTGCAACACTGATTTCTGTGCAAGAGGTGACAGCGCTGACTTCTGAAAAAGAGCATATGTTTGAATCAGAGTGGTGTGGATTGCAACAGGCAATGGTGCCCTCGCAATCCAGTCAACCCTGTAATCGTTCTTACTTTACAATCTTTTGTTTTTCATAGTACTGTGTATTTAGTGCACTCTTGCCTACGATTGCTCACTTTTATTTGCTCTTCGCACTAAACAATGAAATACATTACCTTTTCGAATCAACCACATAGGTTTTAATATTGGACCATGTCTTGTGTGCCATCTTTTCAAGAGTCTTGAAGTGAACATACAATGTTTTACTTATTTAAAAAAAAAAAAAAGTTTATTGACTGTTAACTAGGTGAAATCTACATTTATAAAACTTAAATAGCATTTTAACACCGTTACACAGTTTTGTTTGATAGCTTTCATGATCACACAGTTCATCTGTTGTTTTTTAATCCTACAATTTATTTGCATCACTGCTTGGTAATTAAGACGCCTCATCCTAGAGCTAATGTATTTTTATCAAAAAACATAAAAAAGGTTTTAAGCTTATTGTCATCTTTAGCTTTCTCTAAAATTGTATGTGTCTGGTAAATATGAGAACAGACACTATACTATCAGAGCTGTTGTCATAGTTAAAGGAACTTGCAAGTGGTATTTGCTTTGAGCAAACAACTGAATATCTGTCAGTTTTTCCAATACGAGGTACAAAAAGCAGAACAGTTATTAACTGTGAATAATACAGCTCTGTTGGTACCCACTGTTTGTGAAAAGCGGATGCTGTTTTGAAATATGGGATTCACCATTAGGGCTGGAGGTTTTCTTGTTTATTTGAGGCTTAAGAGTGGCCACGTTTTATCATAGTTTTAACTGGTATCTTAAAAAGATTCATCCACACCTATAGGACACTACAGATACATATATGTTGCATGTAGTATCAGCTAGCAGAGGAGCATCAGAGCCGATTAATGGGCAAATTAACTGGACTGCTTTCGACACCTAAAGGTACTACATTTACATTTTCAATGCCTCAATCATGAATGTCATGGGACAAGGTTGGTATTTATTATAGGGATGTGCGAAATTTGCATAATTTGCTTTTGTGTAATTACATGACATTTTGGAAATATTATGTTAAATTATGCGTAACTATTCAAAATGCAAAATTTGGGGCTATATTTTAGTGCAAAATGTGTCCGTGCAATCCATTTTGGATGGAAGGACGCATCTTGCATAAAAAAGCACAACAAACACAAGTGCCACAAACAACAGTCACTTGTGTTCTAGTTGTTCGCGCTGTTCCTGTGCACATATGCTAATTACCAAAATTATGCAAGATTACACCAGCGTAATACAATTTTGACTGGGCCTAATTTATTGCTCCCGGGAAATACCAGTACTTAAGGGTGATGTACCTCCTATTCGGAGTTTAGAGGATAAAATGAGGCCTCACCTGCAGAGTCAATATTTTTTGCATCAAATAACACATTTTGGCGTTTTACATCACATTTTCCTCTGATTAATTTTGGTAGGTTTGACTTCTGAAGGCCCTGATTTCAAAATGGGTGTAATGGGTGCAATGTGTGCCTCACCCAGTAAACACTGACTACAAGGGTGAGGTTTTTACTGGGTGCAATAAAGTCCTCACATTTCAGTTTTCCTCTGGAAAATAAGTAATTTTATGCAAGATCACTGTTTTCTGCACCAAAGTCTGTGTGGTTTGGAATTTATCTCTTATTTTCCCCTATAAATGTTATTAGGTTTCACCTGGGAAAAATTGACAGGGAAAAATACCAAGAGGTAATTGCCATATTGTTTGTAAGCAGTGCTTAATTTGTAGAAGAATAAGTGCAGGGGCTCAAAGTTTTGCTCAGAAGCCTGCGACCAGTGCTATCAACATTCACTGTGCTAAATTGCAAGGCTGCCTAGCCTTGATTTCACCTCATGCCTCTTTAATCCACCACCAAACATTCCTTGCCTCTTTACCTCACTCTTGCAGGTTTTTTGTTCACTGCTATTTACCTTTGTCGCTGTTTTTCAGTCTTTCTCTTCCTCCTCCTTTCGCCTTTTGTGTTTTTCTCTCTCTTGCTCTGGATCAAAACCTTTTGAGGGAAAATTAGTGATGGTCCCCAAAAATAAGTGCCGTTGAGCCCCACTTGCCACCACCGGCTTGAATTAAGCACTGATGCACATCAGATCCCTGCTCTAAATCCTGTTTGCACAAGGATCAGAATGTGTCTCCTATCCCTCAATAAAGGCCTAAATGTTTCCTTCAGGGCAGCCTGCTGAACCTGATCAACTTTTAAGTAATTTGTACTACCTGGTGCTCGCACAGAGTGGAGGGTCCTGCCCTTGAGGCTCCACAAAACTCAATAAACTAAACCAAACACCCAAAAAGTATGAACGTTTCAGTAAGGGGATGTAAATGACACTTCAGCTTTTCCTATTGTTTATTTATCCTTGAAGCTTAAGCTGTCCAGTTTAAGAATAATTGCCACAGGATGGCAGTGTAGAATATTAAATGGAACTACAATGACATTACTCTTCGTATCAGGTGATTCCATATGAAATTTGTTAATTTAAACATCAGAGTACGGGTGGGAGATAGCCAATTGGTGGCCTGTACTATGACCCATAAACTCCACACAATCTAGCTCCTCTTCTTCCCTGTTCTGTCAGTGGGACCGCTCTGCATTCCTATGTTTAGCTCTGCAGCACCCCTCCCTAGTGCATATTTTGCCATATACCAATTTGCAAAACTAATCAATATGAATTTGCAGAGGATAAGAGGACAAAATTAAATATGGTGATGATGGAAAAATCTAAGCAATACTTTGTTTTCGATATTCGAAACGAGGCTTGGCAGAAGGGTGCCCACTTCAGATCCTGCGTCAGACCCACTGCCCTCCCTAACCAGACAAAAATAACCATTTCTTCTGAAAATCGTGTTCTTTTTCGTAGATTTTTCATGAGAATTGTCAGAGCTCGTGTCCATGAAGCAATGGCCTCCAGCATCAGTGAGGATGTAGGAAAGTACAAAACATGTGAACACCATTGCAGCATACAACTGTAACTATGCAATGGCGTCGCTGAAAGGCCTGCGTGCATTCCTTAATTGGTAAAAACGTAAGTGGAGGCGCTGCCACCGGTGCTGCCAGTGGCGTAGCTAGCGCTTTTGTCCGCCCTAGCTACGCCACTGGGTGCTGCCGAATGCTGAGGAGTTTTGACTGCACCTCATGCCTCTTTTTTTCTACCACCCATCTCTTCCTGTCTTTTTATCTCAATCTTGCAGGTTCTTTTCCATCCCTACTTTCCCCCTTTGTCATAGATTTCCTATTTTTCTTTTCCTCCTTCTTTGTGCGCTCGTGGCATGAGCAAACCATTGCGCGTCATTCTAAGGAGTCGGAACACATTTTTGGAAGGTCAGTCAAGCTTCTTTAGTCCTGAGAGAGCATCCAAAGCCCATTATATCTATGGTTGGTAATAAGAGAGCCTGGACTGGATTATAACTATGTTTGTTATGACATAATAGCAAGAAAGGTTTTACGTACTTGTGGGACTAAATGGCATGTGTGACGCGCCACAAACGGTTGCAGCGGTTTTACTGGTGGATTATAGCGAGGGGTGACAAGTGTACATCACCGTGTACACAGTGAGTCATTTATCGTCAGGATAAACGCCCACGCGCTTTGATATACAGTTGGCTGATTTGACCATACCTCTCTCTGGCAAACTAAAATGTCCCCTTGCAGTGAGAATACCAAGCTTTGACATTGCCCACACTTGGCACGACCTTCACTTGGAATGGTCTGAAAAATGGAGATGTGTAAAGTGAATAGTTCCTTTTGACCTCACAGCAGAAGAAAGTATCTTTATTTGCGCATCTCTCAGAATTCCTCCTGGCTTTTCTACACACGAGGAAGGGAAGCATTTTGCAAGGGCCCGACATTCAGATCACTACTGGCATGTTGCACTACTTCATACTGGCAAATTCATATACATAATACATCCCTCTGTAGATATGTTTCTAGAACTCACACATCCGCGGAAGGTGGTGGCAACCAGGATGATGCAGGCACAACATGTAGAGCTAATATTTGCCGCACCAAAAGCCGCGTACATACCATGAATAAATACTATACTATGAGTGTAATTGATAAGGAATCGGTGACAAAAAGAAACCATCCCGTTTCCACTATAATAATGCTATATTATTGAATATATTTCTCAATCAAATATTCTTTAAATGCAGATTTAGTATGCACGATCGACAACTTGTTCAGAATGTGAAAGTCATCATTTGGTGTCAAAATATTTTTCTAAAATATATTGATTGTTATGTTTGTGGTTGTGCTCTGGCAAAATTAAGAGTTTTTTCTGAAGTATTTTAGATGCACCTTCTAAACACTGTGGCTACTAGTAGCATATACCTTCAAAAATACAAATTACTTGTTTTTTTCCATAAAACATCTAGCTGGAAGAAACCCCTCCTTGGGCCCATCGAAACCTGGCGAAATCAGCCTACCTCTGAGCTGATCACAGCCAATGATGTTTGTAAAGTGACCACGTTTGCGTATTGCTCAAGATCTTGCATTCTCTGAGTTAACCGTAGCTTGTGGTATTTGCGCTATATACATTTATGAATTTATTTACTCAATAATGAAGTGAATTGAAATACCAACGGTTATTGCAAAAAGTCAAGAGGCGAGCAAAGTTAACGAAGTTGATCATCGCTAACCTTGGAAATTCATCCGGAGATAATTCCAAGACCTGATTGGTGCACTACTTTTATGAGGATTCCAATGTAGGCTGTATGTCAGTAGTCATACAGAGTGAAGCTAAATGGGATCATCATCTGATTTCATTGGGGGAAGTTTTGCAGGCGGGTGCTTACCTTACGGAGTGTGGCCAGTTGAGAACTGGTACTATTTGACCACTGTCCTAAAATGTGGCGAGAAAGTTACATCTCGATTGAACGTTATGTGTAGGTTATTTATCTTCTCCATATTGGCTGTTCTTACGGGTTCAGAGTGTGTGACATAATCCTTGTTAGAACTCTGTTGAGCAAAGGCAATTTGTCTTCATCAAGTTATAAGCCTGATCCAGGTTAATTGTCATGGGCATGGCCCCTTGGTTCACTCTCTGAATTTACTGTGCACATCTGGAACTACAGGCTGATCTGTTTGATCATATGTGCTAAAAAAAATGAAGACACTTTAAGGCCCTGCATAAAGTTTCCAACATGTGTCCCCATCAGTTAATCAACTGATACAAAAATTAAATACAAGCCTCATAGTAGATATTTTGCCTTGACAACAATATGGACTTCACTTATATATGCATGGTTGTACACATTTTAATATGCACATGTACCAATTTATAGACAATTTGACTTATGCACCAGTTACTACCATGACTCAAATAGTGTGCTGAAAACTGGATTGATACCAACAACTTGGAAACAGGTAGTTATTATAGATAGTTTTTAAGAGACAATCTTATCAGGCCCAGCCTGTTATCACTCAAACTCCAGCATAAGTTGTTGGCATTTGCCTCCATTAGCAGGACCCTGCTCTAGGACTGTCTGTCGAAGATGGAGGTGATCCGACATCCTTTTAACACCCATTAACATAACAGAACCATACATCACACCACATGCTGCATCAGGAGGCTGTTATGCAAACTGAGAGAGTAGTATTTCCGGGAAGTGGACCCGGGCTTAGTTGGGGGAAGTTAGATTTTTGTCCAAAGCCACTAGAGCGAGGATCTGTTTTATCAACGTTTGAGTTAGCCCACGACCCCTTGTGTAAGGTAGTTTGTGTGCTACCATCCTCCTTTTGAACCTATACATTAGTGGGCTGGTTGCTGTTTGGAGGTGGGTGGCAATGCATGTTTAGTGGACCAGCATAGGCAGAAATTAATGCTTCTCTGGTGACTTGCCCCCAAGACTACCAAATTCTATGAAGACATTGCTGGGAACTTTTCTCTTACTTTCTACAGCAAAAATGGGCATCAGAATATTAAACAAGATTCTGAAGTCTGTATAAGGACAAGGAAGACATACAGTTCTTCTTGGCAAATGCCTCTCTGGAGACAGTTACATTTTCTGATTATTTGTGGATTAGCTTATCTGTATAAGACTCATAGACTAAACAGATCATAAGAAATAGGAAGCTCTAGAGATATTTGCGTGGAGAGTGATTGATTCAACTAGTGCTTTTGTGTGCAGGAATGCTGGGAATGCACCGGTGTCTGGTACTGTCAGCAGTCCGACTCAAAGCCAAACTGCGGAACCAGAGAAGCTCCAGGCAAATTAATATCATGGAAGCTGCTCAGATTCCTCTGACCTCGTCTGTCAGGAGTTGAGGGGAAGGAGGAGTTGTCCAGTTGTGACGCAAGTGGGAGTAAGCACCTCATGTACTAGATAGGAGTTTGGCAGAATGCCCAGGCTTTTTTTGTGTCTGAGGGCCCTCTCAGATTAGCTCTCTAAGGGGAGGCCATTTTTAGTTCCATAGGTGACGTACATCATGGCAGCTTTTTATTTCCAGAAGCTGAATCCTATATGTGAGACCCCCAACCACCTTGATACAGATAGACCCTTTGGTTACAGATTCCTCGTCCCAAGAATTTTACAGATGGAATGTTAACGTAAATAGCATCCAAGAGCAGGACTTTGGTTGGCTTGGAGAACAAGATCACCTGTGGCCTAGAATATTGTATCTCAGTCGTAATGACAATGTCTCCATACCAGGGCAGACATAATCTTGTTTTGGCCAACTAATGTTCGCCTCTAGGCCAAGGAGCCAGTGAAAGAGTGACTGTGTTTTCAGAATGTGGAGCTGGAAAGCGCCACTCTATTTGTTATCATTTTACCTGCTGATATATTGAAGGGCGTGGCTAACCCCAACGTTATGCACAATTGGTGTCAGGTCCATAAAAGAGGCAAAGATTCTACTGAGCTCCACGGGTCACCCTTCTGTATTTTTCGCAATTTTTCAGAAGTGGGAGGGCAGAAGGGCCACGACAAAAGGTCAAATGTATGCTCATACTGCTGCAAGGGCATGTGTTACATTTTAGGGGATAATTTGAGGGAACAGAGAATTTTATAGAAAAATAAGTTCTCGCATAATCTTTTTATTATCCGGCAGGGTTTTTAGGAAAATACATTTTTAATTTCCTATTTCTGTGTCAACCTTTTTTTTTTTTAACATAGTCACATTATGAATATTGCACTGACAATTCAAGGTGAGCAAAAATGTCGTTTGCTTTAAACCTGACATGCATTTTTCAACTGTAATTAACGAAACCTCTTCAAGCATAACAGCCGCTCTGAAAGTCACATTCCATGTGTCCAAAGTTAAAAAAAATGATGGTCATGTGCTGTGGCTAAGTGCAGCTGATCGAGGCCCAGCAATGGCCGCAGGTTCAGCGTGAAGATTAAAGGGTGGCTCACAGCTGGGCCTCCTGCAAAGAGCGTGCTGAAGTGAGCCGAGGTGCGCTGTGCAGAAAACTTGAATATTTCCTTACCATAGAACTTTGAGAAACTGAAGTCTGATTTGGTGCAAGGTATAAGGCGTAACACGCCAAACTTGAGAACACTTTTCAGTCCTCCTCATGCGGAAAGAGCACCAGGAAGGCGGCAGCAAAGACGAACAGGGGGTTAATTTTCATGCGTCCACAGACGGCTCGCAAGCTGGCCTTCCACAGCTCATCTTGCCCAGGGCCGGACTAGGAACCCAAAGCAGCCCTGGCAATTTTGTCAGACCAGCCTCCAGGGTGGTGGGGGGGAGCATGTTATGTTATGTTAAAAATGTTTATAAAGCACACGTACACCAGATTGGTTTCATGGCGCTACATAGAGAGGTGCCAAGGCCCATGGGATTTTACTCGTAAGCTTGTCTGAACAACCAGGTTTTACGGAGCTTCCTAAAGCTCAGGAGGTCAGTGCAGGAGCGGATTTCGACAGGTAGAGAATTCCAATATCTAGGGGCTAGGACGGCAAACCTAGCGCCGCCCAGACACTTCAGTTTAAAAGAGGGAGTGGACAGAAGGTGCTTGTGAGCCGATCGCAAGTTACGTATTGGTGTATGCTTTTGGATAAGGCTGTCCATAAATTTAGGGCTCCTTCCGTTGAGGGACTTGAAGATAAGGCAGCATACCTTGAAGGTGCAACGCTGTGAGATAGGGAGCCAGTGCAGCCTCCTCATGAGGGGGGTAACATGTTGCTGCCTAGGTTGCTGAACAATCAGTCTTGCTGCCTGGTTCTGTACAAGTTGTAGACGTTTGGCTAGGTACAGTGGGATGCCAAGGTAGAGGGAATTGGCATAGTCAATGTGGGACATCACCATGGCAAGGACCACCTGGATCAGAGCTTCCTGCATGAGAAATCTTCTGATCTTTCTTATTTTCCTCATTTGGAAGAAGCAGGTTGATATCACTGATCCTATTTGGGTCCTCATGGTGAGATCACAATTGATTGTTACTCCCAGACTTTTGGCTGAGGTAGAAGGAGAAGGGGGTAGGCCCCATTCTATTGGCCAAAAGTGGGGGCTCCAAAGGTTCTGAGTGCCACCAGTTAGAACTAGCTCAGTTTTATCTGGATTAAGTTTTAGGTGATTACTGTTCATCCACTCACTGATGAACAGCATGGTGGTCTGAAAGTTGTGAACCGAGTCGAGGGAGTTGCTGATGGGGAAGATCAGTTGGAAATCATCAGCGTAATAAAAGTGCAGACTTTCCTTTCTTTCAAGGCTTGGATTAAAGGGAGAAGATAGAGATTGAACAGAAGGGGGGAAAGTGATGAGCCCTGCGGAACTCCGCAGGAAGTCCTCATCTTGGGAGCAGTGAACTGAGCAATACGAACCGACTGAGAGCGGTTTTCCAAGAAAGAGCTGATCCAGCCGAGGGCTAATCCCTGAATCCCTGCGTCTCTGACACGGTCGACCAGTATGTCGTGGTCGACCGTGTCAAAAGCTGCAGAAAGATCAAGCAGCACCAGGGCTTGCGGGAGACCCCTGTCCGTCTCCATCCAGAGAGTATCCAGTACCGACAGTATAACGGCCTCAGTGGAGTGTGCTGGGCGAAAGCCTGCTTGATGGGGATCAAAGTACTCGGATTGTTCCAGGAAAGCGGACAGACATCTAGTCGTATAGGCTTCCAAAACCTTAGCCAGGTATGGGAGTAAGGATATAGGGCGATAGTTTGTCGGGATTTGGGGGTCAGCTTCTAATTTCTTCAGGAGGGGGACGACGATTGCCTCCTTGAAGGTTGCAGGGACGCAGCCCTGGGACAGTGACTTGTTCAAAAGGGAGAGAGCTGGTCCGGGAAGGGCGGTGAATACTTCTTTCAAAATGCTAGGAGGGTAGCAGTCCCTAGGTGAGCCTGATTTTATTTTGGGTAGAAGTGTAAGTGTAGTGTCATGCTGGACACGTTCTAGTGTCTCAGCAGACACTTGGTTAGTCAACCAATCCCTCGTGGGAGTGGACACACATGCACCCTACACCCATGCATCACAGGCGTCACGAGTGAAGGAAGTGACCCGATTAGGGCCACCGGGGTCACTCGTGACCACCTCTCAGCCTTCCTACAAATGAAGAGTCTGTCAGACAGTAGAGAATACAAACCAAAGTATGTATTAGTGATACACTCGAGTGGAGTCCGGTCTGACCAGCCTCCTTAGATTGCTGCAGAGGGACTGACCTCCACCCCCAAGACACCGTATAATGTACATTTTCAGGATCACTAAAACACGCCCAGACTGGAAATTTCTAGTTGGTAGCTAGTGAACAATGGAGATACAGAAGGATGAGTTGCAATCCCAGGACCGGGTACATGTTATCATAGCGTCAAGGTTACTTTGTCTGCACCCGTCGCTTTAAGGGTGGGAGCAGGCCTAGCTAGTGAGAAAGGTATGCGATGATTAAAACAGTCTATTCATTAGTACAGCAAAGTTCAACCTAGGAGAAATTCAAACAGGAGGGAAAGGGAAAAAAAAAATTATACAGCAGCTGCGTTCACTGAGGCAGACAAATGAATGAGACGGAGATTAGTTTCGGTCATGGTTCAAAATGGCGACTCAACTCAAAATGGTGCCGCAAATGCTAACTTTACATAGAGCAATACACTGGCAGAGTGAATGCATAACATTTACATTTCATAAAAGGGCCCATGTGCATGTGCTCGTGGCCAGTTGAGTAAGCATTATGACTGTGTCAGTGTTGAGTTTGTAATAGCATATGGGCCCAGGGCCCACAACACCACAATGGCGACAAGTGGGCCTTATCCTGCGTGTGAGGTAGCAACCACCTCACAGTTCCTCGTGGAGAGAGTGTTGCCCAAAGCATCCTGTATCTGCTGCCACCGCTGACCTGACTTGCCTCACGAGGGAGTGAAATGACTGCATCCCAGTGCAGCAGCCCAGCCCTGCCGATGCCTGTCTGCTGAGCCCCGTGTGTGCCTGGGAGGTGCTGCGGCCCCATGCAAGACGTCCAGCTGCATGCACCTACCGCCAGGAGTCTGTGCCCCAGCAAGAAAAGAGGACATAGCAGCACCGCTTCGGAGCGCTACTGAAGCTGTCCCTGTACCAGACAATGTCACGGAGACAGCGCAGAGTGGGAGTTGAGGGAACCACACCACAGACAAGTGCCTGGGGCTAGGGCAAAGTAAATATAGGCCGCACCTGCAGCGTGCACCCTCGCGGTCAACCAGCAAGACACAGCCCACAGCGTGATAGTGGGCCACTGTCACAGTAACAGTATGAGACTGCAGAGCGGCTGCCTTCCGCCGCACCTCCCTTCCCGTCCACACCGCGCCAGCAAGCTCCCCACAACGGCCTGCATCATCCTGGTGGAAAAAAAAGGGGACCACCTACCTTGCCTCTGACGCCTGCATATCCAGCCCTCATGGGGCCCACGGTGTGAGGGAAGACCTCCAAGGCCGCATTAAGCGTCTGCAGCACCGCCTAGTGGCGACTCACTTGACCGCACCTGGTGTGGCAGAGACTCCACTCAGCAGGGACAGTGATCTGTGAGGGGTCTGTGAGTGCCCCTCGACCGCGCCCTGAGCATTACAAGTATCTACATACTGCCACAAGACACAGGCTCTCATCCTCGCCGGCAGCACCCCACCCGTGGAGAGAGCACTGAGATCATTGAGGAGAAGACTGGGGCCGCATCGTAGACTAGCAGGCCCACGAACAGGCATCTCCAGCCCCTGCCCCCCGCACGTCCCGCAGCAGAATGAAAGGAGTGCACATGTGAGAGGGGGCAGAATGCTGCAGTGCTAGAATGCACTGCACTGAACACCGCCATCCCCTACTGCATGAGGCGGCCCAACGGAGCCAACATTACTCCACAGGAACGGCTGCCTGCCTGGCTGGTTGTGAGCTGTGAGTAGCTGCAGCGCCACCTAGCGGTGGTTCGCTGCACCACGCCCCAACCCGGGAGGCAGAACAAGCAGCCTGCGAGCCTAGCCACCCGGAGGAGGGTGACCTGCTCACCGGCACCAGCGCTGCACAACACTGCCTGCAAAGGACATACCTGCACCAACGTTTGCAAGCCCCCACTGACATCGGCATCCCCAGCTTCCACGCAGGAATCACAGAAAGGCTGCCGCAACCTCTGCAGCGCCACCTAGATACTAGGTCACCGCACCGCACCAAAGCAACACACAGCCCAGTACCTACATCTCCCGGGACACTAGAGGCTCACAGTTTCCAGGAAAGACCGCCGGGGCCTGTGAACTGAAACATTGCACTGCCACCTAGTGGCCACGGGTGGCACTGCAAATGAACGAAGTAAGGACAGTACATAGAAACAGCCTTGCACCTGCATCTCCACCCCAGTGTGGCTCACAGTTTCAGCAACGCTGCTGCATCACAGAAAGTAGCCCCAGCACCCCTAGCAGTGTTGAGTGGTACTGCATCCTGCACTGCAAGTAACCAGCCAGTGCCTGAAGTGACCCTGTCTGGGGATCACTCATTCCACTGACACACTCTCTCTGAATCGCATGGCAGGAGGGACAGCAAGGAAGTTCCCAGTGCAACAGTGAAAGCACATGAGGGCCCCATGCCAATTATCATCCCGGAAGAAGATGCCACACTGACAGCGCTGTCACCACGAGAAGCTGGTGCAACCGGAGTTCTGCTAAGCTACGCGGTGCTCACGGCAAGGCACCAGTAGGTACCCTCATCCTGTCCATGGCCTGCAGCGAGGAAGGCTGAGAGTCATAAACTCCCAGCAGCATAGGCATCAACTCTGGCAGACAGTCACGGAAAAGCAGGACTCCCAGGCAAGCAGCAATGCCAACGATAGCCACCACCAGCAAGGAAAGAAGAGCAACCAGACAGCAAAGCCTCAAGGTAGCTATCCACACTTAAAGCACAAGAAAGTTGGGTGCAGAGCGCGCAACCCCAGTGGCTACCCGACGACACCGCCAGTGAGGAAATTGCGCCACTCGCCCCTAGTGGTGAACGGACACCACCGCAAGCTACAGCACGGGTACACCCAGTGCCAGAAGAGGGTGCCCAAAAAGAGGGTGGAGCACACGAGGTCAGAGGTGCGCAGAAGGCCGCACCAGCGCACCTGAGCGCAAGGGAGATAGAGACATCTCCACAGAGAAGAAACAATGCTGAAGGCAGCAAGGAGAGCATCCACGAAACAATGCTGAAGGCAGCAAGGAGAGCATCCACATCTCCACTGTTCAGTGAAGCCCTGCAGTGGGCCAAAGACAGCAAAGAATGTCCTCCCTCACACTGCCTCAAGACGGAGTGGCCAGTGGCCCAAGACAGGCAAGAGGAGAGTCGCACACTCCCAGTGGCAAGCTGCCACCGCAATATGTGCTCCAAAGACACGCAACACATGACCGGATGCCACATCGCACCACAAGCAAGGAGCACGTCACACGAAGTGACCGACCCTGCCAAGCATGCCTGAACGGAGGCAGGGACAGGCGCCCCTACGGTGCAGGCTCGAGGCGCAAGCACGACGCCCTCGAGTAAAGAAGGTGACCCGCCACCCTGATAGAGGAGCACCACAAAGACTCTTGAGGAAGGGATCGGACCGGCAAGAGTTCCGCGCAAAGGAGAGTGACAATCCCGTCACCAGGAAGAACCGGACGAAAACAGGTTCGCTTAAAAGACCAACAAGAGGAGAAGAACCAGAACTCGTACCGCCACAAGACAATAGCGCACCCAGAGACACCAGACAGCCACCAAGGCGGACCGACGTCCCTGGAGCCAGCCCAATGGCAGAACTAAATGTAAGCCGCAGCCAGCGCTGAACCGCGTCTCTCTCCAACCCTTCCCAGTGCGACCATCCAGTCCTGAGCATCGGCAGTCTAAGTCTGACGGCATCCCTGCTCCTGACCGCAGATGCTACGGATGAAGAACAGCCTCATCAAGACGAAGATACGGACTGCGAAGTCCCCCAGACATCCTCTCTCGCAGCAAGTCATCCAAGTTCAATGGCAACCATAGCATCACTGCCATGTGCATCACCCCATCCAACCAAGGAGCAACATCTTCACCGGGGTGGAGTCTTGCACCTGCAGAACAACCAAGAGACCCAGGCACCCCCATCAAAATGAGAGACCAAGTGTCCAGGGGCTATCCGACAGTCCATGTGCCCCTGTGACCTGTTGGCAAGCCCACCGACAATTAAGTCACACACCCGGGCGGCTGCCCGAACAACGTCGTTGGATCCTGTCAGTGTTCATGCAGCGCCCCCCAGGCGGCCCACAAGCAGCTCTGCACAGTCCACACAGTATCGCGGCAGCCCCGCACAAGGGCCTCCATAACATTCCTGCACCCAGGGATCCTCGCATGAGAGATGGTCGAGAAGCGGCTCCACTGACAAGGTACCGGGAGGCACCGCGGCCTCAGAGGATGACGTCCTGAACATCATCGCCATTCCAGCCACGGCCGATTTGGTCATCATAGTGCCCAGACACCTCAAGCAAAGACTATGCAGCAGGACTCCACCAAAGCTTCTGATGCACCATTGTTTAGTTGACAGACACCAACAGCATCACCGCCAGAGCACACAAGTTTATCCAGCAGTGTGCAGAGGACATTGATCTGATGGACAGGCTGCCAAGGAATCCGGACTCCATTGACGCGCCGTTCGTGCCCAGTAGACGCTGGTTAAATTATGGACGTGTGCCAAATGCTTGGGTGCTCCCAGCTGCACCTGTCTACTATTGTCCTGCAGTCTGCTTCTCAGGACCAGAGACTGTGTGGTATCCTATGTGAATAGTTTTTTTCCTGAAGTTGGAGTTTGTTTTATTTTGAATAACATTTGGGGGAAATGTTCTAGTGTCTCAGCAGACACTTGGTTAGTCAGCCACTCCCTCGTGGGAGTGGACACACATGCACCCCACACCCATCCATCACAGGCGTCATGAGTGACGTGACCCTGCTAATAAAAGGGCCCAGATGCACCTGCTCGTGGCCAGTTGAGTAAGCATTATGTCTGTGTCCGTGTCAAGTTTGTAATAGCATGTGGGCCCAGGGCCCACAACACCACAGTAAGTATGAAGCACTGCTGCTTTTGTTACTGGGGGCCGATATTGCAGCACTGCTGCAAAACTGCCCCCACCGCTGCAAAATGGGCCCCCACCCCTCCAGCTTTCCTGGGAAGCGCAGGATGTCCACTATGTCCAGTCCGGCACTGATCTTGCCAGATATTTCAATCATTTGCATTTGCTGAGTACGAGTCACAGGGCTGGGGTTTAGATATGGGCAGATGGTGGAGCATTTATGTGGTTAATCTTAGTCATGATTTCCTACTTACTCAGAGATGCTTGTGCTCAGATCCCTCTCAGAGAACAAATACCACAGCGTAAATGTAGGAAGTGGACTATGTGACTAGTAAATCGTGGGACAAAGAATAAAGGAAAACAGAAGTCCACCTGTCAAGTGACTAAGGCCATTATGAATCAGCGCATTTCCCCATAGACACACACTAACTGAAAACCTTTGATACATCAGATCCTAAGTGTTTTAAGTTCCTAAAGGAATGTGTGTTGACTGCGTACTGTGCTCTTTACCCGCTACTTTTTCTACATTTGTCATAATTGCAAGTCCGTATCAGAATTCACAACAATCAAAACCTCTAGACTTACCACACACTCTAGTTAGTGCCTCTTTGCTCGGTTGGACCTATTTTCTTCTTTATTTTAATCAGATGTACAGCATCACCATCAATTCTAATTATTCTGAAAATCTGCCCAAGCTTGTTGATTCATGTTAAACTTATTACTGTGAGTGTTTGAAACATTTTTCAGTATTGTCGACCTTTTTTTTGGCACTGATGCATGTTTCCTGCTGGAACGCGGTGACGTCCATTTACAGTCCTCTCTGTGGAAAGGAACTTTCTTGTGTGACTTAGAAGCCTCCCCTCTACACATCCTACAATATCATTGTCGCTAACACACACGGACAATTGTTAATGTTACTTCATGTTTATTGTTGGCGGCATGGTGGCTACCAATCTATGTCATCAAGCACCCTGTTTCCAGACCTGTGCTTTCATTTGAAAACCTAATGCTTTTTGGGTGCTTTAGTCTTGGTTTACTTCTGCTGAATTCATTAGAATAACATTAATTATTTGTAAAGTTGAGGCACAGTAGTGGAAACAGTGTGCGAGATGACATTGAGTGAACGCGGTTACTCTGTTGACAGGTGTCTTAAGAACATATACCAAATGTTCTGTGATGCGCTCAGAATCCCTTTCAGAGGTCTTCGAGCAGGGCACAAGTCCTAAAAAATGAAGTGGGGGGACTAACCAGGTTAGGCAATATGCAAGTGAAATCATGACGCGTACCATCACAGCGCATGATGTCACAACGCGTGACATTGCACGTGACATAACAGGAAGTGACCTCACTGGATGTGACATCACAAGAAGTGACATCAGATATTAAGATCTCATACATGTTTATCAGGTATATCATGAGTACATTTTGTAGTGTTGTGGGCCCTGAGCCCGCATGCTGCTAAAATGATTACACAGACACTGTGGCTATACTTAATCAACTGGCCACGAGCACGTGCAAACAGGCCCTTTTATTTGCAGGCTCACGTCATTCGTGACACCTGTGGTGGATGGGTGTGGGGTGCAAGTGTGTACAGCCCTCTAGGGAGTGGCTGGTATACTCAGTGCCTGCTGGGACACTAGAATGTGTCCAGCAGGACACTACACATTTAAGCACATTATGAGATTTAACAAATGAGATTTGTTGTCAGGGTTGAGCCAAAAAAGTGGCGCAAATCCCGACGCAAATCTGGACCTTAACTGATATATTTATCTTTTTTTAACCCTTTCATGAAGAAATTGGCATCAAGGAGAAGCATGGCAGTAGATCTGTTCCGCTTAATTGGTTGAAAAGTCTGCATTTAAAAATATTTAATGGGTTAAGGCATGTGCTGCAGAGGTGCCTAGTAAATCTCCGGGAATAAAAATAATGGTGATATTACTCTGGAGGTTGTGTTTGTTGGAGAGATCTGTGCTTTGTGAAGTCCCAGATTTGAGTGAAAGTAGCATAGCGGGTTAATGTGTCTCCCGCAAAGCACATCACATCACATAACACGCAGATGACAGATTTTTATTTTATGTAGATAGCAAAGTGGATTACTGCTTTTAACACAGAGATCCTTTTGTTACCTGCAGTTCATAAATTGTAATCCTTGTAATATAGCACAGTGAGCTATGGAGGACATGCAACTTCAACACCTTGTAACCCTGTCTCATGTAACTCAGCTTGTACATTGATTTACACATGTACATGATTTATTGCCAATGTATAATATGTATGTTACGTAAAGCGCTCTGACACCCTGCATTGGGTTGGGTAGTGCTATAAAAGAAATAAAATTGTGGTATTTAAATTATTTGTGTAAATACTGGTATAGACCAACACACCTGACATTCTTACAGTGCATGCATCTCTTATATACAAGGACTGAACAAAAGCAAACGCATGCCTCTCTTAAGTACCTGTGAAGAATTACCAAGCTGTGTGCCTTTGTTTCTCCTCCATGGCATTTACATTTAAGTGTGAAGTTCCAGGCCGCCTGCAGTCAGGATATTCAAACTAAAGGATGCCTGATGGCCCCTCGGCCCAGCTGGAAGTGAAAAAAAATCAGCTGCCTGCACGTTGCTGCTGGAATTGGAAAGTAGACAACGTACAGGGCGCTGCTGAACGTGTCCCGGTGTCTGAAAATGACACCGGGACAAGTTCAGCATATTTCTGTGGGGCCCAAGTTCTTGGCACGGGGGATGGCGTCTCACCCTGAGAAAATGGTGGGTGGACGCTGTGTACCTGCGTGTACCCCCGACTTGTGCCCTGTCAACGAGGCACGCAGGGGCTACAGGGCCCAACTGTGGTGGTTGAGGCCTTTTACTCCTGTTGTCCTGGGGCCTGACCTACTATGAATCCTGAGCAACTGGGCCAAGTACCCCTTCTACACTTGACTCAGTGGTAGTTGTGGATGAGTACTCAAAGGTTCCCTCGGGGGAGGGGGGAATTGTAGATACAGGTGAGTGAGCAAGACTCTGCCCTGCTTGCTATTGGCAATTGTAATTTGGGACCACAAGGCTCGGTAAATGCCGGCACAGTCCATCCAATATGTGCTGGGAGTACTTGTAAGGAGAAACTGGGTACCAATTCTTCAAGGCTGCCTTTAGAGCTTAATATGCTGAGGATGCTGTCCTGCTCACCTACGCCCCCCCTTGTCCTAGAGAGGTTTAAAACAGAGCCCAGTAGTTCAAGCATTCACATCTGAGCAGGAAACCTTTTCTATGAAAGTGTTTCCAGCTCGTGTGATAGCGCCTCTTCACCAGGTTGCTGTGTGATGAGGTGTGAAACCGCGTGTCACGTGGTTGTGCCATGTGATTTGACAGGCCTGAACCCAGCAAGCCAGATCTCAGTCTTTGCCCCTTCTCCACCCCACTATCACAAGATTTCCTTGAGTCCATAGCAGGGCTTTAAGTGGGCCGAGTCCTGTTCGAAAAAGCAGGTGCTGAGACGGGTCCCTATCGGGCTCTCCATTTTTGCCCTCACCCGCAGTGAACAGATACATTTTAACTCTGTGGCAGTACCAGCCTTCGCTGCCTTTGATGTAACTTCAAAAAGACTCGGCATAGTTCTTTCACAGTCCCATCATTTCAGAACGGAAGCATTTTCAATATTTTATATAGAACGAAGCCATAGTTGTTGCTTATTTATCTTATGCAACTAACAACCATTGGCAAATCCAATAGTCCTGACTTGTTTGTAGGTGTAATGTTACTTGTTGTATTATATATGTGGATGCAATGATAGAAACAGCAAAGTGCCAGTCAGGCAGCAAGCACCCTATGCTAAGCACAGATTTTTAGCTTAGGTGTTCTTAAGCCACGTCCTTAATTACATCGACCACGCCCCTTTAAGAGACCCCTCATTTTTGTCATCCCACTTAAAGCTCTGGTCCATAGGCGTGTCTTTGTTCTGCACTCTTGTGCGTTTATAATAAAAAAAAATACGTCAGTCGTGACCCCGGCCACGTACGCATGCCCTTTAACACTATCTGCAGATAAGGTAACAGCTTCTAGAGAGCACAGATTACAGGCCTGCGAAATATCAGAGCCAAAGGAGTGTTGTGGAAAATAATTCTGCTTATGTTTCACGGAAACAACCTTGGGTCATAAGCTGAATTGTTGGGCGTGATTTTGTTTCTGCTTTACAGAATGGCATGCGGCTCTGTTTACCATGCCAACGTGTTCTTCCTGGTTTGAGTAGCGGCAGCTAGTGACCCTGGCATTTTCCACTTTGTAGATAGAGAAGTACCACCCCCAGGTTTTCAATGCGTAGCTCTACATCCGTTTTCCGTGGCCCAGGAGCGCTCTAGAATAAACCTCACTACAGCACGAGCTGTAGTGCAGAAGCCTTTAAAGTTGTGCCTTCAACTGGCCACTTTATCATGGTTTCGCTTTTAGACACCTTTACTAAAGGGATCCAAACGTGGCCCAAAAGGGCCATACTCTCCTGTATGGGAACATCCTGTGCACTACTGCCTAAAGGTGCTTCAAAACAGAAGAGAGATGTAAATAGAACAACCAGACGCTGCAGGTCAGAACCTCAATTCTGGCTGCACCCAATTTCAAGTAGAGAGACGAAATATGCATCTCTAAACATATTTGTTTGTTTTTATTTTAAAACACAAACACCACTGTTGTCTCACACTGCTCATGCTAATTTATAAGAGGTCAGTGAAAAGAGTAGCTGCCTCGCTTTTCTGATTTATAGGGGCCTTTTATACAATGTCATTACATTTTGGTGTACTGGAGTACACGTTCTCAAGGTGGGAAATATCAGAGTGTATTTTTGAAAATAAGGACCCCTTTGCACGGAATCTTGGTGGAATCTTCTTCAAAGTTCATTATACTCTATTGCATATACTTACACATAAAAAGAAGAGCTTCCATTCCAATCCATAGTCAGCAAAGCAACCTTTCATTGGATTGCATTGTTCTTCGATAAGCAAATGGATGTGGGAGCAGCATTGTTTGAAAGTGATGCTCTCAGCACCCCTGGCATGGACATGTCCAGCTCTGAATCCAGAACAGCGTGCCATGCCTGTCATCTCTCTGCCCAATGGGAGAGAAGGAGAAAGAGAGAGAGCGTAACAGAGAGAGATGGGGACCCGAAAGATGAGTTCCTAAGTCGTCTGGTTCCTGCCTTTCATCAGTGAGGGAAACAAAAGTTTCCACAATTAATTTTCCACAGGAGCCACATACAGAAATGGTGGCCACCTGTCCGGTAAATTCACTGACCTCCCATCAGTGTATTACAAAACGCGGTGCCTGCCACTCCCAGATAGCTGCCAAGGTACTGGCCACCATCTCCCCAAGGCAACCATTTTATTCGCCTCGTGGCTCAGTGTGTGTTTATCTGAGGCTGTTGAAGTCACCCTCATGGCCCCAGGGTCAAAGGAAATATAGCTCATAGGCGATGACACAAAAACAGCAGCTGCTGACAAGCGGCTGAGGCCAATGTACACACCTGCTTCTGTGATCGCGCACCACAGTTAAACAAGTTTTAATTCATCATATATTAATTCGAACGTTTCATAGCGTGCAACGACGTGTCCCCTCTGGTCGTGGAAACCAGTAAATCCGACATTAATGCACCAAAGCTCTTTTTTGCAAGACCCATAATTCCTCCCTCATAAGTACACTCCCTGCTGCTGCCTCTGCCCCAGCTGTCTCCTGCATGTAAGAGGCACTTGCATACTCTGTCTGTTCTGTCTCCCAAGAAGTGTGCACCGCTGTAGATCTGTGTACGTGAGGGAAGTGTACAGTTTCTGTGCATGCCATACCTGTTATGTGTGTACAGATGCATGCGCTGTTACTCCTTCAGTATTGAGGGTTGCTTGCACTGCTGCTGCAAATGCTTACCCTTTCTTTCTGTGAGAAATTGTGCCGTCACCCAGATGTGAATGTGGGCTTCCGCAGGATGTCTTTATTGTTCGTTTTTGTTATGGGGTGACACCCTTCATACCCGCTTCTATTTTTTTGTCTACCCTATATCCCTGCTCCCCTTTGCCACCCTTCCCTGGTATTTCGCCCCAGCACTTACCACCTTGTTTGTTTACACGGTGCAGTGCAGGTGGCGAAATATCAGCCGGCGCGAAGGGCACCGCACAAGGGCAACATACCCTTTCTGGTGCCCAGCTGCTGCCCTGTAGTACTTTCTTTGCGAGGAATAGGAGCAGTACAGCGCTGCTGCCTGGTAAGAAGACTCCTCGCCAAGGTGGGGTGACCAGGCGTCCCGGATTTGCTGGAACAGTCCCGGGGTTTCATCAGCTGTCCCGGCAGATTTCGGGAAATGTAGCTCATGTCCCGGCTTTTAGAGGGGGGGCGACTGAAAACGGTGGCATGTGCCTTTTCACGTTTTCCATAGCAGGGATAGTTAGCAGCTGTTATAAGAAAACAATGTAATTAACAGGCATGATACTGGCTCTAAAAATTGCATTTTATTTATATTCTTACTGCCTCCTCTGTAATTCTATGCTGATGAGCACTGTCATTCTGTGCGCTCAGGTAAAGTGAAATTGTAGTCCTTCTATTCTTATGAAATGTCCTAGTCTTTTGGCTTCAAAGTTCTGGTCGCCCTACGCCAAGGCCAACTTTCCTAACCTCTCAAAACTCCTCACTCTCAAACCTGTGTTGTGCTCCCAACCTGGACATTGCACTACTCCACCTCCGTGTACTGGTCACGCCTCTCCCCTCCCCTGCCCTGCTAGATCCGGTGCAGATGCTCTTCAAGGAATCTGAGATGATTCGCCCACTAGACCAAGCACCGCTCTTCTTGATTGGACCCTGCACTGCCGCCTCCTGCACTGCTCCATTTCATGAGCCCGATGCTGCTCACCCTTGGACCTAGAGCTGCTCCCCCTGGATATCGTGTTACTCCCTATGGATGCTGCACTGCTCCCGCTATGCTTGTGCTACTCCCAACACCTTTCACCCTCTCCTGCTACATACTATCCCAGAACCTAAACTGCTCCCTAGTATCACCCTTCTGTTCTCCACGTTTGGACCCTATGCTGTACAGCAGGCCCCTTTTTTGATGTATGTTCCATACCAAATTTGATCCCTCTGGCCATTGCTCTGCCTCTCCCTCCAACCCCCCACCCCCGAAGGCTCTGTGCTGACCTCCTAGGACACTGTATGGCTCCCCACCTGGATTCTGGACACCATACCCCCTCCCACAGGGCCTGCGCTCCTGTTTTGTTATTCTCGTTCTCCACCCATCCTGTATATGTATCCCTAGAGACATGCACACCATGCCTGTAAAACTAACCAATCATCTTTGAAAGCCAGACTGACCATGGGTGCTTGGGTACAGAAAACAATTACAATTGAACTCTCTCTGATTGGGAACATGGTTTCATGCACTTGGCAATGTGGGCAAGGCCATGAAAAGTGCTGTTAAAAGCATTTACTAAACTGCCTAATATATGAAACTTTTTTGAGTTTCATGAGCAGTTCGTGGTAGGTCACAAATAGACCTACCTCGTGAATATTAATGAGGTAGGTAGCAATTAGTGACCCACTACGATTCGCTGCCATCACAGGGATGGTGGCCTGCTGGGATCTGCAAACCAACATGTCTTTGATTGCCTTTAAATAAAGCGATCTTTTCTTTTTAAACGCAGTCGTTTTCCTTAAAGAATAACGAGATGCATGTACAAAAACTAGTGAAACTTTGAAGTTTCATTTTTTAAAAGCATGCAGTGGTCCCTTGGACCACTACCTGCTCTTAAACGATATTTTTCCAACCATTCTCAAAGGGGAAGGGGTCCCTTGGGCACACCTTCCCATTTGCAAATGCGTTACTGAAGGAAATGGCCTGTTTTGGGTCACCCGGGTCACTCGCGACCACCTCTCAGCCTTCCATACCAAATGAAGAGTCGGTCAGACAGTAGAGAATACAAACCAATATATGTTTATTCATATACGCTTGAGCGGAGCCCGGTCTGCCCGGTCTCTAGGAGTGCTGCAGAGAGGGACTGACATCAGAAAACATGGAGGTACATTATGTACAATTCAGAACCAATGAAGACACGCCCAGAACGGAATTTTCCGAGCAGATGCAGCTGAACAAAGAAGTACAGAAAGATAGGTTTCGATTCTGGGGTCGGGCACACACTATCTTCAATCCAAGGTTACTCTGCCCGTGCCGGCCACTAGACTAGTGGGAGAAGGCCTATATCTTGTGGGAAAGGTATCCGCTAATAAGAACAGTGCATTCATTAATAGAGCAAGGCCCAACCCTGAAGAAAAGAAACTTTTCCACAACCCGTTCTCTCGAGGAGACAAAAGCAGTTTCAAGCATGGCTCAAAATGGAGGCCAAACATAAAATGGTGCCGCGAATTCTAACTTACATAAAATAATGCACAAGCAAGATAGCAAAAACATTTTCATTACAACAGACCCTCCTTTTAGCATGAGCCAACAATTTTTCAGGAAATGATCAAAAAAATAATATAACATTCTCATAGACAAAGGAACATCAGTATTCGAAACAATCCATATATTCAGTGTCGGGAATAGAGCAAGATGTAGTCTCAAAAATACCTTCGTCAATCTGCATCAACTCGTCAATTTCCTTTTGTATCATAATGGCAGCATCAGTATCATGAACTGACATTTTCCGTTTGAGTGTGAGGGCGTTGGCACAATAGGAACAACAAGCTGGGAGACAGTGTATGCAGAGGCAACATGTAAAGAAGATACCAGCAACGACAGACAAGAAGGTGAGTGTTATACCTGCTGCTCAGCCAGTGTGACTGTGGTGACAGAATGTTGGTGAGTGGAAAGTTGGTGAGTGTGTGAGTCAGTTGGTGGATGGGCTGAGCAGCAGGAAGGCTGCTCCTGGTGGGGCTCTACTTTACATCATAACAACTTATCTTGAATAAATCTACTTAATACTTATGTGGACTACGAAGTATCCTTCTTTATTACTACATATTTTGGCAACGATTTTGAAGGAACTAAAGAGGAAGAACCTACGTGTGCCACTTAAATAGAAACTAAACCTATGAAACCTAAAGTTAAGTTAAATTGAAGAAGAAGAACATGAAGAACCTCCTCTTGAAACTAAGCGCAACGAGTTTAAAAGCAGATTGGCAGCCCTGAGCCCCACCAGTGACCACAAGACCGGTCGGCCCCAACCCGGGCCTGCCAGTTCCTGCTTAGCTTGCTGTAACCGTGGAAAGTGTCTCCATAAAGAGGATTCCCCTCAACCTTTGTGGAAAGAGCGCCTTTGTTTTGTAAGGAGTGTACCTGTTGTGATCTAACCTGGACTGGCAGCGTTTTACTTTCTTATGGCAGTTATGTGTGTCCTCTAGTGGTTTATCGTGTGCACATCTGCTGTGTTTCTTTCACAGTGTGAGGTCGTGGGATGCTGAGCTATGACCTGCTTGCCAACAGTGTTTGTTGCGCCATAGCATGATGAAAAGCTTACACACCCAATTGTCAGCGTGCAACGCTCAATATACTGCTTTGTGAGGAGCGACGCTAAAGAAGAAGCTGACACCCCCAAGTGTTTTCAAACAGTCAGTGTTGGTGCAATTGGCAAATATCAGGTGGTTTGTGCGGGCATCTCAAGGGAAGGAAACTTGGAGGACCGGTGGACCGTTATCCCAGCGCGAGGTATGAATAATGCTTACCTATTCAAAACGCTCGCGAGGATGCCTGATCTTGCTGTGGTGTTGTGACGAGGGAAGCGCGTGGAGCTTCAGCGAGACAGCCGGTGAGCACGCTCAATTACATCAATAGTTCTTCTTCGTGCGCCGGTTCTTCGTCATCGGCAGCTCGTGGTTTGCTGAGGAACCCTGGGACATGTTGCTGTACAGCACGTACGTGCCTAGAGCCTCCCGGCGCAGCGTACGCTGCGCCCCGCCATCTTGTGGTTGGAAGAAACTACAAGCACCGTGTATGTATTGTACACATGAAGCGCAGTTTCCTGACCAGTCTGTCAGACGTTTCGCTCTTCGTTATTTGGCAGGAAACAGTTTTTGGATTCAGGAATAGGTGATTTTTTTTTGCCATTTCGTTGAAAGGGGGAGTCTTCCAGTTTAAGGTACTGTTTTGTTTGTTCACTGCCCTGTCCGCATTTAATGTAGCAACACTTCCTAGTGAGCCATCCAGCTTAGCGCCTACTATGTGTTGCCTCTACCAGTAAAAGGCTCATTTTTGTTTTTCTACGTGTTTACTGTGTCATGCCTGCTCATATACGTGTCTCGTCGGCAGCTATTATTCTCATGTAGTGGCCAAGGATAATAGACTTCATCAGCAGCTTCGTCGGCTTACGTGCAGAACTTTACTTTGTTTTGCTGTGGGGATATGTTTTTTTGTTTACGAGTCCATTTTAAGTATTTGAGCTCTAGTCATTGGAGACAATTTGGAAAATGTAAAACAGTATAGATGGGGTGTTCTGTATAAAAATATTTTCTCATCCCAACCACTATTGAAGCTATAGTTTTTTTAATCTTAAACATGTTTATTGCTGTTCAGCTCATTTTTTGTTACTGCTGCTTCTTGACATCTTGCTATGTCATGCTCAATGTACTGCCATTTTGTTTCTATGCCATGTTTAACGTGTTGCCAGGTATGCCTTGCCATTATTGAATGTATTATTACTTATGCTGTGTGCATTTAGTGTGGTTGTCGTTAATTTAGAGTCTATGTGCACATGTTCTTACTTCATAAATTCAAGCGTGTTTTCTAGTGTTTTTGCTAACGAGAGTTTATACGTTGGGAGAGTTCCACATTGTAAATTTTAGAGAGGTAATTCAGGGCAGGGTTTGAAACCAAATTCGTTCATGAGTGAGTGTTTTTGCTAGTGATTGTTTCCTCTTACTTCTTGATTGGCTTTAGGGTCATATACGTTTACATGTTCCGTGTGGATTTTTCTTTCCACACGTACCGCCCTTACGTCGGGTTTGGGTGAAGGGCTGAGTGGAAGCCAGATTGTTGAAGAGTGAGAGTTTTCCTATTGATTGCTGTTTCCCTTACGATTTTATTGGGTGTTGAGTGTGCATTTTTACATGTTCCGTGTGGAGCGCCTTTCACACGTACCACCCTAACTTCGGGTCTGGGTGTAGGGCAATCTTTATGCCATATGTTTTGTGTGGAGTTGTGTTCCACACGTACCACCCTTACTACGGGTAAGGGTGGAGGGCATCTTTGATGTCGTTTGTTCAATGTGGGGCGGTCTTCCACATTTTCTTACTGTTATTTTAGTTGTTGTTGTTGGATGGTTCTCTTCTACACCTTGTGGTTGGAACCCGTTTTACTTTTCTCGTGTTTGCCTGGCCAGCTAGCATGTTTTAGGTATCTGGGTTTGTTTGTGGTTTGTGGTGTAGTAGTGCATGGATTTTGCTGTGGTAGAAAGGGAGATGGTGCATGAGTGTATTCTTACTTGTGTTCCTTTTCCTCTCTCTCATTTTTATTTCTTGTGCATGATATTTTCCATCTATTATCTTCATGCTGATGTTTCAGATCATTGCTATGTTGTTTATTTGTGGCAATTGTTCTGATATCATTCTGTTGCATGCTATGTCATCTTTTGCTTGCATCAGTCTTCATTGTCATTCCATGTAGAGTTCCTTTTGTAATTAATATAAAGAAAGGTTATGTGTTATACCTGCTGCTCAGCCAGTGTGACTGTGGTGACAGAATGGTGGAGAGTGGAATGTTGGTGAGTGTGTGAGTCAGTTGGTGGATGGGCTGAGCAGCAGGAAGGCTGCTCCTGGTGGGGCTCTACTTTACATCATAACAACTTATCTTGAATAAATCTACTTAATACTTATATGGACTACGAAGCATCCTTCTTCATTACTACAGTGAGAATCTTCCAACCCCAAGATGTGAGTGTGTTCCACAACCACCCCGATAGTGTCCAAGTACCCGTGTGCTGGTGTATGTCAGATGAGAATCTATGTAATTGTTGTATAGCTGCATACACATTGGGAGCTTGATCAGGTATGTAAACACAACAGCTACTTCCAATGACGCGACAGGCCCCTCACCTATCAGCAAGGATGACGTCTAGCACCATCCTGTTCTGCAAAGTGACTAATCTCGTAGCCTGGAGCTCAGCAGTGATATTTGTCATTATCCCAGCAGTTGTATTGATAACCCCCTCAACAACTCTCGTTAACTGACTGAGTTGAAGGCTATTAGCCATGGGGCCCCAGAAAGGTAGCATACCCTTTATAGCGTCCTCAAACTGCTGTGCAGTGGTGTCTGTGATCGATATCCTTTGTGTCAACAACCCTTTTTACTCGAGTCTGGAAGGTGCTCCTACGTTGTAGCTGATGATTTTTATGATAATTGGACGGGGCAACATATACGGGGGGAAGAAGAAAAGAAAGATAACATGTGCCAGACCACCCCCTCGGGAGCCAGATGTGAGCTTGTGACCCACAAACAAAATAGACATTATGGGGTAAGATCAAAGGCGGACTATTAGTCTTATTCAGCTTGTAGGTGAAATTACATTTACTCTCCCCCACCTTTATCTTCCCTGTCCCATGTACACAAAAACTAGATGTCGTATTGACCACCGACACAGGTATCAGCTTATCTTCAGTAAGATTTCGACTTCTGAAAGATTGGAAGTACTCAGAGGTGTTAAACCATTGGAAATCAGCCATTTCCATTCTAAACCATGCATTGTTCTTCACTTTATGATATGTATTCACACATGACTTCGAGGACAAAGTCCCTAGCGTCCCTTGTCCTGCCGGTCCTATGGGGGTAAATCCTCGATAGAAGCGTATATATTCATGCGCAGTATGGGAATCAACATGCGTCATACCCAAAGTTGAAAGGTGAAATTGGAAGTACACCAGTCGAAACAATTGAAACCAACCCTCACAATTGCCAATATATGACAATGGCATAGACAACAAATTATCGCTCTTATGAGTGACTGAAGGGAGCAACCCACAAACCCAACAATTAGTTGTATTGGAAACATTATGGGCATGATGCAACATTTGTATGAATACATTGTCCGTATATGACAACCTGTGCGCTTCTTTGTGTGGAGCTAGAGTAACAAAAATGTGCTCAGGAGGAGCGGGAGTTGTACCAACCAAGGAATGTGCAGGAAACTTCTCCTCTAAAAACCAAGATATTCTAAGTATTGTTATTAGTGCAATCACAACAATTAATATGCAAACTATTTTACTCTTTTTTGACCAACCCTGTGCGAAACACGGTGGTGCAAATGGTTGTTCCTCCTCATCAATAGGCCGACCACAGGGATGCATAATTAAACAAGGAAAGAAGTGCCACAAAAACACTGGTGCAAATAAAATGATAGCAAAGACAAGTGTTCCCAGTGTCTTTCAGAGCCTCACTGGTACAGGCTCATATTGTTCATCAAACGTTGGCGCTCTTGAGCACCGGCGGTAGAGCTTGCTCAGTCCTAAGCTCTGGATGAATCCCAAGTTGATCAGGATAATGTACCCCCAAGGAATACCTTTTGAACTATCCTGTCCAATGCTCAGAAACAGAACAGTGCACAAGTCTCCCATCACCCTAAACTAATCAGTTGGTACTATAGCAAAGTACACCCCTAACTTACACAGTCCATCCCTGTCTAATCTGACTTCTCCTTTTGTGCACTATTCCTCAACCGAGGATGCAAATTGTACCTGGTAGCCCCAGGCACCGTTGGCTCAACAAACTGCGGCTCCTTAATGACTCGTATTTCTGGGGGAACCGCTGCATTCAGCACTTCATCATTTTCTGCATCCGTTTGGGTCCACGTTAGCTTTGCATCACTGAAGGGGACAAACTGAGGCACCTTCTCACACTCAGCTTCCCCTATGCCGTCCCTCACCCACTGATCATAGGGCAAGGGTATCGGGCGGCAGTGGTTGGCGTGGATCCAGTTCTTTCGGCCGGCGACCTTCACAGCTGTTCGAGTGGCCAGGAGGACCTGTTCAGGTCCCTTCAAACGGGGCTACAAACTCTTCTTCCGCTGGAAGTTCTTGACTAATATGAAGTCCCCAGGCCGAATATTGTGTCCAGGTCCCTCTGGTGTGGGCGGAAGGGACTCGCCGACCTGTTGGTGAATAGAACGCACATTTTCAGTTAACTGGCAAAGATAGTCTGTCAACAATGGATACTCAATATCTGAAAACCCTACGAGGGCACGGGACGCCCCAGAAATTTGTCGGGCGTCCAAACACAACCTCAATGAGGACAATCCTGTTCTAGAATGTGCTGTTCTTGTTGACAAAAGAGCTAATGGTAGAGCAACTGGCCATTGTAACCCTGTCATCTCCTGAATCTTTGCCAACTTCAGTTTGAGAGTACCGTTGTACTTCTCAACTAATCCTGCTGACTGTGGGTGATTTGCAAAAGACACACAATTGATGGACGGAATGCAGAACAAATCAAAACATTCACCCCCAGTCAAGAGATCTGGTTTAAATCCATCATTCTTTTGCTCACCATGCCACCCCAGTTTAGAAGTCCAGTGCTCTCCATGCCACTGGAATCAAGCTATCCTGGCTGAAGAGGGGTGAAACCCCGAAACCGGTCCTAGGATGCTTGTTTCCAGTCCAGGGAGGACCTGGCTTGGCAGTTCGGGCTGGACTGTTCCCATGAGGCACAGGGTCAAGACTGATTTGCATATGGCTGGGTTCAAACTGGAATGGCATGGTGAGCAAAAAAACGATGGATTTAGGCCCAGATCTCTGTACTGGGGTGAATGTATGACATTGTTCTGCATTCTGTCCATCAACTGTTGTTTTTGTGGGTGATTTGCAGCATGAAACTTCTGTTTTATGTGCAAACCATCACAAATTAACTGAATGACCTTGGCATTAAAATGACTTCCGTTATCACTCCAAATCAAACGGGGCAAACCGAAACGAGGAAAGAACTCCTTCAGGAGTACCTTTGCAGTCGTAACAGCTGTATTGTCTTTAGTGGGTTAATCCTCGACCCATTTACTGAATGCACAGACAACCACCAACACGTACTTCAAATTATTACACCTGTCTAGTACTATATAGTCCATCTGAAGGAGCTCAAAGGGGAAAGTAGGTGGTGCAAAATTATCGGGTGGTGTAGGGGTACCCTTCCCAGGATTGTGCATCATACCCACCATACAGTATTTCACTAAATGTGCGGCTGTTTTTGGTATGTTGTCATTCTGCCATACAGGGTCTAATAATTTGCAAATACCTTTAGCGCTGATGTGGGCTGGGCCATGGGCCATTGTGACTACAGGGAGAACGTATGCATCTGGCAACATCCATCTCTGCTTTCCTGACTTATCAATCCAACATCCCTCATCGTTCAATTGTGATGTACTTTCTTGCCACACTGCTAATTTTTCTATTGTGGCCTCGCTCTGTATCTCCTTCACGTTCTCAAGCGTATCTTCAAACATAGAGACTTCCGGCACCCACCTAGCGGGACCTGCTACAAACATTTTCTTCATTTTAGTCTGTGCCGTTTCCTTAGCTGTCTGGTCAGCAAAAGCATTCCCCTACCTACTTCATCAGTAATTTTCCTATGGGCGCTACACTTCACTATTGCCAACTTCTTAGGGAGTGTCAAAGCAGACAAAATCCACCGAGTTGGATCCTTGCACCAAGGGAAGTAGGGAACCCTCTCTCAGCCCAGAGTCGCCCGAAATTGTGCGCGACCCCGAAGGCGTACTGGCTGTCAGTATAAATATTGACAACCAGTCCCTCACTCAACTCACAAGCTCGAATAAGGGCGGCTAACTCAGCTGCTTGGGATGACTGATAAGGGACTTGTGACGTCTCTACGACTGTACGCAGTGTGGTGATAGCATAAGCAGCAGTTGTAGTGCCATCTGGTAATTTAAACAAGAGCCATCGACATATAGTTCCCCTTGTGGGTCAGATAAGGGAACATCAGTCAAGTCTACCCGTCCTTTCGTCTCTTCTAACGTCCGGAAGAGACAATCATATTTCTGATTTTCCTCATCTTCAGAAGGTAGGGGCAGTAACGTGGCCAGGTTCAGAGTGGCACATCTTTTGATCGTGATATGTTTCACAAACAGGGTCAATTCATAACCTGTCAGACGTGCACTGGTGAGGTGCTGCGTCTTGGTCTTATTCAAAAGTGTATCCACAGCATGGGGAACCATAACTGTGAGGTCAGTATCAAGTACGAGTCCAGCCGATTGTCTTATCGATACGGCCACAGCCACGACTGCTCTTAGAGAGCTCAGGAAGGCTCGTGCGATAGGGTCAAGAACAGCAGAGAAATAAGCACACAGCCGTTGCTTATCTCCAAATTTTTGTGTTAGAACAGAAAGCGCACAACCAGCCGTCTCATGGACATATAATACAAATGGCTTGTTGTAGTTAGGCGTGCCAAGCACTGGAGCCGAGCAAAACGCACTTTTTAGTTGCTCAAAAGACTGCTGACATTCAGGCGTCCAAGGCAGGGGCTCATGCACATCTTTAGTGATTAGTGCGATCAGGGGCTTGGTTAGTAAGGAATAGTTAGGTATCCCCTGACTAAAGTAAGAAGTGATACCTATGAAGGCACGCACCTCTTTCTGAGTCTGTGGAATGGGCATTTGAGCAATGGTACTGATGCGCTCAGGAGTCAATCTCCTACCCTCCTTTGACAGTAGGTGACCTAGATAGGTGACCTCCTGTCGAGAATACTGAAATTTGGAAAGGGATACTTTATATCTGTGCTGAGCCAAATGCAACAACAATTTCACTCTACTATCCCTACAACATTGTTCTGTGTCAGAAGCGATGAGCAAGTCATCAACATACTGTAGCAATACATTACCTGTGGGGAGTGACAAAGAATCCAACTGACCTTTCAATGCCTGACTATAGATACTCGGACTTTCTGTATAGCCTTGAGGAGCGCGACAGAATCTAAAGCTTCTACTAGCTAGGGTGAACCCAAACAGATATCTGCTATCAGGATGAATAGGAATACTGAAGAACGCATTTTTCAAATCAATGACAGAAAATAATTTAGCGGAAGAGGGAATCATTGTCAAGAGGGTGTTGATGTTAGGAACCACCGGAAACTGGGGAATCACTATTTTATTAACTTCGCGCAAATCGATCACAAAATGATAAACACCTTCATGGTCATCAGAGGAACCCGGTGGCGCCCTTTTAAGAATCAGAAGAATAGGGCTATTGCAAATATTAGCAGTCGTCTCCTTAACCACACCTTTCTCAATCATTTCCTGTAAAATCTGCAATAAGGCTCGCTCTCCTGCCTGCAGTATTTTATATTGAGGGATACAAGGTAAAATGGCACCATCCTTAACGCGGATTGAAACTGGCGATATCTGCAACAATCCCACATCTGTGTCACCTGTTGCCCACAGAGTGGGTGGCACATCCTTAAATTCAACAGAAAGAGGCGCGTCTTTGGACAGACACTGCTTAGCGCACACCACATCCGGAACCATGGTCATAAAGAAACATGATGGGGAACAATAAATTGTGGCATACAACTTTTTCAATAAATTCAGACCCATCAAATTCTCGCCACAATTAGATGTCAGCAAAAATGGTGAATCCACAGTGAAAGGACCAATGGTCAATGCAAGAGGTTTTGAAATGGGGCTCACAACCGGTACACCAAAAAAAGCCTACCGAAACATTATTATGGCTAGACAGAGCCGCCCCAGGGACCAAAGAGCGAGAAATAGAACTGTTCGTTGCACCTGTATCCACCAAAAATTCCTTAGCCGAGCCATGCAAGTTCGCAGTAACATAAGGACCGTGTTGATCTACAGGTATCAGAAATGGTCCCTCACTCTGTCCCTGGCTGTCCTAGCTGTAAGACATTCCTATCACCTCATCTGTGTCGCAGCCATCATGATAATACTGTCCGCCCCGAGGGTCATCAAAGTAATTATTATCAGAACGACCCTGCGAGGCTGCAGCATTCTGAACCCTGTCCGCTTCTCCAGTTCCACGACCCCGTCCACGAGAGCCTCGTCCTCTGGGGGCCGCTACCTTCTGCAACAACACGGGACACTCGCTACGCCAGTGTCCCTCCTCCTTACAATATGCACACTGGTTCGGCCCTAAAGGCGTAGTATTAGGCTGCCTGCTAGTGCGAGGAAGCTGTCGGGCCAAACCACCATGTCCACTACCATTTTCTCTAGAAGCCTGCTGCAACAACACCTTCGTCTTCAAATCCTTATGCCTCTTCTCCGTCCTCTCCTTATCCTCATTTTCCTTGTGTTCATAATACTGCGCCATGTTCAAAATAACAGAAGGGGAAGAGGTGGACCAAGTGCTCTCGGAAGCCTGCAATCGAGTCGCTATTTCAGGAAGCAAATTAGAAACAAATCTATTGACAAACAACCGAACACCTCCCTCAATCGACAAATCCTGTCCACTATAATACAAAAACACATCTCCAAACCGAGTGAAAAAATCAGATACACTCTCATCTTTCTTTTGATGACAAGCGGATAACTTGTCCCAATCAACGTTTCTCGGTGGAATAAGAGAATGCATATACGTGATAGTGCGACCTGGCAAAGCAAGTATCTCTGCTTTAGGCTTCTCACCGGGCTTCCTCTCCTGATCCCATACTTTAATTTGATCCCAGGTACCACCCAATTCCGCAACATGATCATGGGTGTGTACCTGTCTCCAAATATGAACCGGAACCAGTAAACCAAAAAACATTTCAATGTCAGCAAGCGTCATTACTGTGGAAGAGGCAGCTTCAGTCAATTCTTTATAATGGGCAGTAGGATTTTTTCTGGGATCAGGTAACTGAGTCTTGAGAGACAAAACTTCACTCCTTTTCCATGGGGTATAGACCCACTGTTCTTAGAAACGGGCCGCTACACCTGGGCTAACAACAATATCGTGCTGATCCCTTAGCTCTGGTATTTCAGGGTGATATATAGGATGAACCTCCCGCATCAGAAACTGAGATATTGGGGTGAGACTCTTCTCAAGTAGCCTACCCCGATAAGCAACCAGCGTCGCAACATTGCCAAATACTTGGCCAGGCTCCATATTAGTGACATATACATGATCTTTTATATCATATAAAATCCGTGGTGCTGCATCTTTGAAACCCTGCTCCCAAAGACCAATCAGAGTAGCAGACATATGCTTAAGGGCATGCTGTTGTACAAAGGGCTCATAATCTTTCATCACACTCCATACATCTTCCACACTGTAAATGGGATTCCGAGCCCACTGGGCAGCCTGATTAGCGACTATCCTTTTCTCCTCATCTCCCACATCAGATCGGACTAACGTCCGCCCCGTACGTTCCGTAAATTTTGTCCAGTCTCTATCCTCAAATCCACGCTAGTGTCCCGCTAATCAGTAATGTCGGGGGATGAAAAAACACAGTGGGAGTGGCAACAGAAGTAACAGGCACTAACGTCGCTGCTGGCTGCGTCGCAGGTGTAAGAGCCGGCGAAAGGGATGCTGAAGCAATAGGTGTGGCAGGGGTACTAACAGTCATAGTTGCCGCAGACGACGAGGACAAAGAAAAGACAGGAGATGCCGTGGCCAAAGCAGTCTGATCAACAGTAGCAAGAGCAGAAACAACAGAGACAGAAGGAGCGGGCGGCTGGGACTGTGAGGGAATAGCGGGATATATCCTCTGTGGGGCATATGGAGGTGGGGGTCGAGTATCTAATAACTCCTCCACTAAAGTATCTTTGTATTCTTGGGCCACATACCATTTATCAATATTCAATCGAAACCTTCTATCTTCACGTTCTATCCCTATCTCCTGTTTCTCTCTATCGTGTGCTACAGTTTCTGAGTCAATGTTTACATTCTCCCCTTCTGGGCCTCTTTCTCTGCTTTCATTCGCCTATGTTTAGCTTCCTTTTGCCACGTTCAAAGAGAATCAAACATAGACTGCCTACTTTTTTTCACAAACAACTTTTCCTGTAAAAAACAATTTTTTGTTCATCAAAAGTACCTGTCAATGGCCACTGGAACTCAGCATTGTCCCTCGTATATTTGTGCCATAGCCTACTAAACATAATAGGGCCAAGGCCATGCTTCACATACATATCAAAATTCGGCGTGCCTTCTGGAGGTGCTGGCTGACTTTCCTCCAATCGAGCATCAGCAGAACAACAACAACAGCACAAAGAAACCAGTTTACTTGTTCCAGGCATTCTCAAAAGAAAACAAGTTCATTACTTATGCCTGGCAAAGTATTTGCAAACACTTTTACCCAAAATCGGTCCTCAGACCGTATCAAATACAAACCAAAATGGTAAAATATCCACAAAGAACCAAAACAAACTCACCTGATATATGCAGGTCGAACAAATTTATTCTCCACTGCCGACTCTTCGGTCCAAACGGTCAGATCCAAGGGTTTTGCCGTTCAGGACCCCAGTCGGGATGACCACTGGGCGAGGCACCATCTGGCGGGACAGAAGGGGCAGCTGTGAGCAAACAATGCTCCTCATACAGGGATCCCTGATCTGTCCGTCCGTCCCCGACGATGGCCCACGACCTCCCCACCCGTCCGCGGGAGGGGATGGGTCACCCGATGGAGTCCCTGTTTGGGCGCCAACTGAAGAAAGTGGCCCATTTAGGGTCACCCGGGTCACTCGCGACCACCTCTCAGCCTTCCATACCAAATGAAGAGTCGGTCAGACAGTAGAGAATACAAACCAATATATGTTTATTCATATACGCTCGAGCGGAGCCCGGTCTGCCCAGTCTCTAGGAGTGCTGCAGAGAGGGACTGACATCAGCAAACATTGAGATACATTATGTACAATTCAGAACCAATGAAGACACGCCCAGAATGGAATTTTCCGAGCAAATGCAGCTGAACAAAGAAGTACAGAAGGATGGGTTTCGATTCTGGGGCCGGACACACACTACCTTCAATCCAAGGTCACTCTGCCCGTGCCCGCCACTAGACTAGTGGGAGAAGACCTCTATCTTGTGGGAAAGGTATGCGATAAGAAGAACAGCGCATTCATTAACAGAGTAAGGCTTAACCCTGGAGAAATGAAACTTTTCCACAGCCCATTCTCTCGAGGAGACAAAAGCAGTTTCGAGCATGGCTCAAAATGGCGGTCAAACATAAAATGGTACAGCGAATGCTAACTTACATAGAATAATGCACAAGCAAGAGAGCAAAAACATTTTCATTACAACATTACCACCAACTTTCAATTGGCGGGAAATTCTGAATGTTTGCGACCGTATTTCAGTTGCAAAACATTTGTACATACCATTTCAATTCAGTATTAGGAAGGGAGGCCCTCAACACACCCCTTCCAAATAACGAATCTCAAAACCCAAAGTATGATTCGATAACAGAATCACAAATTGGGCTATATACATCACAAAAGGCACTTTTGCGTTTGCAAACAGTCCGATTCTCAGAATCAGGCCGTTCGCGAACGCAAAAATGCTTCTTACATGTAGCCCATAATATCTAAAGGCTGCTATATTGTTGCTCTGTTCACACCAGCATACAAACCAGCTTATTGCTGCATAGCGCTAATAAGTCTAAAGGCACGTGGAGACCTTAAAACTGTACAAATGTGATTGTTTCTATAGTGCTCTTCTCTCTCGCTAGCTTTTTTTACACTGCATCCTGAACCGCATATTAACGCGTCACTCAGTTTCCTCGGCACGCAGTGTGACTCAAATGAACAGGATGTGAGGAATGTGCTGCGCGTGACAGGTGCACGTTTTCATGCAGACAGACCTCACTCTACGCATGAAAGACACAACATCTACGGATACAGAGTTCAGGGCTCAACTTCAACATACAACAAGCATTGCGCCACTTTTGCGTCACTTTTCCCATGATAAAAATGACGCAAAAGTGGCGCAAGGGGCTTGTAAATATGCCCCCTAGAGTCTTTAAGGTTGTAAGAATGCACCGGTGATCGTCCCTGACAAAAGAACCCGAGGTTGCAAATGTTTTTTGGTCTGCCGGCCTAGTGTGTTTAAAATGAAGCGTTTTTCATCCATTTTGTTACAACTCCTTCAGGAAAACCTTAACCCCCTGTAAAGAATGTGTAGCTGACACTAATGTTAGTGGATTGTGGTGCATCATTGACTAAATATAGGCACAGAAAAGAGCGCAGTGTGCCACAAGAGTGGAAGGACCCCCGCAAATAATTTTCCCTCAGGTACTGAAGATAGCCCCACCACCACCTCCCCCCCAGTTTAAAATTGCCCCCCCTTATAAGCGGGGCTTATTTACAAGCCCCTTGCGCCACCCTTACGTCACTTTTCCCATGTTAAAAATGACGCAAAAGTGGCGCAAGGGCCTTGTAAATAAGCCCCGAAGTGTTTTAAACTTTTGTTATGCGAGAGTTGTGGCTGGAGGTCCCCGTGCACATTAGTGTACACAGAAAAAAAAATGCCAGTAATTGGAGAGCTCTGGGGCCAGCATGCATTGGTACGTTGTGATCCCTGGTCACTAGTAAAGAATAACCCACGCGTGCCGGGAGGGACGCCAGTGTAATTAGTGTGGCCAGAGGGAGAACACGTGGAAATTATGCAGTATAGTACAGCTTTGCGATGAGGACAGGGGTAAGTGGAATGGAGTGAGGTGCGGGCAGGGAAGTGTGAGAGTGAGCCGGTTAAAGCAGGGAGAGAGGAAGACAGGAGTAGGTGTTTTTAGAGAGATGGAGAGGGAGGGAAAATGAAGAGCTGTGAATGCAAAGAAAGATTTGGGGGCATATCAGCAACAACCGGCGATAGTTATCGCTAAGCGCACTTAGCGCTAGGATAATTATCGCCGGCTATCGCTGGATGTTATCGCTGAGATAGCGCGCTATCAGCGACGCTTATCTCAAAAGCGATAAAAATACCAGCGATAGCTACAAAATGTGCGATTATCGCTGGAAAACCAGCGATAATCGCACAGCGACAGGCGATACCTTGCTGATAGGGCAGGGTGGACTCAGCCATAGTATCCACCTTCCATTGGATACAATGGCTAAGTCAGATTGAGAGCAGGCGTAAGAAAAGTAGCGATAAGAGCGGTTAGCGCTACTTTTCTTATCGCTATGCATGTTAGTGGGAAGTTTGTTGATAGGAGAAATGTCACTTAGTGACATTTCTCACGTTATTTTAGTGCGGAACGCCCACTTTGCATATCATTAGAGATGCAAAGCTGGGCGTTGAGGGAAAGGGCGCTAAGGCAAGGATTCACGCGATAGCGTGACCTTGCTGATAATGCGATAAAATTATCGCCGCTTTTCGCCCGAAAACGGACGCTAAAGCGGCGATAATTTTATCGCGGGGCCTTGATGCTATGCCCCTTAGTGGTGAGAAAAGGAAGGGTGTAAAAGAGGAAGGTATTTCAACGAGTTGGTGATAGCAGGGAAAAGGCGGGGAGAACGGATAAAGGGAGAGGAGTAAAAGAGGTGAAGCTGGCGAAAGATAAGAGGGAGAGGGGTGTATGCTCAGAGCTTTATCTTAATGTGTGCTATTAAACGCTGCAGTGTGGTACGTCTTGATGGGCAGTGCTTACAAGAGCACACTAACACCCAAACACATGGCATGTGACTCGTGTCGATATGTACAGATTTCTATCTAATTTTCGTAGTGTTTAGCATTATTGGGGCCCCATAGGTCATTTAAGGTAGACCTGGGTTGTGCTATCAGATTTGAACGCAATGTGCAAATAATGGTTTTAGAGGCAGCTTCCTGCTAGATTGACCCAGTTTCACTGCAGGGTGGCACCCTCTTCACCATTAGCTGCTATACAGATAAAGACTTGTTGGCAAACCTGTAGGACGCCTGCTACTTTGCAGCTTCTCCCAGTTACCATGGTTGAGGAATCGCAGGCACTTAAAATTGGTTACAAGATGACTCCATGTTACAAAGGAACAGGGAGACAGATCGGGTTTTTCTTTTCACATAATAATGCATTCTGGTGTTGTCGTCTTTGTTCACGTCACTTGCTCAGTTTACGGCATCGCCTCCCTGATGACAGACTCACATGGTAACAGTACAAACAAGTCATGCGGGCGCCTGCTGAAATATTAAGCATGGCACCCGTGTTGCTGCTAATGCTGAAAGTTCAGCGCGGGGGGGAGGGGGGGGGCACATATTGTCAATAGCGCAATCTTTCATTCTCTCCCCTCTTGTTCAGAACATTTAAACATCGCAACAATTATGCCATTTAATCGCAGCAAATCATAAGGTAAGAAATAAAGCGCCAGGATCGGTGAACTTTGCCTAATCAATACTTAAAGATGATACATTTATTAAATAGGGCATTGTAAAATATTGCTATCAGCCAGGCCACAATACATATGGAATCTAGTAATGCATAAACACGCTGTAGAAGAAAAGCGGGTTGTTTATTACAATTTACACAATTTATCTGGGTGAACAAGTATTATTGTATTGATAAGGACAATATACAGTAATATTATTTACACGTAAGAGTTAATCATTGCATGTACTTGTGTTTGTTATTCGTTCGTCTCCAGCCCAGCCGGCAAACAGACGCAAAGAAAAACAAACAAAGTAATTCTTTATTATTCTTATCACGACACATAACTAAGCGCAGGGAAGGACTCTGGTACCACGTGGCGCTGCGGTTAGTCGTATAAAGTAAACAGTCAATAAACTGCCAGACTGTAAGTGAGGCGTATTTCGCTTTTAATTGCCTTCAGTAGTGGCCGTAGCAACTAGCTAGGTGCTCGCTCCCCTCATGTTTTTTCCGTCCCCATACAATACGAACCAAAACATGGCTGATACTCCCCCCACGCTTGGCAGCTCTTTTGAGAGCAGCAGCGGAGCCTCTGAACGACGAGCGAGCGCGGCAGCCTGCTCAGCTGACCAGACGCTCGTGCGTCATGGCCTTTTGCCGGCATGTGTTTACAATTATCGCGCCCGCGTCTGGGCACGATAATTGGAAACACATGTTTGCCGCGCGTACCCATCCCAAAAAGGCCAGCCACGACGCACGAGCGTTTTTGGGACTGCTTTTCAAACTCGCTTACTAAAAGTCTTCGCCTCTAGCAGCGCTTGCGCGCTACTCGAGGCTCGACCTAAAAATGGGTTTTACCATCATTCACATGTTGTATTACTTCTTTTTAAAAAGCATTGGAATTTATATTCAAAGCACACTCGTTATTAATTCAGCTACCATTTGAAAGCACGAGCCCCAAATATAGATACACTTAATGAATAAACTTGCTCTTAAATTTATCAACAAATAATACGTTTTTAGCTTTTAAGAAGTGCATACTCTTGGAGATATCTTTATATCTTTTTCTTACCATAGCTAACACACAAAATATAACTCTTTAAAAAAGCGTAGTAACCGGTCAAAGCTCAGGGGAGGGGGGATAACGAAAAGGAAGCGCAGGACCCAGGGGAGGGGGTCTGGTGTTCGGAATACAGGATCCAGGTGGGGGGGGGGTGGCATACATCGTACTAGGAGGTCAGCACAGAGCCTTTGAAGGTGAGGGGGGTGTTGCTTGGAGGAGGTAGAGCAGTGCCCAGGGGAATCGAATAGGGCAGGGAACATATAGCAAATAAGGGGCCTGGCAGTGCTTAATTTGAGCCGGTGGTTTCTGGTGCTCTGCACCTGCACTTAATTGTCAGAACCTGCACTTATGACAACTGCCACATGGTGGCGCTGTTTGTGCAAATTAAAGATGAGCAGAAAAACAGTTGTTTGTTAATTCAATATACATTAAAAACAATTAATACCTGCCACTAAAGCCATTCTTAAGTTTTTGCCGGCCTCAAACAGTTTGAATTGTCACACTTGTAGCAGTGTGATGGTTAATAGTTGTGTAAATACAGTGCCAATGTGTGGTGCAAGCTTCTTTTTTTTTTTTTACAAATTAAGCACTGGGGCCTGGTGTGCAGCGTAGGGTTCAAAGTTGGAGAAGAGAAGGGTGATACCGGGAAGCAGTTCAGGGTCTATGATGGTATGTAGCAGGAGAGGGTTAAGGGTGTTGGGAGTAGGGAGTAGCAGAAGGCTAACGGGAGCAGTGAAGCTTCCATAGGGAGTAACACGATCTCCAGGGGAAGGAGCTCTGGGTCCAAGGGGGAGCAGCGCCGGGGTCATGCGATGCATTAATGAATGAGGCTGCAATACTGAAGAGCAGTGCTGGGTCCAGTGTGGAGTAGCATCAGTAGCGGCTCTGGTGAGGGGGAGCAGCACTGGTCTAGGAGGTGGAGTAGTGCAGTGCCAGGTTGGGAGAGCAACACATGTTTGAAGGTGAGGAGCTTTGCAGGGTGAGAAAAGTCACCAATATGCTTTGCAAATACTGTTAATTGATGCTATGCATCATCAGCGGAAAGCATACTTTGCCAATTGTGCAGCATCGGCCAAAATCTGGTAGGCAAGACCTAAAAACAGGAAGAAAGTAAGGACACATTTCCTAGAGGAATTCTGTTTTTTTATAGACAACTGCACTGATTGGGCTTCTGCACACGTGATTTCATGCCTAGAAATTAATTCAGGTCAAATTCTGGTAATGAAAAGACATTTGCACTCTGGATCCTGTTTTTCTACATTCATATCCAGGTTGGCAAGAATGAAAAAGAAAAAAAATCTTAGGTTGCAAAAAAAAAGGTTGTTGCGCAAAAGCGGTCTATTGAGCATGAACCACATAGGGGCCTGGGCACGCTGGGATAGAATTATGAAGCTTCAGTGCGGTGAAATCTGAAAATGCCAGCAGGTGGTATAAAGCATAGCTAAGAAAGTGTAGGGGAGGGCATAGATGCTGCAGCGCGGGGGCTGTGGCCAATGAAACACTGCTGGCAAGGCGATGGTTATACTGGCCAGAGTCTGTTGAGTATTTGTCTTTGTCTACCAGAAAACAGCCCACAGCCAGAAAGATGTCAAACTTAAATGTCAACGCTTTATAAAAATGATTTATGCTGTGGTGCAGCTTGTTTATAGGCGCTCCCAATTTTGGCAGAGGGGAGCACAGAAACCTACCATTCACCAAGTGGGAAACTCGGTATTATGACTTTATTTGTAAACAAGTGCAGTGGCCCACACCCACATTTTGATTCCTCCTCAAGCTTCTTTCTTACACCACACTACACTTCTGTCTTTTTATCTCACTCTTGCAGTCTCTTTTTCATCTCTTCTTACTCCCCTTATCTCTGTTTACCTATTTTTCTCTTCCTTCTACTTTTTCGCTTTTGCTCCTTTCTCTGTCTTGCCTTGGGTTAAAGTGTAATGACGATAAATAAGTGCCAGTCTTCTAAAATGGATGTCGGAGCTCACTACCCACAACTATTGACAGACAATCACATAAATCCAGCGGGCCTGCCTGAAGGATGGGTCAACTGATTCCACAGTCAACAGCCACAGGACCACTTCAACTTCTCTCTCCATTTCTCTGTCACTCTCAGTACTTTTAAAGCAATGCATTAGATGTTCAGTTGGCAGGAGAGGCCAGTGGCGTGGTGAACATCTATTACAGGGAGCCTTTCAGGTAGGCCTCAAAGTTGCACACTGAGAAGGTAGTACAATATTTTGCTTGAACTGTGAACTTGACCGAAACTATGCTAAGTTTACCAGAGACATCTGAAAGAAGCATAGGGAATTTCAACAGTTAAACAATGTGGGGGTGATGGCGGGCATATGAGTGTCACTTTTCGAATCATAAAGGCTCAGGTTAAAGCCACAATGTGGTCATTTTGGGAATGACTGGTGAACACGGACACATTAGGGCAGAGAGGAAGAAAATAAGGGCGTTACTTATAGTTTATCGATGTGGGCGGGACATAAATAGGCAGTGCTCTCTCCCTGCAAAGCTCATGGTTGCCACACTCTATTTAGAGCTGGGGAAGTGCCAGGTATGGCACACACAGGCAAGGAAAATGCAAAATGGCCTCCACATGGAGAGAAAAAGCTCCCTGCACATGGGGCATTTATTTTTTGTTCAGAGTAGACGAACTCCCGCCTGGAGTGTTTGTTTTCAATGAACAAAAAAAGGAAGACGCAATGTTTAAAGCACCAGCTCAGCACACCTTCAGTGATGTAAAGAGTCGCGCCAAATAACCAGTCCACGCTGTCGGTGAAGCGTAAAAGGCCATTTATTAGGACAGGCTGTAAACATAACTTTAACCATAATACATATTAACAATAACCCCAACAAACTTCCCCCCGCTTCTTCGTCTCACTTGCTCCATTCTTTCCCCTTGCACCCCATCTCTCTTCACGTTCCACAACAACCCGTTTCCGTTCTCAATCCTTCTTCATTTGTCTCCTGACGTCCTCTTTTGCATCACCTGTCATCGCACTCCTGCAGCCCGCACCCCCATCAATCACTCTTCCCCCCCCCGAGAGGTGGGTGGGCCCGTCCAGGACTCCCCCCACCCCTCCAAAGTTCCGCCTACCTCCCTACAACCTGCCCTAAACTGGCATGCTCCATCCACCTTAGTTAACCCTTCCCTCTTTACTGTCGGGTGGGTGGGTGGTCAACTTTTTCGACCCTCCCGCTGGCGCTAGGAAACAGGAAGAGGAAGTCGTTTCCCCTTCCTGCTCCCTTATAGCCCCTCTTGCTCCCTCCCCTTCCCCTCCAGCCTTCCCTGTCCGGCGCGAATCCCCCGGGGAAAGACTAGACTGCGTCTTGCTTTCCCCGGAGGCCGTCATCGCGCCAAATAACCAGTCCACGCTGTCGGTGAAGCGTAAAAGGCCATTTATTAGGACAGGCTGTAAACATAACTTTAACCATAATACATATTAACAATAACCCCAACAAACTTCCCCCCGCTTCTTCGTCTCACTTGCTCCATTCTTTCCCCTTGCACCCCATCTCTCTTCACGTTCCACAACAACCCGTTTCCGTTCTCAATCCTTCTTCATTTGTCTCCTGACGTCCTCTTTTGCATCACCTGTCATCGCACTCCTGCATCCCGCAGCCCCATCAATCACTCTTCCCCCCCCGAGAGGTGGGTGGGCCCGTCCAGGACTCCCCCCACCCCTCCAAAGTTCCGCCAACCAGGGAACCCCCTTTGGGCGGTTACCTGCCCCACCCTGCCGCCATGCACCTTTCGCCCTCACACCCTTCGACACCAAATGGACTCATTCCAGAGCTTACTGATCGTGTCCCTCATCTCCATCATGTAATAGGCATTACCCATCCTCGAAAGGTGCAACCCGTCGTCCCTGAATAGCAGCGGCTCCTCCAGCCGCAGCCCCTTGTGAGCAATAACTTTAATGTCTCTTTTGTCGCAAAAAACCCTCATCGCCCTGTTCAACTTTCTCCTGGCTTTTTCCACTGCCGCTGGTTTTACCGCTCCCCTCCACACTCTACGTGGCACAAACTCAGTCCACACCAAGCAGGTGCCCGCCATCCGTTGTTTCATCACGTCCAAGTCCCTTTGCATCTGTTGCATGATTGCCAGGCCTGACAATCGCACCAAGTCATTTTCCCCAAGTGTAAAACCAGCAAGTCAGGACATCCTTTTTGCGACACCATCTTCGTTAACCAGGGCAAGAATGCCCCCAGCGCATTCCTCGTTTTCCCCACCATTGTACCTCGTGATGGCTGCTCCGCAGTCCCAGGCTACGGCCGTAAACCTGACGATCTGCATACTGTGCTGCCCAATGCACGAAAGAGTGCCCGGCTATCCAGGTGACCGTCTTGGTCCCTAGGCCCCTCACACAACCTACGATGAGAAAAAAGGTGTTAAAAACCATCCTGGCCCCACTAAAACCCCTCTACTCCTCTCTTTCGCAGCGCCCCTTGTCACTTCCGCACGTAGCGCTCGCAGCAACGGGACCTCCATCTCCCAATCTGTCGAATCCGATCCCAGGACCACCCCAAACGTGCCGCCGCCGTGGCTGCCCCAATCCGAAAAGAGTGTGTCCCAAATCCCTTCGGGTCCCGCCCCATCCGCTTCAACGCCATACGCATAACTGCCAGCAACTGCGCCGCCGTCAGCCTATCGCCGGAGCCATGCAGGAAGATCTCCCCGTTTTTGCCGGCCCCATCCTGCGATAAAACCTCCCACTCCTTTACCGGGCACACACCCTGGCACCCACTCTCATTCAACCATATCCACTTTCCCCTCCCTGCCTGATCCGTTGTAGAGTGGCCCAACCATATCCCCAACCGACCCCCATCCAATCTCACATCCTCATACTGTCGTCCTGCCCTACCTTTCGTCCCCAACAACTCTGACACCCGGAATGCTCCAAAAACATCCACACCATGCTCAAACGAAACAAAGCCACCTCCGTGATATCGTAACAACAAATGGGCAACATGCCCAATAAACCTTGCAACACCTCAAAAGTCACGGCTTCCCGGGGCCCCCCCGTAGCCCCCTCCTGTCTCTCCCTGCCCCACCCCTTCAGCATTCTGCTGATAATCTCGTCTTTCGCCGGATCAAATCCCCAAAACAACTTACAATAGAAGGAGATTCCCGCCAATTTCCCTGCAATCGTCGTATGGGACAACCCCTTCTCAATACAGTGCAAGACAAAACGGATCACTCCCTGTTCCATCGCTTGAACGGACATGTGCCCACTGTCATTGGTCCAGCCCATAAAGACCCCGAACTCCGTCCAAGCCAATCTGTAAGTGCGCCGTGTCGTCTCCGCTATCGACTTCTCCACTAGGCTGCAGACTCTCATTCCCCCAGGCCCAGATGCCGTCCGGCAACTGCGTTTTGAGGACTTCCGCTCCAGGTGCCATGCGGCGAAACCTGCTCCACTGCGAACGAGACAAAGCATCCGCGATGTCATTACTCGCTCCTGGCACATGCTTCGCCCGAAAAACCACATTTAACTGCAGACACTGTAGCATAAAATACCTCAACAACCTCAACACCCTCAAGTCCCTTGCTCTCTGCCCGTTGACCAGGTCGACCACTGTCATGTTGTCCACATGGAACAACACGGAACGGTTCTTGAATTCACTGCCCCACACCGCTAGAGCCACCAACAATGGAAAGAACTCAAGAAACGCAATGCTCCTCCCCTGCGTGAGCCAGTGAGCCGGCCAGCGCTCCGCGCACCATCTCCCGTCCCAGAACACCCCAAAACCTGACGCCCCCGCTGCATCTGAAAAAATCTGCACTTGCCACACTGTTCTGTCCTCTATGAAATCCAGCGAAACCCCATTGAAGTCTGTCAGGAAAGTCTGCCATATTCTCAGGTCTGCTCGCACTCCCAATGAAATCCGCACCCTGTGATGCGGTAGCACCGCCCCAGACATGGCCATGCCCAGGCGCCTGCAAAAAGTTCTCCCCGCTCTTACCACCCTGCAAGCAAAATTTAACAGCCCCAAAAGTCTTTGGACCGTCTTCAGGTCAATCTTTTTCTCTCCCATCACCCCCAACACACAGGCCTGTATGTCTCCCACTTTTTCAGCCGGCAACCGGGCTATCCACTGCACTGAGTCCAACTTAATGCCCAAAAATGTCAATTGACAGCTGGGCCCAGCTGTCTTCTCCGGCGCCAATGGGACCCCAAAGTGCCGGGCCATCTCCTGAAACTGCGCCAACGCTCGCCCACAGGCACCCGACCTTTGCTGTCCGATGAAAAGGAAATCGTCCAGGTAATGGGACACCTCCTTATGCCCACAGCTCCTTTGAAATGCCCATTGCAAGAAGGTGCTGAACAATTCAAAGAGAGCGCATGAAATCGCACAGCCCATGGGGAGAACCTTGTCCACAAAGATGGCCCCCTCAAACTGCATGCCCAGCAACGCGAAATCCGCCGGGTGTATGGGCAGCAAACGAAACGCCGACTTCACGTCACATTTCGCCAGCTCCGCTCCCTGCCCACACCTCTGTACAAGGCAGATCGCGTCGTCCACTGAAGCATACAGTACCCTCGAGTCCGCCTCCGCGATGAAGTCGTTCACGGACCTCCCTTCTGGCCAGGACAGGTGGTGTATCATCCTGTACTCGCCCGGCTCCTTCTTGGGCACCACTCCCAGCGGAGAAATAATCAAGTCTGCTAAAGGCCAGTCGACAAACGGGCCCGCTATCCTACCTTCCTCAATTTCCGTTCTTAGTTTTGCGGACACCACCTCCGGCAACTCCTTAGCCGATCTCAAATTGTCTGCCCATCTCCTTTCCCTTGGACCCTGATACCCCACCCGGAAACCCTCCGTAAATCCCCACTGCAACTTCAAAGCTGCCTCTCTGTCTGGATATACCGAGAGCCACGGGCCCATGGCCTCAATTCGGACCGGAGTAGGCGCCCTTTGGTCCAGGCTGTCCCCGTCCCTTCGTGGCCCGCCACTGTTCTGATGGTGTCGCCAACGTAAAACATTGGGTGAGTGCGTGTTTCCCACCACATTTGGAGCACTCATGTTTGAACTTACACGGATACCTGGAGCAGTATCCTTTGTTGTAGTTCCAACACGCTCCTGTGTTGCTCCCACCTGGCTTCTATTGTCCGCCCCCCGCAGTTCCTGTACTGGCCTGTCCACTACCCGCCCCAGACTGAGCGGGACGCGTCGGAAATGTCCGATACGTCACTGGCAGCCCACTCGCCGTGTGCGTTGCTGCTGACGACTGCGTGGACGACATCCATTGCATCCACAGTTCCTGGTCCACCTCCCCCCAGGGTTTGTCAGGATTCGCTCCAAGTCTGGCCCGAAACTCCTCGTCATAGCTGAGCCACGCAAACCCCCCAAAATGCATCTGCGCCTTCCTAATGATGTCCATATATTTTAACATCGCTATCGCCCTTTCTTGATGCTTTTCGCAATATATGCTAGCATAAATCAGAAAGCCGACGTCCAATTTTCCATGGTCACCGGCACCTGGGGTCTACGAGTCAGCTCCCATTCCTCCTCCTTGGAACCCTCCTTGGCCTGTATCTCCCTATGGAGCAGTTTAAAAACGTCCACATATTCGTGTCGCCATATTCTTGCCCGTATTTTCTCCGACAGATGCGACCCCAACGGCATAGCCAACCACATGTACGGCAATTTTTTATGCTGTCGTTCGTCCCCTTTGTCGTCCTTCCCCTCTTCTTTGTCCGTCTGGACACTGGCCACCGCCTTCTTCCCCCCCCTTTGCCCGACTCTGCCGACTGCCCCCCCGTCCCGGGTGCCGCACCCTTTGGTTCCCGCACTGACCCCTCCCCCACGCCCACCGACCGGCAGGACTTCTTCCTACCCCGTCCCGCCCCATCGTCCCAAGCCTCCCACCACTTGCCCTCACCTGACAAGGTGGTCTGTGCTCTTTCCTCCGACCTGCTGTTGCCGGTCTTCTTCGCAGAGGCCGTCTTGGCCTGTGTCCTGGCCACCGCCGGTGCCTGGAAAATATCAACACATTTCGTCGTTGCCGCCCCCGCCACCGACCTCCCGGCCGGCCTTTCAACCTCCTCACGCAACTCGCCTTCCTCAAGCTCATCACTGTCCTCCCCGTAATCCAACATCAACTCCGCTTCCGTATCCTCAGGCATCCAAGTCAGCTCTTGCACCGCTCTTTTCACACCTTTCCCAGTCTTGGCATGCACCACTCCCCGTTCCCCTGCCCCCTTTGCTGGTGCCCGCTCCTTCGGTGGAGGGAAGGCCGCCGCGGACCCCCCTGCTGCTTCTGCCCGACGTCTTGGGGCCGTTTTGCGCCCCACCGGCCCACCCCGTCTGCCGGCCGCCGCCAGCTGTTCCCCCCCCCCCAGGCTGCTCCAACCTGAGAGGGTCCCAGCGCCAGCGGGCCTCAAAGCCGTCCCGGCCGCCCCTACCCCCGTCTGGGGGGAGCTATCTTCCTCCGCCCACACCCACTTGCCCCCTTTTGGGGCCTCCTGCCCTAGTTTTTCCGCCCAGGCCTCCTCCTCTGATGTGGGAGTGGGGGGCCCCTCCGCCCATTCCAACTCCCCCCTGGCCTCCCGGGCCTCACACAAAGCCGCCCACTGCGCCTCCGTGTCGTTGATCACGCGCCTCTGGTCCCGGATTTTTTCCTCCAATGTCATGCACTCCCACCTCCGCCCTCCGGCTGCCGAGGGCTGCCCCCCGTCTTCACCCCCGCCTTTGCCTTCGTCGCCTGCGCAGCCAGGCCCATCCCCCCACCCCCTGCCCTCGGTGTACCCCCGGAGGGGCACCCCTATCCCTTCGAACCCTCCACTGTGAAAGGTCCAGAGGGGACTCCCCCAGGAGCCCCCCTCGTGGTGGGAGCCCCCGACCCAAACAGGTCCTGAGACCCCACCCCTGTATCCCCCGCTGAAATCCTGAACCAACCCCCCTCCCTCCCTGCTGCCTCAAATTGTCCCACTTGGGCCTCCCCGAGCCCTGCTGTGCCTCTGGCCAAAACCTGCTGCAGTCCCCCGGGCCGTCCTTCCACATCTCCCGAGCCTCCCCCCTCCCGGCCGCCTCGACCGCACGTACAGCAGGCAGGCTCTTCCTCCCACCCCCTTGCTTCCCCCCGGCTTTTCCCGGACCCCCCCCCTTTCCGACCACGTGGGGAGTCCGCTTTGGGGACTCACGGCATGCTGCCACCGCCGCCGCCACTCCGGCCGACGCGGACCGGGGGGTCTGCGTCATCCCCACCCACGCCTCCTCCAATACTCCCGGGCGTAGCAGGTCCTCCCGCCCCGCCCGGCCGAGGACTCGCAGGGCCTCCCGCACTGCCTCCATGTCCGATCCTGCCATGATTGTGACTCCTGCTCCCCACTACCCCCGGGCGCCGACCGGCACCAAAGTACTCTAATTCGCTTATTCCCTACCTAACTTCCCTCACCTCAACTTTTTCGACCCTCCCGCTGGCGCTAGGAAACAGGAAGAGGAAGTCGTTTCCCCTTCCTGCTCCCTTATAGCCCCTCTTGCTCCCTCCCCTTCCCCTCCAGCCTTCCCTGTCCGGCGCGAATCCCCCGGGGAAAGACTAGACTGCGTCTTGCTTTCCCCGGGGGCCGTCAATCAGCAGAGGCGGTGGCTCTCTTCACAGGACAGAGCACTCTGCCCTGGAAGCAGGAATCTTTAAATAGGGTGTACAGTCCTCCACTAGGGAGGAAGGGCGGATGACCTCCGTGAATTGTATAATCGAGTCTGTTAGTTCTAAAGATAGGGCATGCGATGGAAAAATATAGTGATCCCATAAGAGAGTATTGGAGGTGAAACCTCAAGTATGTCCTCCCAGAAAAAAGATCAACACAAAAAATGTGGCTGCATTACGGCAGCGGAGGGGGGGCCGCTAGGTGCAGTGGTAACATCTACCTTCTGGCGAATGTGTGACTATGAAGGAGACATCCCCCACACTCAGCTATGACGCATGTAGTTTAATATTACTCAGGTCCAAACCAATCCAAAAGAGGGACTGGTAGGGCTTATTAATTCTTTGTTTTTGCATGATTTGATTGGATACAACAGCTAGGGAGTACTTATACCCTAAAGAAGACCTTAGACCTTTTTAGGCTGTTGTATAGGTCGAAACATGTCAGTAACTTATGGATTCATGATGGCCAGGTGAATCATTGTATTTCACCAAATTACAATGTTTTGTGTTTTTAAATGATACCAGGGGTACTCACTAATAAAGGAGACCTTGGAGTATACTCCTAGGTATGTTTTATTTTGGTTTTGCCTGAGTGTTTGTCCTGAAACTAGATTTTTAAGAATTCCCAGGGCATTTTTTAGCCCTCGGTTGAGTCCGCTGGGGTGGCATTGTTCCTGCACCAGTGTGAGAGATCGTCAAATAATGAAGAATGCCTTGATACCTTAAGGGTGAGACGACCTCCTAAATATCTTTTGATGACCTTTTTTCCTAAAGTCCGAACTGAAAATCAACAATGGTGACCATATAATCTTCAAGTATTTTTTTTTTGTTGATGGAAAAATAAATAACATTATTTTGCATCTGTTTTACTTTCTAGTGATTCATATAAAAAAATATGCAACCTAATGAAAGTAACACTGTAGTGGACATTGTCACGTGATGATGCCATGGCCAAACTAAGTTGGCATTACACTTTACTTTGATCATTATTGTTTAAATGAAAAAAGACAGGGCAGAAAACTATATAAAAAAAACAGTTACAGCATTTATGTTAATATATATGTATTTGACCTGCTGTTTTTACAGTGAAGGCATCATGAAAAGTATTCTTAAGAGAGAACTGTTTCAGAAAAGTAGGCTATTAATGCAAATTCAAGAACATTCAAATATGCTTAATAAAAAATAACTCAGGGGGCGATTACTTAAAATGATTACTGCGTTCTGTAAGTTATAACATGCGCCTATTTCCCATAATAATTTTCTTCTCAGGGAAGCAGGCCAAAGGTACAGCTTGTAACATACTTAACAACCGCAAATAACTAATCAGCATATACTAGCGTTGAAGTCACTCCAGTTACAACAGATGTAGCACGGAATTACTTCCTCCTACAATGCTGTGTGACAGCTGGTAGTTGTTCTGGTGCAGGATGGGGCACGGTAAACAGATGTGGCCAATAATCTATTTTATGGCAGAGTACGAGTACAGTGCACAAACAGTGCAAGTCGTCACTGTTACTGAGACAAAGAATCGCTCGAATATTAGTATTCTGAATACACAGACCAACAGAAGGTAAAACACGGTATGTTTGCTGGTATTTATTTTTGTGTTTCTGGACTTTTTTTGGAATAGATTGCTTGTTTTGTTTTTAATTTTTTACATGTCAGTGGCTGGTTTGGTGAAGTACTTGCAAAACCAAGATTTCACTTCTTGGAAGTGCATTCATAATAGCCACATATTTTGCAAATTTCACAAAGAGCATGTTGCGCTTCCATCAATAATATAATAATATGCTGCCCTAGATGTGTGTGCAAAAATCATTAAAACGCACGTGTTTCCAGGGGCGGCTCTTCCAAAATGGCAGAGGAGCACCGCCCCCCTGCTAAAAATTAAAAATATATATGATAATATAAGCATTTTATTATCATTTTATTTTTACCTGCCTGATAGCCGCCGACGGCAGTCTTCAGTGGGGCAGGGCCAGGCAGTCCCCTGTGACAGGCATGGCAGGGGGAGTGGTGGTAAGCACTTTTAAGTGTGCATGACGGTTTGGCCGGCCGTCTTAGGCTGGCCAAACCGTCATGTGCACTTAGGTTTCTCCAACCCTGCTGCGTTGCACAGCTGGGTTGGAAAAATGCCACAGACTCCGAGTTACTGTCTGAGCGGCAAACCAGGCCACTCAGACCAATCCCCAATACTATTCCCAGCATGAGAGAAACACTGGGATTGGCATCTGGGAGCACGCGCAGTGTGCAGCTGGAGTCGACGATCATCAAAGAGGAGCAGGCGGCATCCGTCGGAGCGGCCGGTATCAATCAATCGATACTTGTAGAGCGCGACATCATCCCGGAGGGCATCCAGGTGCTGTGCTGCTATCAGTCAAAGAGCCAGGTCTTGAGCTCTTTCCTGAAGGGACTCAGGGAGGGGGCGGTGCAGAGGTGGAGGGCGTTCCAGGCTTTGGTGGCGAGGTGAGAGAAGGAGCATCCACCTGTGCGGCTGTGGCGAATACGTGAAGTCTGTGCCAGTGCGAGGTGTGCGGAGAGGAGGTTCCTGGTTGGTTGGTGGAAAGTAAGGCGTTGGTTCAGGTACTGTGGTCCTTGGTTGTGGAGCGATTTGTATGCGTGGTTCAGGAGTTTGAACTGGAGTCTCGTCTCGATGGGGAGCAAGTGGAGGCTTTTCAGGTGTTGGGTTATGTGTGTCCTCTTGGGCAGGTTGAAGAGTAGCCTGGCTGCTGCGTTCTGGATTGTCTGGAGTCTCTGTAAGTGTTCAGAGGCTGTGCCAGCCTAGAGTGCGTTGCCATAGTTGTCAGCTGGTGATGAGGGCCTGTGTCACTGTTTTCTTGGTGCTAATGGGGAGCCACCTGAAAATCTTTCAGAGCATGCAGATAGTGTGAAACCATGCTGATGCGACGGTGTTTAGCTGGCGTTTCATGAGGAGTTTGCTGTCTAGTACTATGCCGAGATTGCGGGCGTGGTCAGAGCTCCATGTGCCTTCAGGAGTCGTTCCAGAGGGCGGTGTTTCTGCCGGGGATCAGGACTACGGTCTTGTCAGTGTAAGTTTGAGGCAGCTGTCTCTCATCCATGTTTGGACTTTCTTTTTGTAGTTGTGGAACTTGGCCTTGGTTTGGATGGGGTTTGAGTACAGAGAGAGGACGAATTGAGTGTTGTTGGCGTATAAGATGATGTTAAGGTTGTGTTAACATCATTACAACAGGTAAGTGCAATTTTATTTATGCTCCATTTTGTTTGTATTGCCTCCCTCCCGCCCCTCGAATGCCAGAAGCTGCCACTGCATGTTTCCTTCATGGGCTTCATGGCTGTATAGATTGTAGGTAAACGAATAATAAAAACACATTCATGTTTCGTTCATGTCTACGTAGAAAGGTAATAGCTAGACTTCAAACATGGTGCGGGCCCACTCCCTTAGCGTGTTCAGTGAGAATATTGTGACTGTTCAATTCAAGGATATCTGATGACCCTTAAAGGTTACAAGTGAAATGCTGTGAAATTTCTTGCATCCAAGACATTATGCATGCAATGCTCTTCCACTCGCTAGCGCACAGTGCACACCCCTGACTTCAATTGAGCTATTGCTCTGTCAATGCTTCCGACATAGCGGACTGCCCTCGACAGAGGATGCTTTCAGCCGCAGATTCATTGTTGATCTTGTGACAGCCCCAAAGGAAGCTCTTTCAACAGGCTGACTACTAAAACCATAGAACAACAATCTTCTAGTCAAACTCTTTTAACTGGAACCAATTCAAGATAGGGTTTTAAATGGAGCGTTACTCTTCACAATTACTGTTTTAATCTGCTTAATTTGGGCCGGTGTTTGCCAGTGTTTGGAACTGGAACTTATTTCTAAACACCTACACTTTTTTTATTACAATTCACCACATGGTGGATCTTGCTGTCTATTAGTAAACAGAGTTCATCAACCAAGCTTTCAAAATGCTTTAAAAAAATAAATAAAACCAGGTGATCCAGTACATCCTTCCAGTTTGAGGTGACCAGAAGTAGTCCAAACTGTCATATTTGTATTGCGTTAGGGTTAGTATTTGGCAGTGGTGGGGGTGTGGAGGGGCCATGGGTAATACCAACCAAGATGGCCTCCTGAGAAATACCTTGCACCCTTTTACTTATATTTATACAAATTAAGCACTGGGTGTATATATTTAAGGCAATGGGCGGGGTACCCTCTGTGAACATCACACAACCCTAGCATTGTCTCCTGCAGCTGTGGCCAAGCTTTGCACGCCGGGCACGTATGTTCTCGATACTTGTTCTGATAATCAGCCACGCTTATTGGTTCTATACTTTTTTGCTTTACGTGTATTATGATGCCAGGAACATGTAGCTTCTTCCTGAAAGATGCATTTACATGTATGTCCACCGCTCAAATTCAGATAAAAATTTTTTTTTTAAATGCGGCCGCCTAGGTGAGGAGCCTGAGATGCATGTAGAGATTTTAGAACATAAGGAGCTTCTTTGACTACGAGGGCAGATACCAATGGCAGAGAGAGACACATGTAGGTCTACAGGGAAATAAAAGACATTTCAGAAGATGATGAGGCTATGACAGGCCTTAAGCGCTGGATTCTGGACTCATACACAAGAAGGCCTGTACTTTAAAGGTTAGATGTCAGGGTGGGGTGCCTGTGACAGGCCAGGATGTCTGTAGTGCTTTAGTAGAGTCTGACACAAGATTTCACGAATTTCAGGGCAGGAAGCAGCTTTGGCTGAGCGGGAAGGCTGTGAACTTGTCTGACAAGAGTAGGCCTATAGAGGAAAATGTTAGGACGGGATTATACGGTAATTGTCTTTTTCCAGCTCTTCAGTATTATTTTAGTCACCCCGAGGAAGCCTCTGATTAACAATAACAGCCAATTACCCCTTCAGCCCTCTGGCGCTCTCAGAGAGCATGGGCCTTTGAATGTAAGTTGGACACGAGCTGTCACATTCACTTTAGGTCTGCCTTGCTCCTGGCAATTGGCAAAAAACTGTAAAAGGCTAAACGGCCAGGAGCAGAGAAGGCGCCAGGGGACATTATTTTAAACAGCTAAAAAAATCTAAGATTCTGGAAAACACGTTTGTGTGTGCCCATCCACCTGAAAGGCAGAACGTGTACAGTCTTCATTTATCTGCTTTTTCTTAATTTGTTTGTGTGTTTTATTGATTTTTAAAACAAGTTGCCTTGTGGCCATCTCTTGGTTGTTATAAACTACCAAAACATTTTAATGTTTTCACAAAAAAATAAATGATAGCGTCATGGTAGCAGTCCTGTGGCTTCCTTTTGGCATTTGTATATATTTGCTAACAGTAGCATGGAGCCAAATGTCTTTGAATGAATTATCATCCAGTGACAAATCAGCAATGTGAATCCCTTCGAGTCATTTCATGCCCCTGTTAGATTGGGAAGTCTCAAACTGGCATTTGACAGAGAGTACCACACATATTAAGGGTTTGTTTAGCTATTGCTGCTTCCTATTGTAGTCTAAAAATGGTTTGTGTTTATGTTTTTTTAATGGTCCTTTGCACGAGTTTATTTATCAAACTATAAATATCCTTAAAAATTCGGTTTTAAATGAAACACCTATTTTTTCTCATATATTGTTTTACATTATTACTGTCTGCACCTTTCATCTGCAACATAACCATTACCTTAACTCGTGATACCTTTACATGTGCTGCACTGTGCGAATCATTGTATATACAAGAGGTCATGTGTTTATATCCTATAATTTTGTGTATGAGAGCATGGGGCTTTTTTAGGGTTATTATCAGCTCCCAACTACTCACAGCCTTGGCAAATACAAACAAGCATAGGTAATGTCAATAGCTTCAGCCTACGAGCAGTATTGGCTTTGTCAATGTTTTTTTAGCCATATTGTACAGCAGTGTGGCTGCTGTGCAGCATGTCTGAAAGTTTTAAAAAAATACATAAAGCGCTACAACGTGGCCAGCACTGGATGCATCATCGAGCTTTTTTTGCTGATGGGAGAGAGGGCTACATAGACATCGCAGGGTGTGGGGAAAAACGCCATATGACACGGCCAGCGGAGGAGGGTGGTTGGGAGGGTCTGTGGGCAAGCAGATGGACAATGGGGGGGTTGAAGAGAGGGGTTGTGAGAAAGGCAATGGAGGGTGGGAGGGAGGGCCTGTGAGCAACAAGATGGGCAATCGAGGGTGGGAAGGAGGTGCTGGGGCAAGCAGACGAGCAGCGGAAGGTCAGCGTGTGGGAGAAACACACAGGGGGAGGAATACACTAGAGCAGAGGTCTTCAAACTTTTGGATGCCGAGACCCCCCAGTCAAAATTTTCTGGCGTAAGGATCCCCTCCTGACAAAAAATTCTAAACCTATAGGCATAGCTACTGGAATTATGAGGTAGGTGAGGACCAAATTATGCGACAGGCTCTACTAAATTATATGGTAAGTAAATATAAATAATGCTATGTGAGGCCGCATATTTTGGGATAGTATTGCTTCATTATTTTGACATTTTTTACACACTGTAACACCGAGGAAAGATTTCACCTCATCAGTATCAGTTTATAACGAAAATACAGCAATAAACAACAGAAAGATGTCTAGTCAACCTTTGTGAAGGGCCTTCCACTCCGCAGGAATACGTGTTGCCACATTAGAAGCTCACCTGCCCTGGCTGGGAGCAGCAGGGGTCCCCTAAATAGGGTGGACCCAAGAATAGTAAATCTAAACATTAATATATATACCTACCATGACAACATAGTTATTTATATTCTGCACTCAACATAGTTGTCGATCAGTATTAAAAATTCGGAACTGTGGTAGAACACGGTATATTGATGAAAGGTAAACTAAATTCTTGTCTTAAGCTTAAGCCAGAAGAAGATAAAAGAAACTCTAGGATCCGGAACAGAAAATTCTTCAGTTGTTCAAAAACAGGAGGATGCTTATTGTTCCAGGAGTATTGTTTTTCAGTGATTACATAATCTTTCTTATTTAGGAACAGAAATAGGAAACACCAGGAAATGTAGTCACGGATTAGAACCATGCGAATGTGCCGATCACAATGGAAACATAATTTAGACGCAAAATCTCCCATGCAATCCTGCAATGGTGATAAAATGAAGGTGTGATGAAGATCATATGTGGTTAGTTTGAGAGATAAATAATGAAAAAGCCTACATGCAGAAAATTAAGGGTTGGCCCTGTCATACCTGGACATTCTGCGAAACAGATAAGGATGCCTGTGGTGAAAATAACCTCGCTTCCCTACATCTCTTCACAGAAGCATGCACCAAGAGACAGATTATCTTTCCATCCGCTTGAAATTAAAAGGCACGTCTCTATCATGGCATGTAGATAAGAAAGCATGCTCCAGGAGAGAGCACCTAAAAAGATCAAGAACAAGCATTGGCATAGCCAATAGGTCTCGCCTTTGGGGCCTTATAAGTGTTTAGCCAGAGCTATTGACTTTGCCAATGTCTTCAAGCTGTGCTGTAGAGAAGTGTGGCTGCTGTGCAGCATGCTGAAAAGTTATAATAAAAAAGTGTCAGAAGCATTTTTGTTACTTTATATATGACCAAGAAAGCATTATGTAAAACTGAACGACCATATTAAAAAAAGTATTTACAATAAAAAATGTCCTCAGTTTTCTTTTGTTCTTGCAATGCTGGCAACTTGTTTCTGCCTATTGCAATGGTTATTTGTTAAAGCTTTTTTTTTGAAGGGGCATAAACACTCGGAGGGTGAAGGTTGGGAACTAGTACCTGTATTATAACACTAGCAGCGGCCAGAAGCTAGGGGAGAATCAACAGATGGCAGATTCCGAGAGCAGGCTGAGGTGATGCTGAGGTGGTGGTGGTGGTGGTGACTGTTGCGGAGACGATGCTGAGGTGATGCTGAATGATACTCAGGTCTTGCTGAGTGATACTGCTGTGGTGCTGAGTGATGTGGGGTGCTGCTGAGTGATATTGTCTTGGCGCTGAGTGATGCTGTGGTGGTGCTGAGTGATATTGTCTTGGCGCTGAGTGATGCTGTGGTGGTGCTGAGTGATGCTGTGGTGGTGCTGAGTGATGCTGTGGTGGTGCTGAGTGATGCTGTGGTGGTGCTGAGGGATGCTGTGGTGGCCCTGACTGATGCTGTGGTGGCCCTGAGTGATGCTGTGGTGGCCCTGAGTGATGCTGTGGTGGCCCTGAGTGATGCTGTGGTGGCGCTGAATGATGCTGTGGTAGTGCTGAATGATGCTGTGGTGGTGCTGAGCGATGCTGTGGTGGCCCTGATTGATGCTGTGTCGGTGCTGAGCGATGCTGTGGCGGCGCTGAGTGATGCTGTGGCGGTGCTGGGTGATGCTGTGGCGGCGCTGGGTGATGCTGTGGCGGCGCTGGGTGATGCTGTTGCGGCGCTGGGTGATGCTGTTGCGGCGCTGGGTGATGCTGTGGCGACGCTGGGTGATGCTGTGGCGACGCTGGGTGATGCTGTGGCGGCGCTGAGTGATGCTGTGGCAGCGCTGAGTGATGCTGTGGCGGCACTGAGTGATGCTGTTGCGGCGCTCAGTGATGCTGTTGCGGCGCTGAGTGTTGCTGTTGCGGCGCTGAGTGATGCTGTGGTGGTGCTGAGTCATCCTGTGGTGGCGCTGAGTGATGCTGTGGTGGCGCTGAGTGATGCTGTGGTGGTGCTGAGTGATGCTGTGGTGGTGCTGAGTCATCCTGTGGTGGTGCTGAGTGATCCTGTGGTGGCGCTGAGTGATGCTGTGGTGGCGCGGAGTGATGTTGTGGTGCTGCTGAGTAATGCTGTGGTGGCGCTGAGTGATGCTGTGGTGGCGCTGAGTGATGCTGTTGTGGCGCTAAGTGATGCTGTGGTTGTGCTGAGTGATGCTGTGGTTGCGCTGAGTGATTCTGTGGTTGCGCTGAGTGATGCTATGGTTGCACTGAGTGATGCTGTGATGGCGTTGAGTGATGCTGTGATGGCGTTGAGAGATGTTGTGGTGGCGTTGAGAGATGTTGTGTTGGTGCTCAGTGATACTGTGCTGGCTCTGATTGATGCTGTGCTGGCTCTGATTGATGCTGTGGTTGCGCTGAGTGATGCTGTGGTGATGCTGAGTGATGCTGTGGTGATGCTGAGTGATGCTGTGGTGTTGCCGAGTGAGAGATAGAGTGAAGATATAATGCCCAATTAGAGAGGGTGGTGAGAGAGAAAGAGAGAGAAAGGGTGTACATAGAATAAAGGGTGGAGCGGGATAGAGAGAGAGAAAGAAGGGGAGAGAGAGTTTTTTATTTGAAAGGTTTTATATAGCGCTGGCTAGACCCGGAGGTATCAGAGCGCTTTACATGAGTATCAGACCATAGTTGCAGGTTACATCGTTACAAAGGTTGCACAGTTATTAGAGCATAGCTACATAGTTACATGTTAGGTCGAGACAAACAGTAAGGACATATATGTAAGGGAAAAAGCAGGCAAGGGGAGAGATTCAGGGGAGAGGGGGTAGGAGCAGGGGAAGTAGACAGAGAATGAAGGAGGGAAAGAGGAGGGGGAGGGTGAGAGATACAGCAAGAAAGAAGAGGGGGAGGGTGACGGGGGCACAAACCGGTAGACGAGTAATGGCTGCGTCCAAAGTCCAGTAAGCTGTGGTCCCAGGGGAAGTGGTATCATTCCCCCAACTCCGTTGCGAGAGGCTCCCTTTATGCAGTGGACTCTCTCAGAGGGGTCTCTGAGACTCCAAGGCCTACCTACTGGATCTTTCCCCAAAAAGGGGAGAGGGAGTGCTTTGGCAAGGGGCGCCAAACCATACCTCAACTGTGAGTGGCTCCCTTGGCACTGTGGACTCTCTCAGAGGGATCACTGAGACTCCAGAGTATAAAAATTGGACCTTTCCCCAACAAGGGGACAAGGAGTGCTTAGTTAAAGGGCACAAGGGACAGGGGGCTAGGCGGCGTAGCAGGCAAGGGGAGAGATTCAGGGGAGAGGGGATAGGAGCAGAGGAAGTAGACAAAGAATGAAAGAGGGAAAGCGGTGGGGGAGAGTGAGCGAGAGCATGAAAAAGAGGGGGGGGGTGACGGGGCCACAAACCAGTAAACGGGTAAAAGCCGCGTCCAAGGTCCGGTAAGCTGTGATCCCAGGGGAAGTGGTAACATTCCCACATCTCCGCTGCGTGAGGCTCCTTTACACAGTTACTCTCTCAGAGGGGTCTCTGAGACTCCAAGGCCTACCTACTGGATCCTTCCCCAACAAGGGGAGAGGGAGTGCTTTGGTAAGGGGCGCCATACCATACCTCAACTGTGCGTGGCTCCCTTGACGCTGTGGACTCTCTCAGAGGGTCACTGAGACTCCAGAGTATGAATATTGGATCTTTCCCCAACAAGGGGAGTAGGAGTGCTTAGTCAAAGGGCAACAAGGGACAGGGGGCTAGGAGGCGGGTCGGGACTGGCAGGTACTGCTGTGTGTGAAGTAATGTGAGATACATACACACAGCCCTTCAGGTCTTCGTGGGGTGGGGGTATTATTTTCAGCAGCCTGCTGAGCCGAAAATATGAAAAAAGAATGTTCCTACTAAATATATGCTAGGGAAATGGGTGTGCGTGTATGTGTGTGTGTGGGGGTTTAAGCCGTCACCAGCAATCACTAACATTAAGCATTCCAGAATGCCCTTCGTGTGATGATGCGTGGTTGTGCTTTGAGGTCTGCTGTGACGTCATTCGCCGAGTGGCCATTTTAAGACGTTCAAAGTACGCACTTAACAGTGGAAAAATAGGACACGAATGCATTGCATTGTAAGGTTTGTGGCAACAATTTCAGTGGATGGAAATTCCATGGGATTCCCCCTTCCCCCACAAATCCAAGTATAACTTCAGACCAAATGGTAGACTTTACATCCGCCTCCTAACCTAACCAGGCTTCTGGCTACTTGGTAGGGGCTGCGGAGGACGTTTTGTCCTCTCCTGGGATCCGTACACGGATCTGCTTGTTTCCCATAAATCCGTGGTGCATGCGTAGGCGTGGCCCCTTTCATATAAAACTGTACTGCAGGCTCCCATTACTACAGCAGGCATCACACGAGCTATCAGTTAGTGGAAGTCTCTTGACCTGCCTAGACCCACTCTTATCTATCTATCTATCTTTCTGTCTGTCTGTCTATCTATAGTTTGATCAGTTCCATAGACAGGCTGTATTGTTGACTGAAACATATAATCTTATTAAGTTACTTTTCTCAAATGTGAGATCTTTCAGTCCTGACCTTTGCGCCTATACTTAAAAACGTAAGGGACTTTTTAACTTTCAAAGTAATTCATTACTGACGCTTGAACTAATTATTATCTTGACAGGCAGCTGTATTCGATTTTGCTTTAAATATCGTTTTTCAAATATTTCGAAATATTGAGAGTGAATAGAGAGTGAATAGAGAGTGAATGAAGGAGTTTGAAAGAGAAACAGATAAAGGGGTGAGAGAGAATGAAAGGCTAAAAAAGATAGAGAGGGGAGAGTTAATTAAGTAGAGAGAGAATTAGAGAGGGGAGAGAGAGAGAATTAGAGAGGGAGAGAGAGAGAAGGAGAGAGACAATAAGAGTGGGGGTGTGGAGTTTAAATAGAGTGAAGAAGTGAAGCAGAAAAAGTAACCTTAAATATCGCTTTGTGCTTTGCGCGAATAAATATAAAAATAAAAAAAACGAGTGAGACAAAAATACTGGTAATTAGGCTGTGACTCCCAATATAAAACAAATAGCGATACAAGGTGAAATCAACCCACCGAAGCAATATTTCTAACTAGACAAAAAAAGCTTGCATTTCAATGCTAATCGCTGTTGTTTTTCATGTGACTGTAGTCCAGGCCCGTCAGTTGGTAATGTGAGCTGCTGCTGCGATTGAAACATCAGAGTCCAGAGAGTTAATGAGCCATGACGAGGAAATGAGGAAGAGATAGGAAACCCAGATGGCAGCTGCGCGCGTGCACGCTATCGTGAACGCAAGCTGGTCGCCAGCCGAAAGCCAGTGGGTTTGCACTTCCAAAACCCGCTTACTAAAACTCTCGGCCAGACCAGCGCAAGCGCTGGAGCAGGCCGAGACCTAAAAAGGAGCAAGGAGAACTGAAGGAGAGCACAAAGAAGGGGTTAGCAGTAAGTACTGGAGGAGGTGGCAGAGGAGAGCACTGGAACAGAAAACTGTCAGGAACAAGCAATGGGGTACTGGAGGAGAGCACAAAGAGCAGCAAGGAACACTGGAAGAGCGCACTGTAAGAATGCGCTAGAAGAGCACCAAAATACACCTCTTGTGAAGAGCATGATGAGTAGACAGTGAAAAGCACTGGAGGACAGCATGAGGGAGAAGGGGGAGTTGGAGAACATTGGAGGAAAGCACTGGAAAACAGCACTAGAGGTGAGCGCTGAAGAAGACCTCTGAAGAAGAGCGTGAAGAGGAGGGGGGCAGTGGAGGAGATCGTGAAGAGGAGGGGGCAGTGACCAATACTGGCAGAGAGCATAAAGAGGAGGGTGTAAAAGAAAGTGCTAGAAAAGAGGGCGAAGAGGAGTGGGCAGCACAGTCTACTGGATGAGCCCAGAAAGAGGAGAGGGCAACAGAGAGCACTAGGGAAGAGCAAGAACAGAGAGCACTGGAACAGAACAGCATAAAGCACTGAGAAGAGGGAGGGGTGGGGAGGACAGGATGAGAGTAACAGAATAGAGCACTCAGAGAAGGTTGCAGCAGACAGCATCAGAGAAGAGCATGACGAGGAGGGGGAAACATGCAGCCCTGGAGAATAACACTGGTGAAGCACTGAAAGCAGTGTATTAAGTGGGATCTAAAAAGTGAGAGTCTTTAAAAAGGAGTGTGGCCTGTATAATTAAGGGAGTGACTTAAACACGTAATCTAAATTTCTGTGGTTTTCAAAGTATGCTATTCGACCAGTATTTTGGTTCCTCTGTATGCATTCTGTTATTGCTTCTATTCATACATATCATAACAACAGACATACACCTAAAACCAGCCAGGACTATTGGCTTTGTCAATGGTTGTTAGCTGTTTAAGGTAAATTAATAGCAACAATAATTTTGTTGTAAATAATTATTATTGAAAACTTTTCAGTTTGGAAATTGTGAGACTGTTAATTAAATGTTACTGCGGCTGTGAAAGGGGTAGTGATCTTCAGTGTCTCAATCACACCCGTTGTGTTCACTCTGTTAGACATTTAAGCCCATTTTAATGCCAAATCTGCATATCTAACACCTCATCTTTGTCCTCTTCAGCACCCTCTTGTCACTCTCTCTTGAATGCACTTTCTTGCATCCCTTTCAATTCACCCCCCCAAACACACAACACATGCACTCACGTGTAAGCACCGAATTTTCTTTTCTTTCACCTTGTCAATATTTTGACAACTGTGAACCTCCTTTAGAAAACCATTTGCACAAAATCACAATTGTGACTAGAGTATTGCTCTGTGCGCTCTGCAAAGAGGCCAAGGATTGTATGACCATGTATTTTGAACACTTTTATGTCTCACTGACAGGCCCTGGTGAGACTCGCACTGTCTTCAGCTTCCGCCTTGGAGTGCTCAATTGTGGCCCTTTAAAAACGCATATAAGCAACTTAGTTCAAAGAATGCACATTGCAAGAGTAATATGCATTACTTTTAAGTGATGCCTTGTGGGAGACTAAGTTCTGTAGTTAAAACAGCCATTTTTTGGCCCAATCCAGTGAAATACTTCCAAAAGTGGAAAATCCAGTCTCAGTGGCTGCATGGGGAGGGAATGGGTCCCGTTTCAAAAGTGCTTCACAGTAGGAGACTGAATGCCTTTGGCGTCCCTGGCAGGCAGTTTGTTTCAGCTCTATCCCTCTTCACACCTCGTAAATACCTCTTCTCCCAATACTGAATGCCCTTTGTAATGCGCGCATCGAATGAGCCTCTGCACGGGGAGAAATCACAGTATGCGCGGGCACGCAGCTTAGGGGGAACATAGGGCAGAAGTGTGACTGGGAATGTGCGACCCCCTTTCTTTCACTCCACGACCCCCCTGGGGGTCGGGCCCCACAGTTTGAAGACCCCTGCACTAGAGTAACATCTGAAAGGCACACACTCTCTTAGAGTGCTTAAACACAAAGAAAAAAGAGCGCCTATAAAGATGTGCAGTGGAAGGTCATTAGTAATTTGTCCATGCGCCACAGAAGGGACAAACACATGAAGAGGAAGGTAGCCTCGTTCTAGAGCAAGATGGCGCCTGCTATAGCAATTGCTGAGATTGAGAAAGAAGCTGCGGAATTCGGACGTATCTCGGGCTATTCCCTAAATAGGGGAAAAACAGTAATTCTGGTAAATAATCAGTTATCCCTGCAGGATTCACAGGTAGCCACGAGTGCGATATATCTGGGAGTTGCCATCACCCCCGACTTGGATTGTATCATTAAGGATAATTTCAAGCCTCTGCTTGAAAATCCAAGAAAGACCTACATAGGTTGAATAATCTACACCTATCCCTGGCTGGTCAATGCAACGTTATTAAAATGATTTTTTCCCCCAAAATTCTTTATTTTTTTCGTGCTATCCCTTTAGAGATAGGAAATCTATGGATTAAAATGTTAGACGAATTGATCTCCCGATTTGTTTGGTCTTACGCTAAACCAAGGAGAGCCTTAAAATTTCTGACCCTCCCTAAAGACCGAGGTGGGTGGGGACTTCCAAATTTAAAGTTGTATTACTGGGCTACTGTCCTACAGAATTTGGGGCCCCTACTACAAGAAAAAACATCCCGGCAATTAGGAGCTGAATACTTCCCTTCCCCATATAAATTATCAGTAGGTGAAGGGGCGTGGGGGAATTTATGGAGGCAAATAGAGCCAAACTACTTCAAGCGATTTTGCTTTAAGACCTTATTGAACACCTTTAAAATCTGGTCAACAGTCTGTAAATTAATGGGTCTGGGTTTACTTAATTTTTATACCTCCCTGAATGAGAACACGCATCTCCCAGGAATCTTTTGGGACCAACATATCCTTCACTGGGTTAAAACTGGCTTAAACAAGGTGGGGTTTTTCTTCTCCACCATGGGTAAAAAAATCATTCCAAGAGATCAGGGGTGAATTTGGCTTTAGTCATAATGACTTTTTTTAAGATCCTACAAGTCAGGGACTTTCTATATCGCAAGGGCGGAGGGGCAATTGAATTCCAAAAGTGCGACCTGGTTGACGCTTTGTTAGCAGGACGCAAACCTTCAATTGGTTTTATCTACTCCCTCCTCAATAAACGTATGAAGGATGACATTGACAAACACTCTTTGAGATGGCAAGAACAACTGGCCATCCCAGAATCCAGTTTCCGGGAATCCTTCTCTTTGGCCCAGTCGTCGTTCTTATCTTCTAAACTACATGTACAGTATTATAAAACTTGTTTTAATTTATACTACACTCCTAGTAGGATCATTAAATGGGGGGATGGTAAAGGCTCTCAATGCCCTAGATGCCAACTTAGGGGGGCCGACATGGTACATATTTTTGCCACTTGCCCATCCCTAATTCTCATTAAGACCCAGATCACAGATTTCTTTAATAATAAATTAAATATTCAGGTATCCCTGTCCCCCGCTGTGATTCTCTTGGGAGTATCAGAAACTGAGAGACCAGCAAGAGGTAGAATGTTGGTCTTTATCGCCATGACCATCTACCGTTTATGTATCGCTTCAGCATAGCTAGACAACAATCCACCAGTGTTTCAACAGTGGTTAGCTAGGGTGCTGGCAACTTGTAATCTAGAAAAGGCAATATTCCTAAGGAAGGGGATCCGTAGTAAAAGGAAGGGCTTTAGGAGATGGGGACCTCTATTGGACTGGATAGAATTTAGGAGTTGATGATGTTGGGCACGGTGCACTTTAATCAGGTGTATATAAGGATTTATGTTTTTTTTTTTGTTGCTAAGGGCTTGTTCACCCTTCTTTCTTTTTGTTTCTTATTCTTCTCTCTCCCTTGATGTATGAACTTGTATTAACTTGTATGAATTTGCTATGAAATATGATTTGTACTAATGATAACATTTTGCTATTTAAATGTGTAGCTGGGGTGGGTGGGGTGTGGGGGTTTTATCGGTATAAAATGATGGTCTTTTTCTTTATGTCATGCATTATGCTTTTGTAAATGATAGTCAAATATATTTAAAAAAAAAAAAAAAGAAGAGGAAGGAAGCCTATGGCAGCTGACCAATAAGAATCAAGCAAATGAGAGTGACAATGAAGCTAACCAATGATAAGCACACTGTTATAAATTAAAAGGTCTTGCAAAGAACAGCACATGTGCTGTCTTATGTGAGACCTAAAAAGGACCAGTGTCCTGACATGGCGTATGGAATACCACAGTCTGCTTGTTCCCCTTAAAATCCCTGGAAACTCATAATCTGCAGATTGCTTCCCATTGGTCCAGGGTTGGCTTCTTGCAGCCTAACTGCTCTAAAAGGAGGTCTTAGGCAGACTGGTTACATAACCATCAGATTGATGGATATCTGCTATAGTTTCAGACAAACTCTTTGATAAAATTGCGAGCAGTCAGAATTGCTCTGAAAGTTCAAGCCCATTAGATGCCATGTGGCAGCCAGTCTACATGTCTAGAGCCCCTGTAGTCTTCCTAGACTGAGTTTGTGGTCGAGGAAGGCCTCGGTGTACCACAGGGTCCCTCACGCTGAATGGTAGGAGAGACTCCAATGGATCTGAAACAAGTGTGACGTATCTTCTTGTTTGTCCAGTGGCACACTGGTATGGCTGGATTCCTTCCATTTCACAATTCAGCTAGTTATTTGCCTCCCCTTGTTTTCTTTTTCCAAGCCACCTGGGTCTATAATTGTCCAGCTACATAGTGATCAGATGGTAAAATTACAAATGGTAATTCTAGTGGAACTATGTTTTCCTTCTCTGTAGTCTTTCCTGTTGCATGACCTCCCTGCAGTCCTATGTATGTGGGGCCACAATGATGAGATGCTGACCTTGGAAGATAACTGAAACTGTGAGTTGGTGCTAATAGACTGTTGGTGAGCCCTACTTCTGTATTAGACATGAATACTCCTGTCTGAGACATGAATTGACTCATGATTTTCCAGTCTGCATTGGCAAAGAATTGTCTGCGAGTAGACATGCTTTACTCCTTGCTTAGTTGTAATTTACTCGTGAATTTTCAAGAGTAAGAAATGCTCACTCAACAACGATATTTTCTTCTAAGAAAAAGCATGGCTCGCTTTACAGAAATCATGAGAAAGTCACACTGAAATTTGGAGCAAGATGGAACTACTAGCCGAAAAAGCTTTGTGAATGCACCAGGAAATTTCGGTGCAATATGACATTACTTCTTACAGGAATTCTTTGTAATCCAATCCCTGGTTTTAGAGAGGAGTCTGCCCATTCCAGCATGAATAGTGATGTCACTGGGTAGGCCGGCCTTTGCACTTGATGCATGTGATATGTCATCAATTAAAAGGCCTGTCCCAGCGACACGGCATCCCTACAGAAGAGAAAGGGTCCCGCTCTGACCCTTGTGCTGTTCCAGGGAAACACACTTTTACTTGATTTCAACTTTATAATTTATGATAGCATGCATGTGCCTGGACAGGGCTTCTAACAGAAGTAACATTGCTTCGGTTATAAGCATGGCGATTGTGAAGGGCATTTAAAACCGCAGCTCTTGAATTTCCTCGACATCATCTTGGCCTAAAACCCCAAAGAATTAAAGGTAGCTAACCACGTGTGCCCATTTTCTTGGCATTTCTGCCTTCCCTTCAGTTCCGCTGTAGACATACAATAATATCCAATCCACATAGTGTGTTTTTTTCTTTACTCTGCCTTTATGCCGTCAACGCACTCACACAATTTAAAAGCGAGGTTCAGCTTTGAATCACGTCTCAACAGTTTTCTCTCACGTAGGCACACTGTGACTTTCACAAGCTTTTATAAAGCATTCGGGCCCAAGTTTATAGTTCAGCGGACCGGTTATTCCGTCACAACCGTGACGGATATTCGGTCCACCTTAATTACAATTGCGTGATATCCAATAGCACATGTATATGGCAGACGGGATATCCGCCAAGTTGTGACAGAGTAAACCGTCTGCGAAACAATAAATCAGGTCCTTTCTCCTCCCACAGCGGCCCCAGTCTGAGGCGAGCAGGCTTTGTGGCCTGCTCTTCCTGAGCATAGTGAAATTAGAACGGAATTCCTTTTAATAATGTTTCTCATATTCTTAATTCCTCGTGGGTAGGCAAGTAATTAATGTGCTCCTTTTTAAAGACAATGCTTGAAATTCAAATGCGCCTATAATAGATTTTTAAGTAACGTTTACTCGAAGCAATTTAGCCGGCATTTTGAGTCAGGCCGTGCAGATCTGCAGCTGTCCTGGAAAATTGGGCTGGTTCTGAAATTGGAACTTTACAAACGCGCTCAGATGGCCAGTGAGTCACCCGTTCCTGGTTTGTTTGCAAGTCGCTGCAGTTGCTACCATGTGATAGTGTTGCCTCCTCGCCACTGACATGCGTGTGCGAGGCTAGGGACCAGTGCAGGGGATGCGCCGTTCATGGCGGACGTCACTGTTATTCCCTGCAGAAAGATAATCACATTCTGGAATCAGATTGCGAGTTCTTTTCACTAACCTTGTTTCGAAATGAGAGATGGGAAGGAAAGATATCCAGATAGGCATATATGCCTCCTTGAGGGAAAGCTCTCTGCCGACCACTTTGTGATTTAGCAGCTTCTAATTGGACAGAATGCGTTTAGAATGAGTCTCGTTGATGGACATTCATAATCTTGGTTCTCTTTTTTCAGGAGGAGACCGGGAGCGGATGACTGCTAACCATGAGACGTACCTACTTATGGCCAGTACACAGAACGACATGGAGGACTGGGTGAAATCAATCCGTCGAGTCATCTGGGCGCCCTTTGGTGGAGGTAAGTACAATTTATGGATAAGCCTGTCAATGCTCTTTGTAAGGAGCAGGGATCTCAACCAATCAGATGCAATTGATTCACGTCAAAGTGGGATAGTATCTTCTTCTATTATGGTAGAGCATTTGTGGATTGAGAAAATATTTGTTCACCTAGATTGTCTGTTAAGGGTTTGCTTCTTTCAGTATAAACGAGGACGGAATTTTAAAATCTGTACAGCAAATTCCATGCAACATCTGTAGAGGCTTTTGATACTGTGCTACACATTTTGCATATGTCACCTTCAACAATTGGTGTGATCCTTACCTTACTCACACCTCTGTTTTTTAAAGTAATTAGCCCCTCAAACTACAATATTTGTAATTTAATTTCATGAAATTTTCATAGATACCTATAGACTAATTTGTGGTAACTGAACCCACCTTTCCAATTACCAAAGCACTACGTATATATAAGGAGTCGCTTTTAGATATAGATTTATAGATGTGTAACTGTGAATAACTGGGATGCTATTCGCCAAAGGTTCTGAGTGACATTAAATAGACAAGAGAAAAACGCGAATTGTCTGTGATGTCACTCAGAACTCTGAGATAAATATAATCCCCTTTAGTCACATTTAACCTACCTATATTATTATGGTGTATATTGTACCCCCAGTCATATAATCCTGCTTCTAACATGTACCCAGGAGCAGAGGACTAATGGTGGAAACATATATAAAATTTAAATAATTTTTTTTACCTCCTGCGACCCACTGCACCATCCTCAATAAATATCCCCCCTTCATATTAAAAAAAACAGATACCTGGCCTCCTTCCACCCACTCCTATCACCCTCTGAAAAAATCGCTCCCACGCCCATCACCAAATATAAAAAAAATACCAGGCCTCCTGCCACGCACCCACAGCACCCACTATATGTGCCACTCCCAACTCCCCTCTTCAAATGTAGTGGACCAACTAATGCCTGGCGTTCTGGCCCCCACCACCCTCTGCCAAAACTTCCCCTCTACCTAAATTCAAACAAAAATAACCTGGTGACTACAGTTTACCCTTACCACCACCTGCACACTCCTACCCACAACACCCATCCCTATCACCCTCTGAAAAATCACTCCCACGCCCATCTCCATATATAAAAAAAATACCAGGCCTCCTGCCAGCCACCCACACCACCAACTATATATATGCCACTCCCATCCTCCTCTTCAAATACAGTGGACCCACAAATGCCCGGCCTTCTACCTACACCACCCTCTTTGTCCTTCCACTCCCTCCCAGCCCAAAGCCACAACCTTCACTCTCAAATTGAGAGCCGAGAGTCGACACTGCATTGATGGTCATCCTTCGGTCAAGTCATTCTACATTTTTGGTCATCATATGAACTCATCAGCTTAGCACATTTCAGTGCTTAATTTGTAAAGCAATACGAGCTAGGGTCCATTTTTCACTCAGAAGCCCATGGCCAGTGCTGCAAATATCGGAGGTGCCGAATACTTAGGCTCGGTAGTCTTGATTCCACCTCATGTCTCTTCCATCCACTGCCAGGCACTCCCTGCCTCTTCATCTCACTCTTGGAAGTTCTTTTTCAAACCTTCATTCACCCTCTGTTACTGTTTTTCCTTCTTTCTCTTCACCCTTCTTTCGCTCTTTTCTGTTTTTCTCTCTTTTGTTCTGGGTGAAAGGATGATGAGAACAAATAAGTGCTGGTTTCAAAAATTGAGCCCTGGCGGGCGGGCCCCATCTGCAAGCAACGGCTCAAATTAAACCCTGCATCCATACAAAGTAAACCCTTGTATCTCAATGATGAGGAGCAATTTTAATAACTACCACGGCCCTCAGCATGGGAAACCTGACTGATTCACACAGGCACATCTCATCTCCCCATGTCGTGACCACTCACCTATGCATGCTGTTGAGCAAGAGGGAATCTAACTCTGACACCAATAAGACTACATAACATGGCACTCACATCAGGCCAGGTTCAGGTGGGTCCTTTCTATTTGGTTTTACCCATGATCTCAACATGCCTAAAACCCAGCCTCACCAAAGCAAAATGTTTCATATTTCATTATAATAATCCGGTATTTGTAAAGCACAAACTAATCACCCCTGAGGGTCTCAAGGTGCTGGGAGCCGTCGGGGAGATTAAGTGAGCTATTGCTCAGAGTCACATGATGCTGAGCTGAGCTGACACTGGTGCCGGGGATCCAACCAGGAGCCCCGTGCTCTGGAGTCATACGCTCTAGCCGCTGCGCCACACCTCTCTCCTATGAGGGCTATGACTTCCTTCCTCTCCGTTAGTACAGGCAGAGCAAGCCCCTCTGAAAATATTTCTTCCAAAAAAATATATAATACTCAATTCACTATTTGTACAAGGACAGTACATCATTCTAAGGTTGTCTCTTAAAAATGACATACATTACTAGCTACATCTATCAAGGTATTTTCTTCATATACCCTTATGCAAAACCTTTTCTCTGCTTTAAGCAGGTCTGTATTTTCTCTGTGTTTTCTAAATACCACAAGCATTCCATGAGCATACCAATCAGGTCTGTGTTTTTTTATGGACTATTTCTCAGAAGCGAACGCATTTTTCTTGAAATGAACATGATCAAAGCATATTCTGCAAGACCATCACAGTTCGCATAAGCAGTGCTTTAAAATAGATGTGTCTAACAGAGACAAACTCATTTGCTATGCATCCACGTACCAGACAACCACCAAAAACCTTGAAAGGAAAGGATCAAAATTGTGTACAAAATGTGTGAGTCCTTGAGTACTAGTCGATTCTTTGTGTTGTTTAGTTACAGAACTCCACTAAAGCAAACAGCTAAATAATGTACTCTCATATTGCCCTTCTGTACAATGTTGCTTCAACGTATTCACTCACTATTCATGTCCGTGCAACATTTCCGTCTCTGTTACTTATCAATAAATAAATATTAATTTATTCATTTGGGTACTTTCTGAAATGTTGCACATTGCCTTATGATGTTACAGAATAGTCATGTATATAAAGTTACCTCTTGGCTCCAACATTCTTGGCTCAAGACCCTCATCACATGGCTGTTTGAATTGTTCTGATTTGAGACGTTTTATGGAGAGTAGATAGTTTAGTTAGTCTCTTTAGATGAAATTTCAGTGTTCCAGTGTTTAGTACCCTGCAATCTCGGAGACCTAATACTATGGTTTATCATTTTAAAAGATTGTTGATAGATTTTTTTGTGAAATATCCAATTTCTACAACTTCTATAGGACACGTAGTTGAGTTTCAGATATGCAGGCGTTTGCACATTGAGGACTTGTGCATGCCGCACTGTATTAAAAATAATAATTTGTTATTGATTGATTAATAAGAATCAATACAATGCATTGTTAGTTACAACAGCGACAATAAAATACATGTTAAACCATGGGGCTTGGTGGCCCTTTCATACAGAAAATAAAATTAAAATGAATTTAACATTTCTGAGCTCAAATGCTACATCCTCGTGACACTTTTCAATTTCTTAACTTTCCTCAATCAATGACCTTTCCTGGAAATGCTGGCATTCGCCATACACCCGCTCAGAGTTTGACATTAAGGGCCTGATTACGATGCCGGTTGGACCGACTTCTCCGGCTCTGTCGGAGGTGGTAGGTCCACCGCGGTCTCTTCGGAAGCGGTCGGTCCGACCCCAGGTTACGATGCATGCATCCTGTACTCTGACAGACCACTAAAAGACAGCCGACTTCGATAGCCTTTCTCCGACCATCAAGATGGCGGTCGAAGAAAATCAGCATCCATAGGGCAGTACAGGGATCTCCGACCGCTGTCTGGATTACGATGTGGGTTTCCGACGACCCGACCGTGGCGGTCCGACCGACTGCTTTCAGTCATCAGAAATTATGGATTTGGGGTGCACTCTCACCTAAATCCGCTTCTCTCCAGCAGTCTCCACCATGGATCCCTTCCTCCAGGTCTCCCCTAGACCTGAGCAGCTGCACCCCGATGACTATGATCTTGTGGGCACTGGAATTTAGGTATGTCCTTATGGTATGGGTCCCCATTGACTGGACTTTGCACATTCTGCCACACTCCAGCAATGGGGTACATGGTGCACAAGGCTTCTCCCGACATATGTCATGCATGTATGTACAATTCACATATTTTGTGTGATATTGTACGCATTTGCAGTGACATATTCGGGGATATGTGCTCTGCTGTAGATGCGACCACCGCTGTAGCAGCTATTGCATCGTAATACGGCAGGGGGAAACTTCCCGGCCTCAGCAGTCAGATAGGGCTCGCATTGACAGCGGTCAGACGGTCAGTCCGACCGGCACCATAATCAGGCCCTAAATCACATAAATGATTGGCCAGACACTTAATAGAAATACTACTGCCTATTTTAAGCTGTGAAGATCCCCCACTCCCTTAAACAATTGAAAACTGCTTCTAGGCATATTTGGATCACTAATTTTTGTCACAAATACTCTCTCTGTTCATCTTTCAAGCCCTCACACTGAAAGTGCACTTTTAAGTTGCTCTTTGATGACACCAGAAGACAGTAGAGGATTTTCAGGGCTGATTTCACATGATGTTATTCCCATGGATTGAAGAATATCCAGCCAGACAGGTTTTGAAGTCTCTGCAGTTTGTCTGTTAGCCTTTTGGAAGGCCTGTGTTGGCCGTGGTACAGGTTCAGAGTTACCTCATTGCCAGGCAGCTTCTCTGCTTTACCGGAGTGCAGTCTGCAGGTGAGGGAGGACTATCGACAGCATGCACAGCTGTATGGTGACACCCTTGCTCACACTGTTGGCTTGTATCAGAAATGAGAGATCTGTGCCACAAATGATTCCTAGGTTCCTAACCTGGCGTGTTTATCTCCTGGAGCCATACTGAAAGAGAAAATATGATGCATTCACTTTTATAGGCTTGAGAAAAAAAAATCACTGGAGAAGCTTTCCACTGCATGCTTCCTTAAGTGTAAAATCATTTTAGAGGTCCCTAGGACAGGTCTTGTCATAGCGGCTCCATCAGGAGATTGCCAAAGGCTCAATTTCAAAGCCCCGAAGGCTCAAGATCATCCTTACTGCCATCCTAAAGGAGCCTCATCTGGACCATACACTCAGGGCCTTATTCACAAACGGCCTCCGCACTCGTGGCGGGTGTCTCCGCACTCGTGGCGGGTGTCTCCGCACTCGGGGTGGAATCTCTGCAATAAGAATTCTCAATGCGGAGATTCCGCCCCGAGTGTGCAGACTCCCCCACGACGGCGGGGCCTCCATCACAAGTGCGAAGGCCCTTTGCGAATCAGGCCCTTAGACAACTACAGATACATGTGTTCCCCACTTCTGGTGGTTTAATGTATAATAGCTAAGGTGTGCACCTTAATAATATATCTATGATCTTATTCTTTCGTCTTAGTCTAGCCGTCTGTACAGTTAAACCACATGGCTCTATGTAACCACTCAGCTGATCGTGTCCTTATAAGCCATTAGTTCACTGTGTACAGAAGTTCCTTTAGAATTGGATTTTCCTTCAATATACAGAGAAATATTTGTGTTCTTTTGCTTCACCAGCTTGACCAAATGCATCACTTCCCCAACAGTAATCAATCATTCTCCTTAGCGATTATCTTTAAAGAGTGTGCTTCTGCTAGAATTGAGGAACTAATCTGTAAAAAATGATTGGCTTTTTAATGCAGGATATGTTAAGAAACTGATACACTGCAGCGTGATGCACAGCGATATCTAATGTAAACAGGGACATCATTCATTTTATGATTGGTCAGATATTTATTGCCATTAACAATACCTCTTTAACACACAGGGGCCGATTCCGATTCGGGCCGGAAAACTCTCCGACCGAGCTGGACCCGGAGAGATTTCCGACCGAATCGGACTCTGGCAGTCCGACCGAACGAGTACGATGCGCACGCATGCTGTCGGACTCGATTCGGTCGGACTCCATTTGAAGTCAATGGGAGCCGGTCGTACAACGCGTACGCGGGCTCCCATTGACTCAATGGGTGCGAGGCGAACGAGGGTGCCCCCTACAGCGGGTTCGCGTCGATGCGGTTCGCGCCGCACACGCACAGGTAGGGGGGACCCATGGGTCCCCCCTGTGTGCGACTCACGCGGCTACGCGTACAGGGGGGTCCGACACGGACCCCCAAAGTCCGGCTCTGACAGCTGTTTCGAGCCGGACGGTGCGGGTCGGTCGGACTGCTCTCGGCGCGCATCGTACTTGCCCGGCCGGGAAACGTCTCCATCGCGCGGTGCGAGTCGAGTCCGAGCGAGTCGGTCAATGTGGTTCGGACCCGTGAACGAGTCGGTCGGCGATTTCGCGTGCGCTCGCATCGTACTCGCTCGGCCGGACGTGCGTTCGAATCGGTCGGAAAAGAGGGCTCCGAATCGGATCCGGTTAAGCCGAATCCGATTCGGTGCGCTACCGGCCGAGATCGGAATCGGCCCCACAGTGTCTATATATAAAAGTTTCCTGAGATGCTCGAAGTACTTGTGAGCCTTCTTAGGTTTGGTGTAAGCCAAGATGTTTTGAATTTACCAAAATTGTAGATATGAAATACTTACTTATAGGGGATCTCAGTCATCCCTCTTCATCCATTAGTCTGTTGCTGTGTTGTTCACAGCCTAATTCCGCTACTGCAGCATACAGCATGGGTCAATGGGTCAGCTCACTTCAAAAGATGGCTATCTTAACTGTGTGTGATGGTATTCTGCTCTTTCACAAAGAGCACATCCGCACACAAAGTTGTTCTCTTCAGTACCAGGGTCTGCTATGGCAGAGTGTGCTTTTTGAAACCAAAACATTTTGGTTTTATTTTAGCCAATGTTTTTATGTTGGTGAGGACCAAGCACCTACCACACTAATAAAGTTTAGCAAAAGCTATTACAAAACAAAACAAGTAATAACAAAGCCAAAAGTCTGGCAGCTAATATACCTTTTGGCTTTGCCAGTACTTGTTTGTATAATAGAAGTAGTTTGGCCTCAGGGGGTCTAGAGTTGTAAAAAAGCCTTTTAGCAGAAGCATCCATTTTGCTTACAATTCTTTAAATGTGCTTATAGCGTATGGCACTTGAGCCTGTTACTTTATCATCCCTTCACGTAATAGTCTCAGATTTCTGATTATGTTTCTAAGCCTTTTGCACATTTTTAGAATTGCTTATTTAATTTGATGGAGACCCCACAACCCTTCTTCTTTCTGAATTAAGATTTTATCTACCTTTGATGAACGTCCGCAGGTTCTGCAAGAGTCTGAAGTCCACAGCTCGCCTGTGATATTGAGGAGATCCCTGAGCATTTATCATTCTGGCTTGTCTGTCTTGTGTCTGGCATTTGTCAAGTGTTGCTGTAGTTGGATGTGAGCCTGCTTGTCTTAAAATGCATGATCCTTTATATTTTACACCCTTAGTTTGGATGTCATTGTTGACATAGTGAACACTTGTAAAGCTCAAGCCGGACACGAATTGGACACTCCCCTTAAAAAAAAAGAATAATTATGTTACTGCCCAACTCATTGCTATTGCAAAATGTCTCAGTGAGTTAACTGCTCGCTTTTGACATTTGCTGTGACTGGACTGTCATGAGTTTGAATCCCGATTAGGCCAACTTAATGTATCATGCTTCTGACGTCAGTAAATTAAGTACCATCAAACAGTAACACCTAATATTTTCATAGGTGGTGGAGACTTCAAATCTGCGGCATGAAAAGCTATGTAAAACATTTAATTATGATTCTTATTATTATGTGTTCTCAGAAGTACGATTTGCATCTTGGTGTTATTATGATATCTGACTTTCAATTTACAGACAGATATCCATACTCCGCAAACAATAAACTAGATTACTTTTCCATCTTTTATCGCTAATGCCCTGCCCTAAATCCTGTTATAATTTTCAGAATATCAAAAGAGGCAATGTGGGGTTCTTACAGTCTTTGCAAGAGACATCCCCGCCCTTTCATGTGTTGTGCCAGCCGATAGGGGCATCTTGATTGAGCTGCTGCATTGGCTGTAATTACTCTTCGACATTCTGCTTGGATATGTCTGCTTGAAAGACTTCAAAAATATGAATTCCTTTAGGAGAATCTTCTGATTCCAAAACTGTTTCCTTGACAACTATCTGCCACTTTATTTTTCTTAATAATTGTGATATTCTAGAAAGATTTCCTTTTTTGTTATTCCTCTAAGGGTCTTATTTAGAGTTTGGCAGACGAGTATTCCGTCGCAAACGTGATGGACATCACGTCCACCTTATTACAAGTGCCATAGGATATAATTCACTTTTATTAAGGTGGACAGTATATCTGTCACGTTTGGGACAGAGTAACCCGTCCGCTAAACTCTGAATCAGACCCTTAATTTCAAAATTAGGAAGTTTGGTCAGATGTGGTCAGATCAAGAAACAAATTTATCCTAACTCTTTGACTTCACTTCTGTTGCTTAACGTTCCTTTACTTCATGGTAGTTCTATGCCCTTTGTTAATGTGTGATCATTAGTATGCTAAATATAGTGAATGTATTTACAAAAAAACACAAGTAGGTTTCAACTGTGAAAATTTTTACTCAAAACGTGTAGTCAGTTCAGTTCAAAATCTTTATTCAGATTGAAAGAAAATCCATAAAAGCATCAAGCATATCTCAAATCAAAATTTTATTACACCTTTAGATTTCACTCGAGAATAAAAAGGGTGTGGGGGATTATACGTGTGTAGTCAACTTTAGACTGCAAAATGTCATCTGTTATGGTGATGAAACGTCACCCGCCTGGATCAGGAGAGATTGTGCCCCTGCCTCTGGTTCATCACAGCACTCAGTAGATTTTTTACCCTGACCTTAGCACACAGCATTCATGCTTGTGAACTAGATGCATTTGTGACCTTGACTGAGACATAGAGCAGGGCTCTGTGGTCTACTGGGGCACACCAACTGCACCCCCCTTACCGAGAGTGGCCACCATCAGCTCGCTGGATTACAGAAGACTGACGGTGATGGCGGCGAGAAGAATTGTAGTGGCAAGACAAGCCTTTTCACCTGACCCTGCCTGGGAGAAATGCTGACCAGCCATCCCTGCATTTTTTAAAGTTTCCTGTCAGTACCCTGCTACCGTGTTGTTCACTTACCCATGTGGGACATGAATGACGTGTATATACTTATATGCATGTGTAAAAGATGTCTGTGGAGCCTGTGTGACACATGTGGCCATAGCCGCATGGGAATCCGTTATGTATTTACTACATCGAAGTGGTACCTAAAATGGAGGGTTCAAGAGAACCCAAATTGCAGAATTCTTTCTAGTTGGCAGACTTTTGGGTGTGAAGGAGAGGAGAAAGATGGCCCCTTTGAGGCATAGGGAGTTTCCCCTGCTTTTCCCTGGCCCATTGATAACTGGAAGGGCTACTATATACAGGTTGGTTAACGGGTAGTGGACAGCCTTTCTTTCTGTTGTACCATTGTTGTGGTTATCTCCCAGCTCCATCGAACCTTTCTGCAAGAACCCTGTAAGGACCAGTCTGAGTGGAATAAGCAAAACCATTCTCCGAGCTGACAATTGAAATGCACAACACCTATCCGTAATTTCAGTATGAAAATGGGACATACCAGCATGCCAAGATTTTTCTACTGGAACCTCGGTCCCTCACCAGTGGTGAAAACGTTTATGCTCCAGGGTTGGAGTATCCACCACCAGCTCTGCTTCCCAGATTCAGAACATGTGTAAGTTCAACGGCCTGCCAGAAAAAACTGCCTTGGAGCCTGCCATGAAGGAATAAACTGACCAACTGTTTAGGAGGGGAATTGGAGGACCTCTTTCCAGGAAAATGCTGCTTTCAAATGGTACAACTGTGAAGGACTGAGGACCTGATAAACTGTGATGGCCAGTGTATCTTGTGGAGAACCTGAGCTGCTCACAACATCTGGTGAGGTCCAGGTGACCCTGAAGCAACAATCGATGAGGTTCCGGTGACCTTGAAGTGCTTCTTGTGCAAGTGCTCATCTCGAGGCATCTTCCTGAAGATCCTTGAAGTGCTCGTGGATGATCCGACTGCTAGAAGTTAGTGCCTAGAGATGCTTATCAACTCACGATAGCAGTCAACAATTTTACAGGACTGAGCTGTGCCAAGAAGGAGGGTGGCCCCTGTTCACAGACAAGGACATTGGATGTTGCCACTCACCATTGCAACCTGAGTGGGCTTGTAGCATATGGGTCGAGGGTTGTTTGGGTTTGAGGATGAACTGAAGGAGCAGTACTCACCTAGCTACAAGCAATGCGACTGCTGTACTGGTGGTCCGTCGTGGGTATGGTACTGACTGTATTCCCCTGACGTAGCATATGCTCATGCATTTACTGTGGACCACAAAAAACATTTGCTAATTCAAAGACAAGAAGCAGATAGTCACGCTCAGTGGGCCATACAAGGCACATATCACCTCAAACAGTGAGGCAACCAACCAATGATAGACTGCAGGTCCAGCCTGCATAAACTACAACCAATGACAGAAAGATATTGTGACATTGTGATGACGAATGGGTGGAGGAGGAAGAATCATATATTTTTGGGCACAAGACTGTAATTTGTGAGCCAGAAGAGTGAACTGAGCCACAGGAGCTCCCGCAAGGAATACTCCCTGAGTTTCCCCTCGAAGGGCCAAAGACCAATGTGCATTAACTCATACGGCTTATCCACGTGGAACAGTTAAGACAGTCACGCAGATTGTCGTAGTTATTGAATTACAGTGGGTATATCACTTATGGGCCTGATGACGATTATGTAGTCTAATTGCATTGTATGTTAGAAGTAAAGTACTTTTCATTTACAAGCTAAAGTACTGGCTGGACAGTGATTTAGTGTTTTTTATCAGATGTTTTATTCAGTGCTCCGTCTCTAACTCCACACCACCGCCATGAGTAAGCCTTGGATTGCTCAATTCCTCTACCCTGAGGATCAAGTGCTAAAGGGATGTATTGGTGCTCAGTTTTGGGCTCAATATTAGGGTTGAGTGTAAAACGTAATGTGCTGTATTTTAACTACGCAAAATTATACAAAAATTACGCTAGGAGCATAACCCAGCATATAGTACTATTTTCTTAGCGCAAAATGCACCCTTATTTTTAAAAATGGACCTGAGGATGCATTTTGTGCTAACAAAATAGCACTGTCACTCGAGTTCCTTTGATGCAAGCTTCCTGTCCTACATGCCAAGTTATTATTTACCTTCCCCTATGTCCCCCCAAAGTCCAGTTAGCCACAGTTTGACTTCTTTATGCACAGGTTACCAGTCGCTGTTGTACTCGATCTTATCTAGGGTACTTTTTGCTTTCGAGGCCACAGACTTAAACGATCCTGTAGACCTTCTGAGATGCTTTTGGGTTGGAAGGGTTCTGGTTATTATCTCGATCTGGGTTTGGTCGGAGTGAAGGTACTGCATGTATTGATTGTTGTAACCTGGTACTTTGTGCACTTTAAAAATCTTAACAAAAATTGATTTAAAAAAATAGAAAATAGCACTAAAGGCAACAAAAAACTAACAGCAGCCCCCAGCAGCTAAATTAGTTCTTCCTATGCTCTTGCGGTAGGGTTTTTGTGTCAAATTACTCATTATTACGTGAACAGGAGTAATTGCATATTTTCAGTACTTTTGCATCAATAGAGTAGCATGAAATGGCTGAAATTACCCTGATTACTCTGGCGTAATTACAATTTCACTCAGGCCTACTCAATATTAAGATGGACTCTGGTGGCAAAAAGGCTCGGATTTTACCAATTTGAGCCCAGTGGCCTCTGACTGCCGTGAGATTCAAGAAAAAGTTGCCCATTTAACCAATTTACATTTGGTGTTTTCATTTTTTTAATGTAGTCTCTGAAGAGTGCTGTTTCTTAAGAGTGATCGTGTTTATAGCTCAGACCATGCTAGAGCTTCAGATTATGCGTAAAGCTCAGATCCAACTTTTCACTCTGAACGTTCTTAAGGCTTGACTTACGGTTAAGGCCAAGATCTTGCATCAAGGCAAACGTTTGTCAACCACTGAATTCTCTCTGTAGTTGCAGCAGATGCCACTTGGATGGATTGTGTTACTTGCAAAGTGCATATTGTCACTCAAGGGCATCATGTGGCTAGAACTGATTGTCACTGTTTTTACGATGCATGTTTTTTCCCCATAAACAACAAACTTTCTCTACAATTGGTGTCTGATGTCTATCCACTACTTCTACTTTGAGTACACCTACGTTACACTTAGGTGTGCAACACAATTTGCAAATGAGTACCAATGTATGTTGTCTATGTTAGGATTAATTCATGAAAATGACATAATCTTTACTGTCAAATGGTGTGGAATTTTCTCCCCTTCTCTGTGTCCTTGAAATTTTGTACTTTGAAGTCTTTCCTTTGTGGTCTAATTTATGAATCCATTTTTCCAGTCAAAAAACTGGATTGTGAACTTCTCACAAACCCTACAGCCAGGCATCTTCATTTACGTGCATCCTTTCTGAGAATCATACCCTTCTGAACCCTCAGTTCTTGAATCTTCCAATTGGCAATGAATATTGTTAATGTGTTTTTTTCCATATATTGTTACATGATACCTGGTCGAGTAATAGGATGTTTTACAACAAGACTATGACATCTCTCAATGAACACTATTGAACTCAATCTAACCTCTAAATTAAATCTTTATACTATGCTTCTAACTCATCCCAAAAAAATGAGTAGGACACTCTAGGATTGCAATAAAACACTAGGGGCCTTGTGCATGGAAAGGCTAAATGTAGCAGATAGGTCAGTACCAACAAGCTTTTTGGGGTGAACTACTTATTTGTGGAATATATACATAGCACAATGTGGTCTGATATAAGAGTCATTTACGAAAGGACTGGTTCTTCCTAAAGGAGAGAACAAGGAAAAAGAAAACCAGTCTTCTTGTTTTCTCCTTCTTAGTCTTAGGTCTCGCCAGAGTTAGGTGGCTCAACAAGTGAGGGCTATTGTTGTGGCCATGAACAATACATTTTTCAGAAAGTTGTCTTGCTTTTGAATTAGAATAGCTTGGCAAATGCTGCAGGACGTCTGGGTGTGATGTAGGCTCACAATGGAAACTCAGGGAAATTCTGGAGTGTGTGGGTGCTCATGACTTATTTGGTTTGACCAGTGACCAGATAGGAGGTGCCACAGAAGGGACATTCAGTAGGGCAAGTCAGGCATCTAGGATGCCCATAAGCTGAGCATTCTCCCCAAGAGCATGCACTGTTGAGCAGAAATTGTGAGTTGGGAGGAAAGGTTTGGTATAGTTAAGGGGGGCTGATCTTATATCAGTGGTTTGGATTTTTTCTTTAATTGATTCTAGAAGGAAAGGCAAGGGTTGGTGTTGGAGAACGAAGACTTCATGGTAGAGGCAAGTGTGGGAGACAAGTCATCAAGTTGCATAGCATTCAACCAATCAGTGTTCCTTAAATAAAGCTAGTATCTGTAAGTTTGTTCGAGTTCATGCTGTGTGTTTTTTGAGACTTGATCTGTTTTCAGGTGGAGATGGAGGTGCCAATAGGAAAGAATGTTTTGATGATGTACCAAGAGTGCATGAGGGCTGTTGGTACAGTGGGTTTGATTAGCAGTGTTGTAGAATTTTGAATTTGTATGATGTGATACTAAGTAATTTGATGGAATTGAGTAAATTTGAGGAGTTGAGAGGTAAGAATGAGGGTCAGTGATGAAATGTGGAGGGTGGTGTGCTGTATGAAGGGGGTGATGTTATGGTGTATAATGACTACTTATTGATGGAGAAGGGCTTGTTATTTATCTATTTTTTATAGCATGTGGGATGAAGGGAGGTTGGATTAAGCAAAAGCATTGTTATACTACGTTGACTATGTATTTACCTTCATTGCCAGCTTTGAAGAAGAGTTTGGTGTAATAGTCTGATTTGAATGTGTAAACGTGGTGTTTCTGGATGAGTCATGCACTTGAGAGGTCTGCAAGGTCTTCAGTGAGATTTGGAAGAGTTCCAGACTTTCCCGAGTTACCTGAGTAAACATTTGGTTGGCGTAATGTTTTGAGAGTACCGAGGAGCATTGGGCTTATCTTCAGCCATCCTGGCTTGGGTGTGTGTAGTTTTCTTTGAGGGGACTGAGAGTGGAGCTGGGAGTAGCAAAAGAGTGTGAATGGGATCAGATGAGGGACGGTGTAAACAGGATGAAGTTAGATTTAGGGAATTAATTGGATAGATTTTGAAGGATTTGGTGGTGAATATTTTGGATTTAGGTTGGTCTAGGTAATAAGGTGTTCCAGGTGTGATCTGGAGGGGTAGTGTTAAAGGATTGGTTGGAGTAATGTTGTGGGAGTACCAAGGAGCATTGGGCTTAGCTTTGACTGTCCTGGCTTGGGGGTGTGTAGTTTTTCTTGAGGGGACAGAGTGGAGATGGGAGTGGCAAAAGAGTGTGAATACTCAGATGAGGGAAAGTGTAAACAGGATGAAGTTTGATTTAGGGAGTTAAATGGAAAGATTTTGAAGGATTTAGTAGTGAATATTTAGGATTTAGTTTGGCCTAGGTAATAAGGTTTTCCATGTGTGATGTGTTAGGGTAGTGTTTTGGGATTGGTCTAGTCGAGAGGAAGGAGTTTAACCATGAGAGAAATTAGTTATTGGAGAGTATGAGGACTAGACTGTAATCAAAGTTGTGAGTGATTTCAAGAGATGTGAGAGGTAAAATGGGCAGAAAATGATGATTTCAGAAGTGTGTGTGTCATAGTTTGGTGTTGAGTGAATCCAAAAGTTTGATGTTGCCAAGACAGGTGTTGTTGGAGTGAGAAATAGAAACTTAGTACATGAGGGTGGAGAATGCATTGGTAATGTGTTTACTACATCTGAGATCAATAGACATGGTGAAATAGTGCTGGGTCAGCATGATGCATTAAGACATATTCAAATGAAGGTGCGGTAGTAAAAGGGAGCGTAGCAATTGGAAATGAGGACATATGAATGACGGCCATTTCACTGCCAGTTTCGTGCAGATTGTATGAACAAATGACATATTGGAACATGTTCAGCTGTCATTTAGAGGTGATGTTCAGTTTTGGATCTGTTTAGGTTTAGAATGTTTACCATTCATGAGTTATGGTCCGAGTATGGCTTTGCCATCACTGTGATGTGGAGCATATTTCCACCACTTCAGGAATGTGTATATATATATATATATATATATATATATATATTTCCCAAAGTTGCCCAACAGCTTAAGAACGCACTCCCCAGCAGCAAATCCACTGAACAATTTTAATGGAGGAACCATCGTAAACATGCCTGCATTGCTCGTGCCTGACCGGTTTCGGAGCCCCCAGCTCCTTTCTCAGAGGCGTGCACCACAAAAAAACGGATTGTTTGTTGGCATTTCCGCAAGGCAGCATACATTAATTTCAACCCTCCAGTGGGTCCTTTTAATTCAACAGTAATGTCTCTCAGGTGAGTAATTCATTCAGCTTTGCATGCTGGTACTCGTGGTTTTAATCCGCCATTTTTTCCTTTAGTAGGTCCCGTTTCAGTTGTGGGAATTATTGCATATTTATTGCCCTCCAGTGGGCTACAGGCATGTATTCGATGGTTTATTCAACAAACGCTGCTGTGCTGCCACAGGACTCGAGACAATTCCAGCCCCCGCAGATATATATTCTCCCTATTTATATATTTATATCTATGTCTATATTCACTGAAAAAACAAAGGTTAAAGTGACTTTAATGTTAGGTGACAATGTCAGTTGCAATATAACATTTTAAACTCTGAAATTCACCAGTTATCGTTAACTGAAGAAACTATAACTTAAGCCCTGAAGTAATTATAACTAGCTCCCCTACCATGCACTGCGCTGTCATCACTGATGCCATTTCAGATGTCACATTGATGTTATCAATGATGTCATAGAACATATCATGACTGATGTAATATGTGAGGGTATGCGTGCTTGAGTTTGTTGATCCACAGATCCATTGGGGAGTGGAATACACATAAATGTTGAGCCTTAATTTCTCACAAACTACTGAATGCATTCACACCAAATTACAAAAAGAACACTTTCTGGATCAAAATCTAGCTTTCTGACAAATTTGGTGAAATTCCGTTCAGCCGTTTTTGCTGTATCACCATTCAGTTTTCATACTGAAACTTTCGTGGAGGAAAACATGTTTTGGAATCCCCCTTTTCTAGACTCCTGCTTGACAAATCACTCTGAAACTTTCCAGGAAGAAGCTGAGGTGGATGAGACATTTTTTGAAGATTAGTCAAAAACGGCACCAAAGTTATTAGCAAACCATATGATCCATTTACTATGGAAGTGTGGTCCTAACTATAACTATCCAGCATCGACTACATATATATATATATATATTTCAGTAGATTTATTAGTTTAAAATGTTAAGTTTTAACTTTCATCTTCACCTAACTATAATGTCCATTTAACCTTTGTTTTTTTCAGTGAATTCTCAAGGTTTTTTTGACGTAAAGTAATATATTATTACGGCTATGTTTGTGGCCCAAAATAAAGATTTTAAACAAAGATATTATCCCATTCCTAACTTTACATCACTTTAACCTTATTTTTTAGTGAATTTCTATGTTCTTTTAACATAAACTAAGATGTCTATCACATTGCACAGTGTGGGGTTGCGCCTCCAACCCCCTGCGGGTGGCACCGTGCACTGTGTGGGGTTGGGTGCAGGACCGGGCCTAACTCTCTCAGACCTGGATGGGTGTAGAAGTTCATCCAACCCTGATTACAGCCAGGGCCGGACTGGGAACAGAAACCGGCCCTGGCAAACTGCTCAGCCAGCCCCCCCTGGGGTGAGGGGGAGTGCAGCTGAGCAGTTTGCGAGGGCCGGTTTCGGCCGATTTTGTTACAGGGGGCCGATATTGCTGACCCCCGGTAACAAAAACGGCCCCCCAGGGGCCCAAAACCGCCCCCCACCATAGCGGCCTACCGGGGAAACGCCCGGTGCCCGCTATGGCCAGTCCCCCTCACTCATTTATATAAGGTTTTGGTTTTTCTGTGTACTTTATGGTCATTCATATCGGATGGCAAGGGGTGTTTTTTTCCCATGGAGGAGCAGTAATGATCATTTGGTGGCTTGTAGTGCTCATACTGCTGATTATGACATTAGTTTATACTGGAGATATTAAAATATGAATTTTGTATTTGTGTGTTGTGGCTATAAGGTGGTTGTGATGTGTATCTGCATTTCCTGGGTGTCAGTGTGCATGTGGTTTCACCACACACCATTGGGTAATTTCTGGGTGTCTAGTGCTCGTGAAGTGTCTCTTATTGAATAAATTTCATAGACTATTGACTTATTAATTGCGCGAGTTTCATGGATGAATAATGCCGCCATAACACCAGCCGGACGTGGCAAGAAGCAGTCATACTTGTGCTGCAGTGATCTAGGAGAACTGTATTGTTGGATATGTTCACCACTTCTTAGTCTCTTGGTATATATGTAGTCAATGAAGGAGCTGTTCATCCCTTTATCACATATTTAGGAACATATTAACATTTTCTCAAGCTTGATTAGCATTTTTAGAAAAACAGAAACATAAAGTAATTTGCTATTTGGGAAAGATTGATTATTGATTAGAATTCATATAGTGTTTTTATTTTGTACAACATAACGTCACCCAGGCATATAGCTCGGCACAGCAATGAATCTAAAATGCCATCTCTTTCACTCCCAACGCTGCACATGTTTCTGATTTTTTTAAATTGTTTATTTCAGGCTTTTGAACTTTGCACTATCTTCTTTACTACTGTATATTTTGCACATGTTCCGAACTGGGGCAAAAACTACACTTCTCATTGTTGTGATTTCCGTAATATGGCCTATTGGTAAGGAGCCACTTAAGTCACTAAACACATTTGTGACAGATTTATTAATTTTTATCGAAACACGGTGCAGCAGCCAAAGAAGCAAAATACAATCAAAATCGGAAACATATTGCAGCAACCCAGGAACAAAATGCTATGCCTGGGCAAATTCAAATACATGCAACACAACGGATATGTGCTGTACAGAGCAGCACTTATGCGATGCGTAAAATGTTTGGAGAAATAAAAACATTTCACCAAGTTAGCGTCAGCTTCAAGGAGGCATCACTTTTTGACGCAAGGCCCTGTCTCACTATCTTAGCAGAGTGGAATTTGTGTCAAAAACTGTGGGTGTTTGCAATGATTCACATCCAAGTAACACCCCTTCTCACAATGTGGCACAAGGAAGCGCAAAGCTATTGTGCCATGAAAACTGCATCTTTTATGATGGAAAGAGAAGCAGGCTTTTCCAGCAGCTGGGCCTGCCTCGCCTGGGTTAGCCTATGCGCTGGTCGTCAGCAAGGGTAAGCGGTCATGGTTGAAGTGCGGGCCTGCAGCAGGGCAGGAATGCCAGCCACGCCATAGCAGCTTCGGCCTGGAGGCAGGCCGCCCCATGAATCATTAACCGCGCGATAACAGCGCTGTTTGTTCGGTTACGCTAAGGACAGTTTCGCGCGCTAAAGAAGGGCGACCTTCCAGGCTCTGAGAATGGCTCGGTTTCTGGGAGGCTGGTATGGGAGAATTCCGGGAAAAATGGCGAATTGTGTATCAAAGTTACAACTAGGCATGTTGAGTAAATCTTCAGATTTCCGAGTTGTAACTCGACAAGGCACTAACTCCCTTTCTTGACTGCATGCGAAGTGCTAAAACTAATGCGCACGAGGAATGAACTGGCATGCGGGTGATGGCGGGCGGGGGGGGGGGGGAGGGGAGGGGGGGCATGGGCAGCTCTCCTTGTGAGAGATGAAAGGGGTTGTTAATTGCTGGATGCTAAGCTGGAGCACGTGATAGCGGCTCGAAGTCAAATCAAAGTCAGAAGGTCGAGAGAGCGCCTCTGCCGGTGTTGTTTTCCCTCTCTTCACTGCTGCCCGTGGACGCACAGAAGCGAAGGGTGCACCTGCTGCAGGGGACTGCCGGGGAGGCAGTCGGGCCGCTGTCACTGTAGAGAGGGGGCCAGGGGAGGCGGGGACAGGCGGACAGAGAGAGGATGGGGGGAGTGTGGCAGAGGGAGCGTCGGTGAGGGAAGGGGACAGGCAGGTTTACTAGCGGAAAGGGGCAGTGCCACTGTTACCGAGGAGCCTGTGACAGGGGCCAATGTGGAAAGGGGTGACAGGCGGCAAGGAGAGTGTGACAAGGACTATTGGAGAGAGAGCGCCGTAGTAAAGAAGAAAGAGAGTGATAGAGAAAGATAAGAAACTGAGAAGGAAAGGAGAGAGAGAGAGAGAGAAAGAGGGGAGGGCAGACGGGAGGGGGAGTCTGACAAAGGCGAGAGAAAGAGAGAGAGAGGCGGTGGCAGGGGAGAAGGAGACAGAGGGTATCGGAAACGAATGAGGATGCTTGTGACAGGTGGGGAGGAGAGAGTGTGACAAGGAGTACTGGAGAGATAGTCCGGCAGTGGAGGTGAGAAGTGACTCTGGTATGCAGTGCCAAGGCTAAGAAGAGAGTGTAACAGAGGAGAGGTGGGTGGCATAAGGGGAAGCTTCGGTGGAGTGACGGAGGAAGGAGGTGACAGGAAAAGAGGGGCAGAGAGGTAGAAAGAGGGAATAAAGAGAAGAGGAAGGAACTGACCAAAGAAGATGAGGGCCGTGTCAGAGGAAAGGTAAAGGGAGACAGACAAGGGTGGGTGTGGCGGAAAAGAGGGAGAAAGTGACAGGAGTCTGGCTGAGGAGATGATGTGCGTACCATAGAGGAGGAGAGCGTGTGGCCCTTGGGGCTAGAGAGAAAGAGGGTAGCATAGGGTGAGGCATGAGAGAGGAGTGAGAAAGGAGAATGGGACGAGATAAAAGGAATGACCATGGTCAGGAGACAGACAGTGTGACACAAGAAAGAGACAGCATGGAAGGGGATCAAGGGGATGAGACGGAGTGAGGGAGTTATTAAAGGGGGTGGTAACATTCCCTGGGAGTACCTGTAGCGGGCACTGCCACGGGGGAGGAGGCTGCGAGACACGGACCCGCGGAGCTCGCAGTGCGTGTGGCAGCCGCGGCGCCGGCTCTTATCTCCTCATCCAGCGTCGCCCAGGGCTGCTCGGGGGCTCGCCGCTTTTATGGTGCTCCTGCGGTCATAAAAGCAGGGAGCGGGCAGCTCCCCCGGGAGGCTCCTGGCAGCCCTGCGTCCCGCCACGCGCCTCCCGCCCTGCCCCTCACGCGCGTCCGTGCGCTGCTGCTCCAGGTGAGGAGCTCTGCTGCCGCGTCTGCCCCTGGGAGTGCGCACTCGGTGCAGGGAGCCAGGGGCTGAGGTCTCTCCCAGTCGCTGGGGTCTGGCTGACGGGGAGTCAAGACCTGCTTCTGTGAAGGGAGTCTCCGGCTCGAGCGCCCGCTGGGAGGGCACCTTGGTTACACACTGCTCCCTGGACACAGGCGCGAAGCTGCCCTGCAAGGGGGGCCGCAGCTGCTCACCAACGAAGACGGCAAAAGAAAACAAAAAACAGGGAATGCTTCACCGACCGGGAAACACAGACGACACTCACGACCACCACACGCCCCCAGGCCACGCGAGGAGTCCAGTTTAATTTCCTCTGCGCAGGAGGTGGCAATGGAGTGAGCGCTGCAAGGAACCCAGATGTGGCTTTCAGCAGCAACGCGCGCCTCGACGCCAGCCGTGCAGCGCAATAATGTTGGAAGATAAGAATGCAGGGGTCCGGACAGTCAGCACCTTGGCGCCCACCCCTCTGATCCCCAAGGGAACCTACCGGAAAATCAAGAGGTGCTTCAGTTTTCGAAGAGGTACGTGCCCTCCGCTCATGTGCTCTCTTTGTTTTTCTTCGAGCTAAGCCTGGGCAGGTGGAGCGGGGCCAGGTATGCTGCAGATAAGACAATCGCGGGAACACTGGGGCATGAATTGACACGCTACAGCCCAACACATCTTGGGTTTACTTTGTGTATTTATTTGTTCGTATCGTGCCAGGTTTACTTTATGAAGCAAAAACTGGCATCCTGTCAGTGCGCACTCCATCGGTGGCGGCAGGGCCTGCCCAGAAGCTAAAGTCCATTAGGGTGCATACATTTGAGTCATCATTAACTTTAACCGCCTTGCAACCCATTGGGCTTTCAGGCAACATACAAGCATGTTGTTATACGTTTTTCAGTGCATGATGGATGCAGTGGGCCCGACCTCTTAGCTCTGAAACGGGCTAATGGGCCGCCACAGTCCTAATGCACATTTGTAATGAGCTAATGGACTTTTAACGCAATGCTACCCTTTAAGTCTCCATCACGAAACCAGGGAGGGGAAGTGAGGTAACGGGTTTGGCTGGCATAGTGTCCGAGCTTTAGAGGAGGAACCACCTACATTGTACTTGCTTTAAATTTCACAGAATGAGGTATGCTATAATTTTACTGAAATGTACCTCTTCCACTCAAGGCGGAGCTCGGACTGTGAGGCTTCTTAATAGTGAATGTAAGAGTTGTTGTAGCAGACACCATTTATGGCCTGAGTTAGAGTTTGGTAGATGAGATACACTGCCACAAATGTGGTGATATCCCCTCTGCCGTACTACAAATGCCATAGGATATGATGCACTTGTAATAAGGCAGATGGCATATTTGCAGGGCCGCTGGAAATATGCGGCAGGGAAGCACCAATTTATGTGGCAGGATTGACTAAATTATGCGGGAAGAAAAGGCAAATTATGCAGCATAATGCAGCACACTTTGTGATAGTGTTAATTAATTATTTTGACATTTATACACATGGTAATTCTATCTGGGGAAAGATTTCACCTCATTAGTGTGAGTTTAACAACTAAATATAGACATAAGCAAATTAAAGACTACCAATTAACCTTTGCAAAGGGCCTTCCACTGAGCGCAAACACACGTTGATGCGTTTCTAGTAACTTTTGATCCATTTGAGCTAGAAACATTATGTTTTTTTTAAATTTGCAGATTATGCAGCAGATGATGGAGTGAGTGGCAAATGTGGCAAATTCATAATTATGTGAAAGAAGCCGTGGCCTCAAAATCGCATAATTCCAGTGTCCCTGGATATTCGCCACATTTGTGACATCGTTTTTCATCATTCAAAATCTAAATAAGGTCCTTAGTTTGCTGTCAACACTAAGTACACACTGCCACGTACTAAGTTTGTACTGCAAGTTTGTGCGGATGTGGGACTCCATTTTACTGGATCTCACCACGCAGTATGATACTGCATCTCCTCGCAGTTACATAGTTACATAGAGGTGTTGTTGTGAATTAAGCTAACATACTTCACGTTGGGTGGGGAGGACAATGCATGATGCTTTTTTTTATGACAGATCCATGTTAGCATCCGTGTAGTCCTAGAGGGAAGGAACCAGGGTGTATTCTGGTAAAGAATAACAGGGGCGCCAATTATCAACTTGGAAAGCTTAACCTTATGCTCCTGGTTAAGCCCCCTGTGGAGCAGCACCATCTTCTAACATCAGGGCTGGTTGCATGTTGCAAAACAGGCGCTCCGCATAGTTACCAACACACCAACATGCAGACTCCCCCTAATTAAACACTGGTCTTTGCTAAAGCAGCCATTTGTCCAGTATGTTTGGTTGCAAACATAGTGAGAAGCAGGTGCTAAATGAAGGCCTTCTATTGGATATTAAAGAAGTGGGCCTTCCTTCATTTGAGGTCAAGAACTTGCACCAGGATTTCAGGTTTCTTTCTTTCTGTCATTATTTACATTATTTACACAGATTTACATAGCATAGACATAGCCATGGTGGCAATGACAAACTTTACTCTTATCATGAAAAAGAGTGTAATGTCAGGAGCAGGGAATGAACTAACTATTCTCAAGCATAGCTGTAATTGCAAAAGTGTTAGTGTATTGAGAGGGAGACAGATAGAATGAGAGACTTTATTGATGAGAGCACACAAGGTGATTATTAGTTGTACAGATAGATTATGAATAGATGAGACTTCAAATGTCTTAATTCAATCTGAGATCTTCACAGATATTGTTCCAGATATCAGGAGTCCAAAGGAGAAGGCTTGGTTCAGAGTTTTAGTTTTCCTTACTTTTGGGATCTCAAGCAGTAGTCGAGATGTATTCCTTGCATTATTTTCTCATCCTGTCAGAACCCATTTATCATTTAGGAAAGGAGGGTCTGCCTAAATGAAGAGCTTTGTTGGTTAAGCATGCTTTCTTGAATTAGATACTGGCCTCAATGGAGGTCTTCTAGGCATGGGGGGATGTGGTCCAACTTCTTTATTCATCCTCCTCCAAGATGGGCAGATGCGTGCATGGTGGCTTTGCAAGGCACTATAGCATTTTTGGACAGACTCACAAGTAAACCATTTCTTAATGTAAGGTTTATGAGGACCAGCACTTGAATGGTGGATCTGAAATCTTCATTGAGCTGAATGGTTTAGCAGCATGAGAAGAGGGAGCTGAAATTGCGTGGTTTATGGTCAATTTAGAGATATGTGCCACATGAAAATAATTTGATCCAGGGTGAAGCCCAGGTTAAAATAGAGACTTATTTTTCCAGACTTCTATAAGACATATAGTTTAACTACCTTTGAAATTGTGTAAAAAATTGAAAGACGCTGCATTCTGAGACATCACTTGCTTTCAGAGAGTTGACTACTATAGAGTCAATGCTTGAGGTGAGATGCCTTCAGAAATTAATGATTGAGACCATAACCCATTCAAAGCAACCCATCTGCACTGGTTGTATGGAGCAAAGGGGCCCAGGATATTGGACTCCCTTAGTTCCTCAGCTTTGAAAATGGTAGTGCGCAAGAACCTTTAAAGAAAACACCCCACAAATCCAACGATTGACTCATTATCATGTTGTGACTTTCTAGAAGCAGAAAATCAAGTTTTCTGTGGTGATGATTAGAATATATAATATATATATACTGATAGCTTAAATTCTATGATTCTCAATCTGATCATTTACATGTTTTTTGTATTTTCATTTAATAGGCTCCAGTATGTTTGTTTCCCCTACTTTGCCTTGACGCTCTGTAGTTCGCTTATATTCGTTCAACCCTTTGTACACTGCCACGACCTGACGCATCTCTTGCAGTGGTAGAGAAGAAAACGATGCAGAAAATCAATCTTTCTTTGGAATTAAAGCATTTTCATCACTCTAAAACCTATTGATTACTGCCAGGCATGTTTGTAACTATTATCGGTGTTGGTGCCATCGCTCTTGCACTTACAGTTTGTGCAACAATCAGTAATCAATGGCAGCGCATACCACTTTATCATTCTCTCCCGAAATAGTGAACAAATGCAGCCCTATGGTGAAGCACCAGCCCCACCTCTGCATGGTGAAAATACACACCAGCCAGTGTCCTCTAGCATGCAGTCCCATAAAGATGCTCCCTTTATCCCTCTATGGCAAATTATCAGAATAGTTGCTGCCGAAATGTTAGATTGGGTGAAGCATGGCGTGTATTATCCCACGAGTGATGGTGATAATAACTGGGATTCCCAAATCTCTGATAATACCTAACTTGTTCTCGAATACCTGAATGATGACACAGCCCAAACATGTATTTATGTATTAATTTATTTATTTGTGAACTACATACATATGTATCTTATAATGCACAGGATGAGGGTGAACTGCAAAAACTTCAGAATATTATACTATATTTTAGGGAGTATATTGGGTTATGGGGTTCATACACGTAAAGCAAACATTTTCCTGGGTGCAGATAGCAACTCATGAGGTGAAAGTTAATCTGCCATGAAACAGCATCCACATTGGCATGTTGGGCTGGTGCTACTCTAGTGTTACCGGATTCAGATATTGGATAATGATGGTGGCATAGGGAGTTGGTCATTTGTATTTGAGATCGTCCTAACTGTGTGCCTCGGGTCACCGTCAGTGGGTGTCCAGCCTATCTGAATGTTGGGTACCAGATCTAGCATAACACAATCGCTGGGTCCAGTGATTCCAGTCAGCACTCATACGTCGGCTTCAACAGGTTATCAGCAGTTCTTTTTAGATCAGGTTTTTGTATTGCTTTGTGGTAGTGATTGCATGCGTTGTAACTAGGTGGTATGACGATCAGGCAACTCATATCTGCATGCCACTCATTCAGGGGAAATACAACATGTTCTAATTTTACGCGATTATGCTGTTATTGTTTGGCCTGCCTGTTGACCACAGATTGATTTACACCAATATTTAAATGTGTCTCATTCTTGACCTACTTTTTACTTAGTGGGTACGAATCCTGCCCTCTGTTACGCATTTCTTGAGATACTTCGCTGAAAATGTGACAGCACCCCTGTTATAGCCATGGAAGTGATTCTCTGTGATTTATCAGTGCCTTTGCTTTTCATGTTTATCTGCATGTTGTCAGCATCCGATATGGCTATGCTTCATCACTCCCGTACACAAGGCATATCTTTGAGCCTGTCAACACAGGGTACATAAATCCTGAAAAGTAATTTTAGATAGGCAGCCAACTTCACCTGATCTGTTTGTATAAAGAAGATAGTGTTACCACCAGTTCCTAGTGTTATATGACAGAATATCGGAGTCAGAAATATCGTTTGATACAAGTATTGTTTCTGTTTCCTAAATATCGTTTACAAAAATATCGTGCAATGGGTGTAGATTTTCCGTTACTAGCTCCACCAGGGCAATATTTTTGAAAATTATACTTTTTTTTGTTTTTGTTTTTGTTTTTATTGGCATTTTCAATGTAAAACATTAAACAGTTACATTCAACAAGACAATCAGTACAGCACTTTTGGTCTGTGGATTACAGATAGTCGTATTAGTCGTATCGCATGTCATTGATAGCAGAGGAGAGTCGCAATAATACATGACGTGTTGTAGCAGTGAGCAATAAGCATCATTACATACATCCAGACTGTGACATAATAGTATTCTAAAAGATTTTAACTCACATTACCGGGAGTAAAGCAATTACACACGGTACAAAATATTAGAGGTCATCCATATTCACAGTACTTAGCCATTGCACAAATGGTTCCCAAAAATCCTTGGGGCGAGACCGCCCTGGCAGCTGCTCCCAGTATGTTTCTAGTTGCATTCTACAGTGTGTGACACTAGTGATCCAATTTTTCGTGGTTGGCGGACAAGACGCTCTCCAGTGGATGGCCACTTGGCGCTTTGCTAGTATCAGCAGCATTGCCGTTAGCCGTCTGCGTTTGGGTGGAACGCCGGTATTATCCCCAAGTAACGCCGCTAGCGGCGTGCAGGGTAACGCATGCCCTGTAATGGTCTGTGTATGTTGAACCATACGTTTCCAAAAATGAGCCACCAGCCTGCAGTGCCATGCTACGTGTAGAAAGCCGGCCTGCATGGCCCCACATCGCCAGCAACACCCATCAGTTCGCAGGCCGATTCGGTGCATTTGTACGGGGGTGCGATACATGCGGTGTATGAATTTAAAGTGTATCAGCTTCCGGCCATGCTCAATCGCCAGCACGTTTTCTAGGGCCGCCAAGGTCGGGGGGGGGGGGGGTGTGGAAACGTGTTATATCTACTTCTACAAGAGGACCTTATCTGATAATACAAGAGCGTGTCGGCTGCTGTGGGTGGTGTCTGTCCGCACATCTGCTGTATTGTTAAAAAAGTATCGTCAGGGAAGAGGTCTGCGCCTTTACAAATTTTAAGTTGTGTCGCCCTTTCGTGTGCTCTGCGGTCCGCCAGTGGGGGTATATGTGGGTGCTTCGCTAATTGCATCGAGGGGGCGTATAAGTTGTCCAGTTTTGCTCTGTTGCACAGTCCTGACCAGGCCCATCGCAATGCTTCTACAGAGTTCACCTCCCCTCTGGGTCTCTTGTAATGTTGAAAGACAGCGGTTGCAAGCGGAAAGGGTGCAACTCTGTCCAACTTTACAGCTATGTGTGGCTGGAATGGTGTAGGGTGTATCCAGTAGTGGAGGAAATGTGCCTCCGCACAGTAAGCATATAGTATGAAATCCGGAGCTGCTAGCCCTCCTTGGGATTGGGGTAGAGTGAGTGTCTCCCATGCTATCCGAGGCTGTTTCCCGGCCCACACTAATTCCACCATCGAAGTGTTTTAAAAAAATGCATTGTAAGAGGGACGGGGATGTTAACGAATAGATACAAAAGTTTGGGTAAAATGATCATTTTAATCAGTGCAATGCGCCCCATCATTGATAGGGGTAGTGTTTTCCAGCGGGACACCCTATCTTTGATCCAATCAACTGTCCTACCTGTTTTCGGACCACAGTTCGGCGATGTCCCCGCACAGCCAAATCCCCAGATAGCGTGTTGGTCCTGTCGCCCAGGAGATTGGGTATTCAGTGTCGAAGGGGTGGGTACCTGAGGTCAAAGGGAAAATGACAGATTTGGCCCAATTGATTCGGACCCCTGAGAGCTCACCATATCGAATCAATTCTCTCGTCATGGGTGCTAGGTTTTCGCTAGGATCAATCATATATAGTGTGATATCGTCTGCGTAGAGGGAGATGGATAACCCACGCGATGTAAATTCTATACTACGTTGTGTATGGTGTTGTCTGATTCGCGCTGTGAGTGGCTCTGTCGCAATTGCAACAAGCATTTGCAATGCAACAGGTCTCGCATTTACGCAAGTTTGAGCTATTGACATTGCAAATAACAATGCCTTTTATTTCGGTTTTCGATTTTAAAACATAAATAAAAGGCATTGTCATTTACAATGCCAATAGCTTAAACTCGCGTAAATGCGAGACCTATTGCATTGCAAATGCTTGTTTCATAGCGCCAACCTATTACCAAGAGCATTAGGGCACTTTACAACAAAACTAGACTGTTACACGTTGCTTCCTTTTTTCGGTCACAGGGAGATTAATGATTTATCCAGAACCACAGTTTGTTGAGCCGAGGCCGGCATTTGAGCTTGGTTTCCCTTATCCCAATGTTGGCAGCCTGAGGCTCCCTGTGTCCCTAGTTGAACTGCGATGTGGGCAAGATTCGCCAAATTTACAGAAAGCGGAAACTATTTTGGAGACTTTTATTTTGAAACCTTTGAACATTTGGCCTTTCCTTGCCGTGAAAAGTATTAGCGAGTGAATGATAGATTGAATTAAATTTCGTAGTTAAAGCTGAAGGGTGCCTTTTTATCACCATCGCACTTACTTTAGCCAGACGTGGTCTTCTGTAGTTCCCCAAAAAACTCACCAGCAGGTTTAACAAGCGGTAGACTCCCAGCCCCGGATGCCAGTGTAGTACGCCTCCCTAATCCACTAGCAGTCGTCACCTCACCTCTCCCTGCCGCCCGTTCCCAGCCGCCTTCTTCCCCAAGCTGCCAGCTTGGAGAGTCGGCACGCAAATGTCTCCATGGAGCAGGCCGCGTCACGGAGCTCTTGGGAAAGCCGAAGACAGACACGCCGTGAGCGTGCACATCGGCTGTCCGGGCAAGTGCACATCAGAACGCGCCGTGAGCGTGCACATTTGCTGTCTGGAGATCGCCAGAAAAGACCAGCGTGGCGGCGGCCGCAAGGGCTGCGAGGTACACCGATCACCCTGTGAGCTCTGGGGACACGCTGCAGGGCATCGCGCTGAAGCATGGCGGAAGGACGGAACGACGGTAAGGTTGGTGTGGGTGTGGGTGGGTGGTGGTGGGGGTTGGCGCATGGCTGACTGACACTGGAGGGGGTGCAAGGACAGCTGGGGAGTGCGTGCACAGCTCATGTTTTGCGGCTGGAGAGGACGGAAGGGGGACAGGAGATGTGCACATCGCGTGTCTGTACGTACATGTTCACAGTTGCAGTCCGTCCTGCGCGTGCACATCTCCTGTCTCCCTTCCGAAGCAAGTCACTAACAATAGATCTCGCTAGCGACAGCGCTTTCGCGCTGCGTCGCTAGGCGAGACCTAAAAAGGAGGGGCGAGAGGGGGCATCCCTGTCGTGTCCCTCTACTTATTTTGAAGGGCGCGGAGTCCAGCCCGTTTACTTTCACACGCTCTGTGGGCATTGTGTATAATAATTGGATCTGCTGAACAAATAGTGGGTTTAGGCCTATACGGCGTAGTAGTGGGAAGAGGAAACTCCACTCCAGGGAGTCGAACGCCTTAGTGGCGTCCAATAGGGCTGCTATGGCCTGGACGTTAGGATCCAGGTAGTCCATTAGTGCGAATATCGTCCGGAGGTTATGGGACGTAGATCGTCCTGGTATAAAACCGGACTGATCCGGAAGGATTATACGGGTAAGCAGAGGTTGCATTCTGGTGGCCAAAAGTTTTGCGTAGATTTTTGCATCTATATTGATTAGCGAGATAGGGCGATATGAATCGCATTTGGTCGGGTCCTTGTCTGGCTTCAAGATTGTTATTATAATGGCTTCTCTCATTAAGGGGGGTAACTGACCCACCTCGATTGCTTTATAGTATACCTGTAAAAGGTGAGGAGCTAAGATATCAGCATATTCTTTATAGAACTTAGCCGTCAGGCCATCCGGGCCAGGGGCCTTGTCCGCTGGGATACTGCCAATGATCTGTTTGATATCCTCTACTGTAAAAGGCATCCCCATATACTCCTTGTGAGCTTGTTCGAACCAAACCAATGCTATTGAATTGAAGTACTCAAGTAATAGGTCCTCTGTCAGGCCGATTTCTGATTTATACAGGTGCGCATAAAAATCACGCATCGTGGACAGGACGTCCGGTGGAGAGCGAACTATCTCTCCCTCCCCAGTGGCTAATTCTGTGATAAAGGGAGAACCTCTGGGTCCCCGTAGGAGAGCGGCTAGTGTTTTGCTCGGCCTGTCCCCTTCACCATATCTGCCCGCTGTAGCCTGTTTATGTAAGAATTTCACGTCTCGCTCGGCTTCTTCTTGAAATGTCGTGAGGGAGGTGCGTATCTCGGCCAGCAGAGAGGGTGTCGGTGTTGTGCAATATTGCGTTTCCAATGTGTGTAGTTCCCTTTCAATGCGGCCCAAAGTGTTCCTAATGTCTCGAAGGACCCCAGCCTGTTCTACAATACAGTTACCTCGAATCACTACTTTAAACACCTCCCACAGACTGACCACGGACTCTACCAATCCCGTGTTATGGTCAAAGTAGTCTTGTATATGAATTCTAATACTTTCACAGAATGCCGAGTCCAAGAGGGCGTTAGAGGGGAGGCGCCAGGAAAATGGCCTTCTATAAGGCTGCGGAATCAACAGTGTCAGGGCCACCGGGGCATGGTCTGATAGGGTCCTAGCGTGATGACTGGCAGTTTGCACTGTGGTCTGCACATATCTGGTTAAAAGCCAAAAATCTATTCTGGACCAAGCCTGACGATGGTGTGTGATGCAGGTGCCCTCCCGTGTCTCTGGATGGAGAGCTCTCCAAGGGTCCGTCAAGTTATAATCCTGCATGATACCCTGTAAGGCTGTGGACGCTTGCGGATGATGTGTGCGTGTCTCACCCTCCCTGTCCAAATGAGGAGAGACCGTGATGTTGAAATCCCCTCCCCAAAGGATCGCTGAGTCTCCCATAGATTGGATTCTATGCCAGAGAGTTTGGAAAAAAACAGGGTCATCAACATTAGGCCCATAGACATTAGCTATGATCAATGGACGATGGTATAATGTTCCCTTCAGTAGAAGAAAGCGTCCCTCCGGATCTACAATTGAGTGGTGTGTATGCCAGGGGACTCCTTTCCGAATAAGAATTGCCACCCCCCTGGAGTAGCTAGAGAAGCCTGCACTATGGACCTCGCTCCAGCGAGCCGTGGACAATCTTGTGTGTGTTGACCCTAAAAGATGCGTCTCTTGCAGGAGACAGATATCGATTTGGTGTCTCGATAGGTATGAATGTACCAGTCTGGATTTGCGATGGTCGTTTAGACCTCGCACGTTCCAAGACAAACAGGTGAGGCTAGACATGCTCCTGCCTTTTCCATCGGGGAGTCAAGTCAGGTATATCCTTATGTGCGTGCTTTCTCTGCTGCGCCCTCAGTAAGATCTGGTATCTATAATGCGTGACATGTTTAAGTATACATAATGTACTGGCAATATCCCGCTGACCATGGAAGTGGTCACGTTGCTCTGCGGCTGTACTGTCTTGTGATACACAACAATAAACATTAACTTCCCCCCACCTCCCCCCACCCACACCAACCCCCCAATTAGGTTGTGTATCCCGTGCTAAACTTCTCCCTACATGAGGGAGCCCTCGAAACTTGGTACAACTGGGAGTCTTCCCGCAGGGGGCGCGGGTTTGCCTGCTAACTACCCTGTCGCTTTTGGACAGGGCGGCAGAGCATAGATGTATATGTCTGGCGTGTGCAGTTATTGATCGTAAACCTCCTAATGATGTCTTAAGCCAACCCTCCCGTACAATATTTTATCAGTCATTATCACTCATCAGGTTGCCGGGTTCGTGCAGGGCTTCAGCTTCTTGTCGTCGATTTCGTTTGGTCTTCTGCTTCGCAAATTTCAAAGCCGCGCCTGCGTCGGTGAAGAACAGGGGTTTACCGTCTGTGTGAACTCGAAGTTTTGCCGGATACAACATTGCGTACTTCATGCCAGATTGTTGGAGCAATTTCTTAGCCGGGATAAAGTCTCTTCTCGCTAACTGGACAGCCTGGGTAAAGTCCGGGAATAGCGCAATTCTATTACCCTGATATTGAAAGTCACCTTTTTCTCTGGCAGCTCTCAAGCCGGTGTCTCTGTCTCTATAATTGAGCAGCCGAGCTATAATTGGTCGTGGAGGGGCTCCCGGGTTAGGTCTTGGGCCCAGGGTACGATGTGCTCATTCCACCAGGAACATCGGTGTGAGGGTCTCTGCACACAGCTCCCGGAGCAGGTCTTCCACGTACCGCTCCATATTCTGGATGTTGGTGGATTCCGGAATTCCCGTAATGCGGATGTTATTCCTCCTAGACCTCGCCTCCAAATCCTCATTGCGGGCTTTGATCACTTCGAGAACTTTCTCCATTCGGAGCACGGCTCCACCTGTTGTCTCTTGACGGTCTTCTGCACCTGAGACCCGTTGCTCCGGCATGTCCAGTCGGCCTTCATGTTTATCAATTTTTTGCAACATGTGGTCCATCCTATCCGCCATATTGTCCAATTTTGTATCAATAGCCTTCAGGCTGCCTCTCACCTCGCGCATCAGCACTCTGATGTCGTCTTCCTTGTCAGAGTCCATTTGTGTTTCGGGAACCACAGTTAAGGATGATGTAAGAGATTCTTGAAGGCGCGAAGAGCGTTTTTCGAAATTTAGCTTCGGTTGTTTATTATCGGTTTTCCCCATTTCGGCTTGTGGTGTTGCCCTGCACGTTGAAATACTTCTGGATAGGTTTATTCAGGGATCCTGCACAAGCGATGTGTCCTTGCGAAGACGAGTCTCGATCCCGCAGGGAGGGAGCACAGTCAGGGGCCAATGCAGCACAGCAAATATTGAGCACAGATATATCGTCCCGCTGGTCGTGGTGTAACCCCACCACAGTCTATTCAGGCCTTGAAGGATATGTAGCCCAGACACTCCGTTGTACTCAACAGCGCTGCGCGGGGAGCAGAGCCCCGGCCCCCAGCAACGTCGACGGGGCGTAGTGTAGTTCTCCGCAGCCCCCGGCCCTCCAGATGGCTCCTCAGCGAAGGGGGGGAGCTCAGGTCTCCCACCCCACTGTACAGTACTGCACAACTGGGCCCCCGCTGATATGGCCGAGTCCGTGGTGTGGGGTGGTAGCCGCCAGGCCCTTTAGATCTGCAAGCTGCTTATGTTCCACGGGATGTGTGGCTCAGTGACACCATGGGGCCACAGTTGACTTTGAAGCCGAATGTCTCAGGGCACTTCCCCCCCGGCAGGGCCGCAAAGCGTCCACGCCCACCAGGACAATCCAGCGTAGGAAGGCGACCGAGTGCAGGCTCCCTCGAGGTATCCCCGCGATGCTCAGCGGGTGCGCGCTGTTTCCTGGTGCCCCCAGCCGACCTCCGCTTGGTGTTACGGCCACAGCAGCGCTATTCGGATCCTTCTTGGGGTCTCTGGGTGATGTTCCCGCCCCTCCTCAGATGGCCGCCGCCGCCCGTAAGCTCTTGCACCCGGCCACCCGATGGTAGTGGTGGCGGGCGTCGGAACTCCGCCGGGGGGGGGAAGTCGAGAGATGCGCTAGCCGGTGGGAGGACTCACCGCCGCGTCTGTGGGGTGCAGTTCACGATCGCAGCGAGGCTGGGCTCCGGGGCTAGCCATCCGCCATTTTGGAGCCCGCGGTCATTGAGGTCGTCTTTCTCGGGCTTCCGCGACCTCCAAGTCGGCCACAGATTGCGTCCAGCGACCGGAGGCACAGGGTTGATCCGGGAGGGCCGATGCTGGTTCGCCGCTCGATGCCGCTGCGGATTTCCGCTCCGAGTTATCGGCCTGAGAAGGGCCGCACCGCTCTCACCCAGTATCTGCGGTCTCCCTCCTCATTTGCGACTCTGGATGGCATCGATCGATTCTCTGGAGGTAGGCAAACTATTTCTGCTGGGGATTATTCCCGGATTGTCCACCATACCACGGATTTGCGACGGATTTCGTGCTCTGCCGGCAGAGCCGCTACACTATGCGGCCATCTTGCAGCCCGGCTCGGCCACGCCCCCCGAAAATTATACTTAGAATAGAATATTTATGTCCGTGCATTTTCTGACTCTATTTTGGAATTATACCAATTACTAAACTGTCCTTTTCTTGTCAGATTTACCCTTTTGTGTAGCTGATGGTAGTTCGCTAGTCAGAGGAAATGAAAAGTAGTTAGTTATTTTTTGTAGGCAGCACCCATTAATTGGTTCGTCCATAAATGGGAGATCAAGTAGAAAAAATAGTGAGACAGAAGAGATGATGAAATAAGCCAGCTGCATATTGTATAATTCAGATCACTAGCTTCTTAAGGGCCCAACCAACATATACACAGCAGTGATCACATAAATCAGAGTTGTGCCCTGGTTAATCTTTACCACAATAGCTGTGAGATCCAAGATAGAGTTGCAAGTCTGTTGTGTACCAAGTTTTTAGATTGAACCTTACAGACAGAGTAGTTATCTGGTTGTGAAAGACTTAGGGCCAGATTTACTAAGATTTTGCGACAGGTGTGCGTAACGTTTGGGGCTCAGCCCAGAAGCAAAATCCATTTTGGCATTTAGTAAGCCACGTTTTATGTGGCTTTGAGTGGCTTAGTAAATACAAAGTAATGCAGCACAGCGTAAAGCGCTGCCTTTCATTACTTTGCAAAGGGTAGGATTGCATGGGTGGAACATGGGCGTTCCCGTGAATCCACCTATGTAGTTTGATGCAAACCCAGGTTTCCAAAGACTTAAAAGCACATAGAGGGAGCTGAACAATAGCATAGCGTGGTATTTATGGCGCTGTTCATCTCTCTCCCGTCCACACAATGCAACTTGCCTTTCTGCATTGCATGAACTACAAGTAAATATTCCCCTTATTGTCTCCCACAGTAGATTAAAGCCCACCCATACTTACTTTTAGTTGGCATTATTGTCACTTTTATTAGCTTGCTTCTTATTCTTATTCTTGCTTCTTATTCATTTTGTGTCTGTTCTTCCCCAGTAGCATATTTACTTATTTACTTCCACTGTTCACTTTTAAGGAACCACTTTTTTTCTTTTTGCTAAGTTCTCCAAGATAGTGCACATGTTTTCTAGCTGTCGTCCTCTTCTGCTTCTCCAACCCCACCAGAGCTTGTGCTGCTCTCTCTCGCCCATGTGCTTCTCCCCCGCTCCTCGTTGCTGTGTCTCCCTTGTGCTTCTCCCCTTGCCCTTTGTGTTGCTTCCTGCACCCCCTGTGTACTTTCACCCGTGCCGCCTGTGTTACTTCTTTTGCCCATGCCCTCAATATTGCTTCCCATTCCACATTGCTCTCTCTCACCCGTGTTTTTTTCCCCCTGTACTCTATGCTGCTGTCTCTCGTCCATGTGTTTCTCGCTCCGTCCTGTGTTGCTTACCCGCACCCTCTGTGTTTCTTCCCCCCACCCTCTGTGTTTCTTCCCCCCACCTGCGCCCTCCATGTTGCTGCCCCCACCCGCTTTTGATTTTTTTTTTTCCCTTCTCAGATTAATAGATGAAAAGAAAAATAAAGGTACCTAGGTCATTTTGTTGATGCTCGCCTGCAAAATGATGCAGCTGCGTCATAGCACCTTTTTTCTCTTCAGCCATGCTTCACAGCTAAGGGAATGCACTACAGCATTGCTAAAAACCATTGGCAAAGCCAATAGGCCCCAAAAGCGAGACCTATTGGCTTTGCCAGTGCTTGTTCTTGCACTCATTATAACCCCGCTTACAATGGAGTAGGGTTTCAACGCTGTCCACTGCTGGGAAATTCCACAATTCACAAACATTCAGGCTGGAATGAGTGGATACTACAGGGGCTTCAGTGAGGCCTGGCAGATTATTCCTAGGGAGTGGGCGGTGGAGGGTAGAAAATGCAAACCATAGAACACCACAGAGAATACATATCAGTCCATTAAGTATACTCTTCTCAGCATGTTCACAAGTGTTGTTGCCCAGTGAAGAATACTATTTCTGTGAGTGCATGGGACAATAAATAAATACAGCTGATTGTGGAATAAATACGAAGATTATGAATTAACAGGAAGTAGCTCCACTCTAATGCGTTTGTACCCTAGACATGCTGAAACCCACACTGTAGGATTCACTAAGCTATGAGAAGAACATTCGACAGGAGTAACACAAGAGGCATCATTGTCTCAGCTAGGCATCGTTCGCACTTGCTTTTTAATCCTCCCAATTAAGCAGTTTTTAAAAGATCTCTCTCAAAGCAAACTATCATTTTGCCATTTCATGCGGTGCACTATTACGACGCCACTCCTCACTAGAAGAACCTTTTAAAATAAAATATTTCAGCATGCTGTGTTTTTCTGACATTTCTCATAAGCTATCAACAGTAGAAAAAGTAAGAAAACAATTAGACATATTTCAGATGAAGATTTATTTAACCTTGGTGGTGTGCAATGGTGGTGCAATCTTTCCGTCATTTCTATGACTGGAGATGTGCGTTGGACAGGGCCAGACTGGAAACCCAAATCAACCCTGGCAAAAAATTTCTAACAATCCTGCACTTCAGGAAGGAGTGACTTTAAATGTGGCATGCTGTTCTGTTTGAGTCATAACAGCCAGTGGCGGCCGCTGCAAAACTCTGGTGGGGAGGCAGGGGAGGGGGGACGGGGGACAGGACGGGGAATTAGGAAAATAATTATATTTTTTTTTAAAGTACCTGTTCCTATGCTGCCAGCCGCCTCGGTGCTCCTTTTCTCTCCTGATGGTGTCCACGGCTGGACTGGCCATAGCGGGAACCGGGCGTTACCCGGTGGGCTGGAAGGGTAGGGGACGGTTTTCGACCAGTGGGGGGCGTTTTTGTTACTGGGGGACTTACTGGAGTCTGGTTTTGCATTGCAGCAGTGCTGCAAAATCGGCATCTTGTAACAGTGCAGCAGCAGTCCCCCGGGCCGGTCGGACGTAATTGCCAGGGCTGGTTTGCGATCCCAATCCGGCCCTGATGGTGTCCCAGCAGTGCCTGGGACACAAGCACAGGCTCCCCACCCAATCCCGGCGCTGCTCTCAGTCTCAATAGAATGAGAGCAGCACCAGAATTGGTCTGAGGGCCCTGGTTTGCTGCTCAGACAGTGCCTGGGAGTCTGTGCTGTTTCTCCAACCCGACTGTGCAACACCGCTGGGTTGGAGAAACCTAAGTGCGCAAGACGGATTGGCCGGCTTAAGACGGCCGGCCAAACCGTCATGCGCACTTACAGTGTGCACTACTCCTCCTCTACTGGCTGTGACGACAGCCAAGCCCCGTCCTTACTTGGCTGGATCCAAAAGCAAACGGGAAAAATAAAATGATAATAAAAACAATTTATTATCATTTTATTTTTCCCATTTCCCTCAGCTGGCTCTCAGCAAGGGGGGCAACGCTCCTCCGCCATAGCGGAGAGCCGCCGCTGATAACAGCCTGTCCTGCTCTTAAAGCAGTCCCCTAGCCTGCAGCCTACAGCGAAAGTGCCAGAGTGGCACCATTGCTAGTCCTACCCTGTCATGGACTCACTAGCATTGGAAGTAAACGTTTCATGTATCAAGGGAAAAACAAACAGCTAAGAGCATCGCAGGGAACTCTTTTAATATCAGTTCCGATTTCAAAGACATCTAAAGAAACTGTATGAAATACTACGTTTTTGGGGTCTGGCACAGAAGCGAATGGTTGAAAATCATGTCAATGTCAATAAGCAAGAAGACTGTGTGCCTGTCTCTCAGGGCGGAGTGAGTTGAAGATTCCCTGAGTCCATTCAGCTACTTCTTCCACAGCCTACCAGGAATTTTCACTGCAGATACATTTGAAGGCATGGACAAAGGGGGCAATTACCCAGGGCCCCCAACTTTCAAGGGGCCCCTGAAAAAGATTTTTTTTCTTCTCTTTCTTACTTCTGTCTGTTTCTATTATCCATCCTTTAACATATGTCAAGATTATTTGTCATTAAGCGGCTAATGAAATTAAAAGTTGTTCCAAACAGGGGCCCGAAAATATTTTTTGCCCATACACATTTTTTTGCCCGAGGCCCCCAAAATCCTTAAAATTACACAGTTTCACGTGGCCAAAGGCCATGTTCATCTCTGATGACTGATGCTGGGTCCTCCTGGTTCTTGAAACCTAGATGCTGTCTGCAACCAATCCCTACTCTGAAACACAGGTCTTGCATAAACAGCGATAGTGACTGTTGGCGTAAGGCAGCGCATCTTGATATTTTTAGCTGAGCAGTATTTTAAACACAAGAGTAAACACACTTCTGTGTAAGTTTATAAACAGTTTTTTTTAATATAGTAATACTATTTTTAGAATTGCAGAGATTGCTCATGAAAAGATAGCTATGTCTTATCTTTTTATGTGGAGAGTTCTCCGCCCCCGACTGCGAAGTCTCCATAGTGTAGTCCTAAAATTGCTATTAGGGAAATTAAACTCGAACTTTCTGAATGTCAAAAAAATAGTAAACTTACACAAAATTGAATCTTTACCTTTGTGAATGAGTCCCCGAGTGAGGAAAAGGCTACAAGATTCTACATTTCAAGAGTTACACATGTGAACCCTCTCTCATGTCACCCACCAACAGGCGCAAGAAGCGCCTTGAGGTGTATGTTCAAGGAGAGAAAAGGCGCTTGGTTCAGGGAGGGAATTAATTGCTCGCCATCCATCTGCCTCGCTGCTGGGAACAAACAAACTCCTCCTGCAGGAGGAATGCTAATAACTGGTGAACATTCCTGAATCTGCAATGGTTGCAATTACAGAGCGACTGACAGCAATTACCCAACAAGAAAGTAGAGGTTATCAAAAGCACTGATCATGTGGGACATTTTTAGAGGTGCTTAAGAGCCCTTGGTTGTGATTTTACCTCAAGTAACGGCATCCACTAAGATAGGGGGACAGGTAGGAGGGATGGGAGTGCACGGACACTGGAAGAAATAATGCACTGACACTGGAAGAGAGAATGCACTGAGAGAGAATGCACGGACACTGGAAGAGAGCTTGCACTAACACTGCAAGACAGAATGCACGGACACCGGGAGAGAGAATGCACTGACACTGGAAGAGAGATTGCACTAACACTGCAAGAAAGATTGCACTGACACTGGACAGGAGACACTGACACTGGAAGAGAGAGTGCACTGACACTGGAAGAAAGATTGCACTGACACTGGACAGGAGAATGCACTGACACTGGAAGAAATAATGCACTGACACTGCAAGAGAGAATGCACTGACACTGGGAGAGAGAATGCACTGACACTGGAAGAGAGATCACACTGGCACTAGAAGAAAGAATGTTCTGACACTGGAAGAGAGAATGCAATGACACTGGAAGAGAGATTGCACTGACACTGGAAGCGGAATGCACTGACACTGGGAGAGAGAATGCACTGACACTGGAAGAGAGATCGCACTGACACTGGAAGAAAGAATGTTCTGACACTGGAAGAGAGAATGCAATGACACTGGAAGAGAGAATGCACTGACACTGGAAGACAGAATGCACTGACACTGGAACAAATAATGCACTGACACTGGAAGAGAGAATGCACTGACACTGGACTGGAGAAAAAATGCACTGACACTAGAACAGAGAATGCACTGACACTGGAAGAAAGAATGCACTGACACTGGAAGAGAGAATGGACTGACAGTGGAAGAGAGAATGCACTGACACTGGAAGAGAGATTGTACTGACACTGCAAGAGAGAAAGCACTGACACTGGAAGAGAGAATGCACTGACACTGACCAAGAGAAAGAATGCACTGATACTGGAAGACAGAATACACTGACTCTGGAAGAGAGAATGCACTGACACTGGAAGAGAGATTGCACTGACACTGGAAGAGAGAATGCACTGACACTGGAACAGAGAATGCATGACATCAGAAGAGAGAATGCACTGACACTGGAACAGAGAATGCATGACATCAGAAGAGAGAATGCACTGACACTGGACCAGAGAATGCACTGACACTGGACCAGAGAATGCACTGATACTGGAAGAAAGAATGCAGTGACACTGTAAGACAGAACACACTGACACTAGACAAGAGAGTGCACTGATGCTGGAAGAAAGAATGCAGTGACACTGTAAGAGAGAATGCACTGACACTGGACCAGAGAATGCACCAACACTGACCTGGAGAAATAATTCACTGACACTGTAAGAGAGAAGGCACTGACACTGGACCAGAGAATGCAATGACACTGAAAGAGAGAATGCACTGACACTGACAAAGAGAAAGAATGCACTGACACTGGAAGAGAGATTGCAACGATACTGCAAGAGAGAATGCACTGACACTGGAAGAGAGATTGCACTGACACTGGAAGAGAGATTGCACTGACACTGGAAGAGAGATTGCACTGACACTGCAAGAGAGAATGCACTGAAATTGGAATAAAGATTATACTAACACTGGAAGAGAGAATGCACTGACACTGGAAGAGAGATTGCAACGATACTGCAAGAGAGAATGCACTGACACTGGAAGAAAGAATGCTCTGACACTGACACAGAAAAAGAATGCACTGACACTGGAAGACAGAATGCACTGAAACTGGAAGAGAGACTGTACTAACACTGGGAGAGAGAATGCACTGACACTGGAAGAGAGATTGCACTGACACTGGAAGACAGAATCCACTGACACTGGAAGAGAGATTACACTGGCACTGCAAGAGAGAATGCACTGACACTGACTGGGAACAAACAAACTCCTCCTGCAGGAGGAATGCTAATAACTGGTGAACATTCCTGAATCTGCAATGGTTGCAATTACAGAGCGACTGACAGCAATTACCCAACAAGAAAGTAGAGGTTATCAAAAGCACTGATCATGTGGGACATTTTTAGAGATGCTTAAGAGCCCTTGGTTGTGATTTTACCTCAAGTAAAAGCATCCACTAAGATAGGGGGACAGGTAGGAGGGATGGGAGTGCACGGACACTGGAAGAAATAATGCACTGACACTGGAAGAGAGAATGCACTGAGAGAGAATGCACGGACACTGGAAGAGAGCTTGCACTAACACTGCAAGACAGAATGCACTGACACCGGGAGAGAGAATGCACTGACACTGGAAGAGAGATTGCACTAACACTGCAAGACAGAATGCACTGACACTGGGAGAGAGTGCACTGACACTGGAAGAAAGATTGCACTGACACTGGACAGGAGAATGCACTGACACTGGAAGAAATAATGCACTGACACTGCAAGAGAGAATGCACTGACACTGGGAGAGAGAATGCACTGACACTGGAAGAGAGAATGCACTGACACTGGAAGAGAGATCACACTGACACTAGAAGAAAGAATGTTCTGACACGGGAAGAGAGAATGCAATGACACTGGAAGAGAGATTGCACTGACACTGGAAGACAGAATGCACTGACACTGGGAGAGAAAATGCACTGACACTGGAAGAGAGATCGCACTGACACTGGAAGAAAGAATGTTCTGACACTGGAAGAGAGAATGCAATGACACTGGAGGAGAGAATGCACTGACACTGGAAGACAGAATGAACTGACACTGGAACAAATAATGCACTGACACTGGAAGAGAGAATGCACTGACACTGGACTGGAGAAAAAAATGCACTGACACTAGAACAGAGAATGCACTGACACTGGAAGAAAGAATGCACTGACACTGGAAGAGAGAGTGGACTGACAGTGGAAGAGAGAATGCACTGACACTGGAAGAGAGATTGTACTGACACTGGAAGAGAGATTGTACTGACACTGCAAGAGAGAAAGCACTGACACTGGAAGAGAGAATGCACTGACACTGACCAAGAGAAAGAATGCACTGATACTGGAAGACAGAATACACTGACACTGGAAGAGAGAATGCACTGACACTGGAAGAGAGATTGCACTGACACTGGAAGAGAGAATGCACTGACACTAAAAGAGAGAATGCACTGACACTGGAACAGAGAATGCATGACATCAGAAGAGAGAATGCACTGACACTGGACCAGAGAATGCACTGACACTGGACCAGAGAATGCACTGATACTGGAAGAAAGAATGCAGTGACACTGTAAGGCAGAATACACTGACACTAGACAAGAGAATGCACTGATGCTGGAAGAAAGAATGCAGTGACACTGTAAGAGAGAATGCACTGACACTGGACCAGAGAATGCACCAACACTGACCTGGAGAAATAATTCACTGACACTGTAAGAGAGAATGCACTGACACTGGACCAGAGAATGCAATGACACTGAAAGAGAGAATGCACTGACAAAGAGAAAGAATGCACTGACACTGGAAGAGAGAATGCACTGAAACTGGAAGAGAGATTGTACTAACACTGGAAGAGAGAATGCACTGACACTGGAAGAGAGATTGCACTGACACTGCAAGAGAGAATGCACTGACACTGGAAGACAGAATGCACTGAAATTGGAATAGAGATTATACTAACACTGGAAGAGAGAATGCACTGACACTGGAAGAGAGATTGCACTGCCACTGGAAGAGAGATTGCACTGACACTGCAAGAGAGAATGCACTGACACTGGAAGACAGAATGCACTGAAATTGGAATAGAGATTATACTAACACTGGAAGAGAGAATGCACTGACACTGGAAGAGAGATTGCAACGATACTGCAAGAGAGAATGCACTGACACTGGAAGAAAGAATGCTCTGACACTGACACAGAAAAAGAATGCACTGACACTGGAAGACAGAATGCACTGAAACTGGAAGAGAGACTGTACTAACACTGGGAGAGAGAATGCACTGACACTGGAAGAGAGATTGCACTGCCACTGGAAGACAGAATCCACTGACACTGGAAGAGAGATTACACTGGCACTGCAAGAGAGAATGCACTGACTGTTAGACCTGGCATCTTTGGCGTGGTTTTCCCTGACTTTTTGCCTCTACCTCCTATGTTTTTGATGCTATGCTGGATTTAGTTTTTGCTGGCTTAGATGCTTTGGGCACTTTGCCACTGCTGATCAGTGTCAAAGTGCAAGTGCTCCCTGTGTAAATTGATATTGTGATTGGTTCTCCCTGATTGGCATATTTGTTTTACAAGTAGGTCCCTAGTAAAGTGCACTGAGTGTGCCAGGGCTGATAAATCAAATGCTACTAGTGGGCTTGCAGCACTGATTGTGCCACCCGCATGAGTAGCCCTGAAAAGAGGTCTCAGGCCTGCCACCAGTTTGTTAACTGCCATGTCGACCTGGCAAGTGTACCCACTTGCCAGGCCCTACCCTTCCCTTTCCTTGCACATAGGACACCCCTATGGTAGGCCCAAGGTACCCCCTGGGCAGGGTGCAGTGTATGTGAAAGGTAGGGCATGTACTGGTGTGTGTAACATGTCCTGATAGTAAAATACTGCCAATTTCGTTTTTCACTATTGAAAGGCTATCTTGCCCATAGGACAGAATGGGGAATGCTTTGTGACATTTTACAAGCATATCTTCCCATAGGAGTAAGATAAAAAATTGGAGTCTCGTATCCCTGAACTCAGAATTTAATAACACATCTTTTAGTAAAGATGGTTTTTAAATTATGTGTTTGAAAATAGCACTTTTAGAAAGTGGCTATTTTCTTGTTCAACCTTTCTGTGTGCACCTGCCTGTTTGTGGATTGACTGTCTAGTTTCAGTGTGACAGAGACAGAGGATGTGCATTACCTGTAGACAGTCTCTGGGGGGGGGGTTTGAGGTGTGCCTGGCCCTTCCTGGATGACCCAACCCTGAGCTGAATAGACCCTGGCTGCATATAGAGTGGTGGGAGGAGATTTACCCTGCACCTGAATGGGGCCTGTCTCCCTTGCACAATGATGTCTCCACCTCCTGTGGTCATGTTGCACCAGTGAAGGCAGAACTGGTTTGAACTGGGCTCAGAGCCCCTTGCACAAAGAGAACAAAGACATTTTGAGGTATAAGTATTAGACCTAAAACCCCTGAACTTTAGATCATTCCTGGAATTCAAGGGGAACCTTTGCCAAGGAGAAGAGCTGGAGAGACTGAGGAGAAGTACTGCCCTTGCTTGGTGTCTGGGGCTGGCCTGCAGTTGCTGTTTCTGCCAAGGAAAGGAGAAGGACTTTGCTGTGTGCTGTGTCCCCTGCTTGAAGGAGGTCTCTAAGGGCCTGAAGTGAGCTGGCCTCCTGTTCAGAAGTCTCAGGGACACAAAGACTTCACCCCAGCTCCCCTGACCTCTGCTGTTGTGAGTTCTGACCTGCCTTGAGGTGCCTGTGCCAGTTTTGGGCCTCTGGAGGTTGTTTTTGCTGTTGGGAGCTGGAAGAAAACCAAGAGAAGCAAGAAAACCTGTTTCCGACACCGTCAACGATGCCGCTGTGACGCCGCGACCTACACCGAGGCCCGGGGAGCTGCTCGTGAAGTGAACGAGGCATCGCCTGGCCCGCTCCTCAGCTCCTCAGCCCTACAACGCCCGCCGACGCAGGCAGTGATCGTCCGTGCCCGACGCCATCGCTCACATCGACTCTGTCATCGCCAGCGCCTACATCCTGCTATCGCGGCGTCGATAACCGTCGAGGGCGACTCTACGAACTTGCCGACATCGCATCATCAACGGAGCCGACATCGGCCATCTTCGACGCCATGCATCGTCACCGACTTCGTTTCCAAGGTACTGTTTGTTTGGGGGTCTGTGTGACTCCGCGCCCGACGCCGCGATCCTCGCGGTCGGCGCCGTACTTTGGATTTCTTGCTATCACGACGTGGCAATAGCCCCAGTTGGTGCTATTTGATTTCTACAAGCTTATTTTTGCTATATCCTTTTGAAAGTCATTTTTCTAAATATCTGTATGTTGGATTTTTGTCGTTTTGGTCTTGTTTAGTTTAGATAAAGATATTTTATTTTTCTAAACTGTGTGGTGTCCTTTTGTGGTGTTTTCACTGTGTTACTGTGAGTGTTGGTACAAATACTTTACACATTGCCTTTGGGATAAGCCTGTCTGCTCGTGCCAAGCTACCAAGTGGGTGAGCAGGGGTTATCTAGAGTGTGTTTCCCCCTTACCCTGACTAGAAGCAAGGGTCCCTATTTGGATAAAGGTACCTACCTCTGCCAACTAGAGACCCTCATTTCTAACACTGACTTAGAGACAGAATGCACTGACACTGGAAGAGAGAATGCATTGACACTGGAACAGAGCATGCATTGACACTGGACCAGAGAATGCACTGACAGTGGAAGAAAGAATGCACTGACACTGGACCAGAGAATGCACTGACACTGGAAGTGAGAATGCACTGACACTGGAATGGAGAATGCACTGACACTGGAAGAGGTTATGGACTGAAACGGAGAATGCACTGACACTGGAAGAGAAAGAATTCACTGACACTGGACCAGAGAATGCACTAACACTAGAACTGAGAATGCACTTACACTGGACCAGACAATACACTGACACTGGAAGAAAGAATGCACTGACACTGGACTGGAGAATGCACTGACACCGGAAGAGAGCATGCTCTGACACTGGAAGAGAGAATGCACTGATACTGGATCAGAGAAAGAATGCACTGACACTAGAACAGAGAATGCACTGACACTGCACTGGAGAATGCACTGATACTGGCACAGAGAATGCACTGACACTGGAAGAGAGAATGCACACATAGTGGAAGACAGAATGCACTGATACTGGCCCGGAGAAAGAATGCACTGATGCTAGAACAGAGAATGCACTGACACTGCACCAGAGAATGCACTGACACTGCACCGGAGAATGCACTGACACTGGAAGAGAGAATGCACTGACACTAGAACAGAGAATGCACTGACACTTGACCGGAGATTGCACTGAGATGGGGAACCCTACTCTAATACACGCAATATACTGACACTAGTATAGAGAACACGGAGATACTAGGACCGGCGATATATTGACACTGGGGCAGGGAATGGCGTGAAACTGGAACAGGGAATGCATTGACACTGGGACACTGAATGCACTGACAGTGGGCTGGAATATATATCAACAGTGAAACAAGGAATTCACTGACACTGGGACAGGGAATTCACTGACTCTGGGAGGTAGTATGGACTGACACTGGGGCAGGAAATATATGGACTGTTAAACAAGAAATAAACTGGCAGGGGGCAGGGAATATACTAACAGTGATGTAGGAAATATATTGACACTGGGAACACACTGACAGTGGTACATGGAATGTGGTCAGGGGATGCACTGGAACAGAAAATACTCTATTACTGGGAATGCACTGACACTGAAAGAGTAAATACACTGAAACGTTGATGGGTTATACACTGACACTTAGATAGGGAAGGCAATGGGATTGGGACAAGAAATACACCAACAGGGGACAGGGTTACACTGGCTCTAGGACTGGAAATACACTGATATTGAAACAGACGATGCACAGATACAGGGACATTCAATATACTGACACTAGTGCAGGGAGTGCACTGGCACAGGGAATGCACTAATACTGGGACAAGAAATACACTGACTGTGAATTTGGAATAAGCGGGCACAGAGACAGGGAATGCAGTGATTTAAGGAAGCACTTAATTCTGAGACAGGCAGACATGTGTACTGGGCCAGGACCAACACTGCTAGTGTGACAGACACGTGTACTGGGACAGCAGCAGATGTTGTTATTCTCAAATAAACATAGGTGATATAGTAACTGGGACAGGAGCACATTGACACTAATTCAGGAAGACACATACACAGGGACATGGGAAACTTAGTCCCTGGAACAGGAAGACACCCACAGTGCGGTATAGGAGAGGGTGAAAAATCCACGCTTCCATTGTATTTTTCCCAGATGGCCGGCTTGCTCAAAGACAGAACAGCAAATGGACAGCAGTAGTGGTTATATGAACCTTAGTTGTGGGCATGGTTGGCCTCAACCTCAATAGCTATGAAATCTGCAAAACCACCATGTCAGTGTTTGCTTTTCTAAGTTGTCGCATCCCACTGACCGAATGAGTATAAATAATGTCCACTGTTAGAGAAGCCCACCAACGGCTGGGTGAATGAACACAGGGAGAAGTGGTAACTGTGGACTGTGGTACCTCTTCGGGGCCTAGCAGACTATCTCTAGGAGGAGGAGATAAAGGTTACAATATTCCAAGTATTTACCAACATCATGAATACACTTTAGTCCAGTCAGGCTACAGGATAGGGGTTCCTCTCTTGCCAGTGTCTTCAAAAGAGTTGTGGCCAGTGGAGGATTACTGGAGAGGCCCGGAAATTGGGGTGGGGAGAAATGTATGTAGTGCTGAAAGAAGCCGTGCATTGGGGCAGGTAATAGACTGATGGTAGAACAAGGAATACAAAGTCACCAAAACAGGAATCACACCAACACTAGGGCTGAGAATAACACACACTGGTATGGAAATTCAGGTAATTCACTATGACGGGGGCAAACTGACACATACTTTGGGACACCTCTTAAACATCACTATTCTGAAACAGTAACTGGGAGATCGAAACATTGACAATATATCTCAGAAACACATACTCCGAGATATGGAAAACGTTGATACTGACTCAACACTAAATATCATAGCTGAAGTGTCCCAGATTATATGATAAAAAAAGCATTCAATATTTTTTATCATGAGATAATCCTACAATTCGGAAGCACTTATATAGTAATGGAACTTAATTTCTCTTGTTTTTCACTCTGGCCATGACCAATTGACATATTCAGATTAAGGTGCAGAGAGTAACTCACCCTTTCACTTGAATAGTCAATCAATCAGTTAAGATCAGAAGTGTACCCCATATTTTTTGCTTCAATTGAACCAAAACGTTTTGTGAACGCTGTCAGAGCAGACCTAAAGGTGCTTTGAGGAGCAGAAACTGGAAATGAGAATCAGTGACCAGAAGATGTACATACTTGCTGTGCGATGGATGCACACGCATGGACATGTGCTTCATTGGGCTGAAGGATCAGACCGACTCCCCCGGGACAGGACCGGCAGCACCTAATCTTAAGTGACTGTTTCATCAGCCTCCAGACTACGAGTCTTTGCTCTAGATCTCTGCTCAGAAAAGACCCACCGTTCCTCCATATTGGTTTGCCCCTTTTCTGAAGTTTTATATGAAATAAAGACCAAATAGTACTTAGATGGGCTCATATGCACATGCCAGTCCTATAGCAGCAATCGAATCGAAAGATCTAGTCCCTTTATACAACTATATGTAAGAAACAACAGGCAGTTTTATTCATGGAGTGTACAATGTAAAATGTCAATAATTTATGAAGTCAGAGCATGCTGTCTTAATAAAATTCTAGCAGTAATGCTAACATAGTCATCAATATATTTCTTATGTGGGACTGGGGCGTGTATGACTTGCTATGAGACTTCCGCTCAGGCCAAGGTGAGCTGAAGCCCAGTTAGGTTGGGCTGGGTCTAGGCATGGGCGTTACTGCATTGTTTAATATGACCTCATATGAAGGAGTCCTGTACCCGAACACTGGATGCTATGATTCATCCGAGACGCCTGATGAAGAGGGAACACTGGAAACCAAATTCAACCTTATTTCAAGCTCCTATCTCTACCGACAAGTTCACATCATCCCTGCTCTAGGATTCCTACAACATGCTCAGTCTCCCCAAGGCCTCTTTGCTAAGGTGCCCTCATGCAGGTCAATTTAACTGAATCTTGGATCTATAGATGAGGCTATCACCGACAACCACCTCCCGTCGTTTGCTGTTCTTACAAAAATGTCCCGTTTAGTGCGCAAAACACTTACGGAGGACTTTGAAGATGAATTGCAGACTGTCTGACTTGTCATGGTTTCAGTTCTGTAGGCATGCAGGTTACACATTCCACCTCTCGACAAATCAGGAGTATCTCCATTCTTCCCTGGAAGCAGTCTGCAAAATGGAGTACATAAGATTTAGACTAATGTATATCCTGATCACTCAGTTCGAAGGCTCGTGGAACACTCAGTGCCTATAGGTTGGGAAATGTGATTATAATGTTGTCAATTGATATCTTTTGCCTATGTCAATAAGGAATCGGAGTTAAGGAAAAAATATCTGCGATCATCATTTTTTGCTGCTAACATCCGGACGGTGCAACAAGCCACTAAGTAGGATTTCATCTCTAAGGCCTAACAATTTATTGGGGAGTCAATTACATTTTTAGATCCTTTCTCTTAGTTGTTTACAAAAGTATGAATCAAATTGCGTTCAGGTGATCTCTCCCTAGAATCGTAACTCGTTGTGTCAATTTTTAATTTTCTGTTTTAATATGTTGCTTTTAATTTTTTCGAGTGCTATTTATCTATAATGCTTTTACTGAAATTGATTTATTTTCTGCACTATAAATTCGATATCATCATCAGGTTAGTTTATGCCAACGTATGGGATGATGACATTTCCTGTTGTGAAGTAGTCATGTGCCCGCTAACATCGGTCCTGAAAATACCAAAGCTGCGTCTACAGGCATTAAGCAAGCTTTGGTGTAGGGTGCCTTCACCCTTCATTCATTTGCATCAGATCTAGGTGAGAGCAGATGCAGAGACCTGAAGTATAGGATTTTTCTGACCGTCTGCTAAACTGTTGAGCCTTCAGGCCGGGCCTTTGACAACTGATGAATGTATTTTGAGAAGCAGAATTAAGATGGACACAATTATATGCACCCTATAACATGCATCCCCAATTTCTGAAATGGAGAGAAATGCAAGGGCTCTCTTCCTTGAATGCCTGCATCTTATTAAGAAGCTCTGGTACTCTCCGATTTGTAGTAGTACATTCCTTTGGAGAAGTGTCAGTGCCTTGTGTTTGGCAGTAACGCATCTCTGGTGAGAAGTGCAGACACTCTTTCATTGATAGTAATTCATTCCTGATGAAAAGTGTGACCTAACGGCTAGGGCGGTCGATCTCAAATCGGGGGAACCGGGTTTGAGTCTCGGCAATGACCCTGAACATCCTGTGATTCTGGGCAAATCACTTAATCTCCCTGTGCCTAACAAAAATGAATATGTCCTTGTGTAATGCAACTGGTGCTCATGTAAAACGCTCTGATACCCGATACCTTCGGGTCAAGTTCGCCCTATATAAAACTCCCAGAAAAAAAAGATTGGTAGTAATGAATGCCTGGGGAGACGTGCCAGTACCCCTGGTGAAAAGTGCTGGTAACCTCGCAGTAGACAAAGCGCAGTGCTTGTGAGAAGTGATGGTATTCTCCCTATCAAAAAAAATAAAAGCAGGTACTCCTCTATTACCCGCTGTCTTAAAGCACGGTGCCTCAGACATCTCCCGTAGCCTACTGCGATGTTCATGAGGTGCTATCCACTAAAGGTGTACTCGGCCCTCTCGCCTTGATTGCATTCCTAATCCTAAATGTAATAGGTTGGAGTTCATCTCTGAGGTAAACCTTCTGTTGCCTCTGTAGGCATCAGCGGCATGCAACCATCTGCTTTTTCACTCCCCATTTAAGGACCCAACAATTAATTGCCCTCGGCCACCCCCACAAGCATTTCAGTGCTAAAGGAATTTTTGCAATTCCAGAGGAGGATTACCAGATTAATTTGCTGACAGCAAGCCGGTGTGTTTCCCCACTGGTGAATTAAGCAGCAAAAAACAAGTTCTTGCAGAGCTGTAAAGGCGCTGTTTAGAAAGACTTCCACCCCTCCCTTTCCCACCATTCTCTGAGAAATTTCGTTTGTGGTCTGTGGGTATAGGGCGCTTATAATTGTAGCCTCTCTGTAACCACCATATACAATCCTGTGGAAGAAGCATGGAATGTGTATTTTGTTGATTTTTTTTTTATCACAAAAACTATTTCCCAATCAATTATCATCAGACCTTAACCTGAATTTGTTTGTACAAAATCTCCTTTTGAAAATTCATGTACAATTTCATTAGTAAAAGGAAAGGCATTGACAGAGCTCCACATATCCATTCTTCCTTCTCTTCTTTTTACATATAAATAAGTAGAGAAAGCCTAATTAAGGGATCTGAGGGGAATCTGCAATATAATCTCATCCTATCCACCTACCGCACATATTTCTTTGCTTACATTGTTTATGGTGTATTAATCAAGATTGACGTAGGCATGACAGTCTCTCAATAAACAGCGTAATTACCTAAAAGCCCTGCTTAGGGGCCACCCCGCTTTTTATCCTTAGACCCCGCCACACGGTAACCTACCACATTTTCAAGAGTGAGTTTTTCTCTATGTTTCTCAGCTCATCTGTTTCAGAGTCGGTGAATACTTGTTCAATAATACCCAAATGTAAGCCCACCTTGTATAGTACATGTAGCAGAGAAGCTGGAAGTTGCATGGAAGCCACTTCTGGGATATTACATGTTAAATTACCTTATAAGTCATCTGTGCAAGTGCCACTTGAAATAGATATTCATGAACTTCAGCAAGTGGAAGTCCACTTACCAAGAAGACACTTCTACTTTGACAAAATAACACATGTCTAAAATTACCAGACAGGGAAGCTACTTTACTTTCTCATTCTGGGGCGCCACTTCCTTGCCCTCATCCTTCTCCAGTATCAGTAATCTAAATTGGTAAATGTGTACATTGGGGATCTTGCTTTCTCGAGATTCCATGGCATTTATGTTACGCAGCCTGGCCAAAGTCTTGGTTATTTTCAATTAAACTCAATATAACCTTGGCTAGGTGTGTATTAGCGTGCGCTTTATGTATCATGGGCACTGCAAGCATCGGAGAGTAGGGACTCCTGAGTTTGTCAGACAAGGGACCTAAGACACAGAGCAATACATCAATTTGCCCAAGATTTGTTTGCCAATTTGGGAAGCCAGGATTCAACCTAGGTTTCTTCTCTGACTGCTGAAATCTTTTTCTTTTTTGGCGAAAAAGCATTTTATTGCCATTGTTTTGTATTAAAAAAAACCTTACTTTCAGACCCAGTGTCAGTTCGGCCCTTATGTCCTCATTGTTCTTAATCCAAAATGCTACTTGCAGGTTTCCTGTCTTGGGAGAGGCAACCTGGGAAACATCTAACCACAGACCCAGCATGATCCACTTCAGGTTACAATTGTGAGTCTCAACATCGAAGCAAAACCAAAGCTACGCAACAGAGATCGAGGCACATATATAGGCCTAACAAGAGAGTTGTTTACACAACAGCACAATACAAAGCCACAGCATAGCCACAGAGTGTTCCAGTTCAGAGTACAATCAAACAAAGCAGCTAGAATAACAATATGCCTTTGTGAGAGGTGCCATGGAGATCCAGAGCTTCAGTCCAGAGTGCGCCAGGCCTGGGGAATACTGGATTCCTTTGTTAGCCAAGACAGTATGTGTGCCCGAGATAAAGATACTTTGTGTTGGGCATCCTTCGCGCTCTTCTCTCTTGTCAGAATGAAGCCGCTCGCCTGTACGGCATGGGGGTATGTCATGATTTTCTCTATACCGCGCCATTTGTGGTGGTGGTTGCAGGCGGAAAGCACGGGGATCTCATTTTTGGGAAGTGAGAAAATGTTTTCATCGTCTAACTTTGATCCTGAGGTAGAGTAAGAAAAGAAAGAGACAAGGAGAAGAGAAAAGTAGGAGAAAAGTGACCATGTGGGAGAAGAATGATGAAATGGAACCTGAAAGAATACGATAAAGAGACAGGAAGTGTCTAGTGTTGGAAGAAAAAGGCATGATGTGGAATAAAAACTAGAATTCCTTGGTGCTCGGCAACTCCAGCGTTCGGCAGTGCCTGAGGCATGATGTTGGAATAAACTTTGGGCCCTTGCATTCTGCCTTCTTACAGTTAAAGCAGTGTTCAAGGGACAGCTTAAGGATTTTAGGGACCCTGGGCCGGGCGTATTTTGGGGGCCCATGCTTGGAAAAGCTTTGAATTTATGAACCAATTTTAGCTCTTTCATGCCATTCTAAATGCGTTTACATCTAATATTCAGGGATAGTGAGGTGTATTTCCACTATTGCATAACTCACTAATATTACTGCAAATAATTTCTGAGACACCTTCCCACGTCTCATATGTGAGGTCCTGTTTTGATCTAAAAGAAACTTTTTTTATGGATGAAACATAAACACAACATTTTCTGCAACACGTCTGAAAGGCTGGGGCCCTGGGCCAGAGCCCACTTTGCCAATGCCTTAAAACGTGTCTGCATTGCTCCTACATATGTGAAAATACACATATCTTCTCTTTAAGTTGAGTTTCAATGCAAACACGGGGGGGCGCTCCGAGCAGCTGATGAGGCCCCACCAAAGGAACCAATGCTGTGATCGTGGGGTATCTAAATGCATCTAGAAATCACTGTGAGATTTGCAAACTTCAAGCCTGGTTGAAGAAAGATACATGAAACAACCTCTGTGCAGAGTACACTTGGAGGTGGCTATTGCAAAATATGTTTACAAAAGCTTAGCAAAGAAGAAAACGGTTGTTTTGCTTATCCAGCATTAATTGACGACTGCCACAATCATGTGCCCCAGTTATTATGGTGCCGGGATAAAAATGACAGTCCTTGAAATATCATTATCAGCTCTTATATTATTACATATAACTACAGTTGACATACTCGTGACAGCAGCTGGAGAAAATAAGAACTGACAAAACCAATTGTTTTGACTTTTGGATCTAGAAACTTTTTTTTGTAGCAACAATATTTTAGGGGGATTCCCGGGACTAATTACCTTGTTTGCTCGGTTCTGGGAAAGATACCAAGAGTTATTTGGTGACTGTTTATGGAAGACATCCAGAGTATACATTTACACATATTGACAGGCTTAAAATTACCCCCTTCCCAACCCCCACCTTAAAAGTGACATTCTCTGTAAAAGTAGATGCACTGCACTGAGGATTTTCACCAATCCACCTGGTGAAATCTGAAATGTCTCCTTAATTCTGTTCCATACCCGTGCTTCCCCTTCTGTAGTTGTACTGTCCTGTGCCCAGAGCGTGGCCTCCACATGAGCCATATAAGAAGACAAACATAGTGAGGGAACCAGGAAAGAAGGATAGAGAGGGAAACTGAGAGGTAGAGTGGGAGATGAGGAATAGAGGGACAGAGATCTAGAGGTGAGGTAGGGAGAGAGAGGAGGATAGCTAGAGATATAAGTGAGGTATGAGAAGCTAGGTAAAGAGAGAGAAAGGGGAAGGTGTAAGGAGGGATTGATGAGGCTGGGTGAGACAATTGAGGGAGAGGAAAGTCACTTATAGTAAAGTAAAGTGGACAGGTAACTAAAGGGAGGGGTGCCAAGAGTGGAGAGTTAGAAAGAAGGCACATAGAGAGAGAATGGGGGAGAGGGAGTTAGAGGGAGTGGTAAGGTGGAGTCAAAGTTAAAGTAGAGAGAAAGAGAAGGTTAGAGTAAAAGATAGGTTAGAAAGAGATGAGATAATATATTAAATGGATAGAACTTTGAGATAGAAGGAGATGCAGGCTGAAATTAAAATGTAGCGAGAGAGAGGTAGCGAGATGAAGATGAAGTCGAAAGAAAGTGACAAGGAGTGAAAGGGACATGAGGTAGGTAGAGAAAGAAACAATGTAAAATGAGAGGTAGATAAAGCTGGGTAGAATTAAAGAGATGAGATAGAAAGAGTCACATGGGCAAAGAGAGAGGTGTGGAAAAGAGGTAAGTGATGTAGAGAGAAAGGTAAAGCAGAACCTGAAGTGCAGACAGAGGAAGAATGGTTAGTAGTAGGGGGAGATTTGAGGGATTTCGTCTTGAACATAGTGAGATTGCCGTAACAGCCACTCCTGCACCCTCCTATCCCCATGAAATAGAACATTAGAACACAGGGTGAAGCAATATTTCTTGTGTAGCAGATTATAATATATGATCCAAAATGGTAGTCTTTATAATCAAGCTGGTTTAACAAAAATAAGCAAGCCATCAGTCACAAATTCAACAAAGTTTTATCTGGGTTAGACCAGGAACATACAATTGTATTTGTAATTGTATTTATATAGCGCTTACCACCCCTGATGAGGTGTTGAATCACTTTTCGGTGAGCAGCACGCTACTCTGGAACCAGAGTCAGAGAGTGGAGGCAGAGAATACATTGAGAAAGGTATAGGGTGAGACAGAGTAGTGCATTAGAGATAATAAAAGGTTTATTTTTTTATTTTTTATTTTTTTCTTCTGCGGTAGGAGTAAATTAATAAATATATAGATACATAATTACATAGAAAGGTAAAAGGAAGATAATATATTGAGATTTAAAGTTGCATTGTATAAGCTCAGACTTTCAAGTGTTGCTGTACTTGAAGCTAATTTGTGTTTTTATAGCTATTTTTTTAAACTTTATTTCCTCAATATTTCAATAGTTAATCACTTGTAGATAAAATAATTATGATAATATTTACATAGTGTGATAGATAAATACAACAGAGATTCATAAGCATCTAATCAAATAACTTTTATGAAAACTATGTAGTGACCTATAAACCTGTTAAGCATAGAATAATATATAAATATATTATCTACTGGCGGTCGCCAGTAGATAGTTATAGTTAGGACCTATTTTCCATAGGGAATTCACAACATTCTATTTGAAATAACTTTGGCGCCGGTTGACGAATCTTCGCGAAATTTTCAAAACTCGTGGGCGCTCCGGTCCGCTCCTATCCTGAAAGTTTCGGGGTGATTCGGCAAGCAGGGGCCGAGAAAAGGAGGTCCCAAAACGTGTTTTCCCCATGCAATTTTCCATAGGAAACTTTAGACACGGCTACAGCCCGAACTGCTGAACGGAATTACACCAAATTTGGCAAAGAGGTAGTTCTTGGTTCAGAAAGAACCCTTTTTGTTAAATGGTGTAAATCCATTCAGTAGTTGCTGAGAAAATCAAAAGTAAAACACATATATATCTATGGCCGCGGAGGATCCGCTGACCCTCCCGATCACGAGCTGTATGCTAATTGGTTGTCAACACTCCAAACCAGGAAGTGTTGGCAGCCATCTTGTGCCTCGGTAGGAACCGAGGCACAAGAAATCAGTAAAACAAGTGCGCAAAACGCAAAAGGGGCAGGGTAGAAACACCCTGACCCCCTAGGCCTGCTCAGGGGGTCCCACAAAGACCCCCAGGGCCAAAAAAAGATTTTTATTTTTTTTTAAATCGGCGGGATGCGCTTAGGATGCGCGGATCCTGCCGTGAAAGAAAAAAAACGAAGCGCGGGCTCCCGCGCTTCGTTGTTATTTGGCCCCCGGGTGGGCCAAGTCCCGGGGGCATGCGGGGGTTTAATAAAAAATGGTGTGGGGGGCCTCTAAGGCCTCCCAAGCCTCGGGACCGCCACCCCCAGGGCTTTGAATTTTAAATCGTGCGGGAGGGCACTCGGCCCTCCCGCAGCCCCGGGGACCGCCACCCCCGGGGCTTCTTTTAAAAAAAATTAAATTACCTGTGTGAGGAGGGGCTCGAGCCCCCCCCACACGCCCGGGGACCGCCACCTCCCCGGGGCACTAAGAATTTTAAAGTGGGGGTTCGTTTCGGATCCCCGAGCCCCGGGGACAACCACCTCCCCGAGGCTTTGCACATGTTGGGAGGGGGGCCGCGCGGCCCGCCTCCTGGAGCCTGTGATGGCCCTGGGGACCACCACCCCCCAGGGCCGGCTCCTGCAGTGTCCCGGGTGCCCACCCCGGGACACTGCTGTTTGCTATGACAGGAGGCGGGAGCCTCGCGGCTCCCGTCCTGTCATAGTAAACTGCTTTGAATTTTGGAAGAGAGAGCAGGAAACCTGCTCTCTCTTCCAAAATTCAAAGCAAATTGCTTTCCACACGGGGAGCTGCATCTAAGCAGTTCCCCGTGTGGAAAGCAATGCCGGCTCCCGCAGGACGCGGGGAGTCGGCGGGACCGTGGGGGATTGGGGACCCCCCACGGTCCCCAACGGAGAGGGCCAGCCCCGGGGATGGGGTCCCTGGGGCTACAAGTGGCCCGGGAGGGGTGCCACGCGGCCCCCTTCCCCAAAATTTAAATAAAAAATTTAAAAAAGGCCGGCCCCGGGGGATGGGGTCCCCGGGGCCATAAGTGGCCTAAGGAGGGGGGCAACGCAGCCCCCCTCCAAAACATTTAAAACAAAACAAAAAAAGGCCATGCCCCGGGGGATGGGGTCCCCGGGGCCGATTAAGGCCTCGCCTTCCAAATTATTATTTTTTTTTAAAAAAATGAGGGCAGGTCCTGGGGGATGGGGTCCCCAGGGCCAATAAATTAGAAAAAGAAGGGGGGCCACACAGCCCCCTTCTTTTAAAAAATAAAATAAAAGACCGGCATCGCGCCGGAGGCCGCCCCCTCCTTGCAGCACTCTGCAAATGTGCCCCCTGGCGCGTTTGCAGATGGGGAACGAATTCCCCTTGAATACTGGGGGTCCCTGGGGGCCAACTGGCCCACCAGGAACCTCCAGTATGCACCAGGGGGCTGCGTTGCAGAGAGGTGTTCTGAGGCCACGCCCTTTTTACACCTCTCTGCAACGCAGCTCTGTGGCGCTAATGGAGGTAGCTGGTGGGCTAGTTGCACCCCAGGGACCCTCTGGATTCAAGGGAGTTAATCCCCCAACTTAAAACGCGCCACGGGGTGCGTTTGCACAGTGGTGAAGGGAGGGCGGGGCCTGAGGTGACATGTGTGCAAACACGCCCTGTGGCGCGTTTTAAGTTGGAGGATTAACTCCCCTTGAATCCTGAGGGTCCCTGGGGTGCAACTAGCCCACCAGCTACCTCGATTAAGCGCCACAGAGCTGCGTTGCAGAGAAGTGTAAAAGGGGCGTGGCCTCTGACCACCTCTCTGCAACGCAGGCCTGTGGCGCTACTGGAAGTACCTGGTGGGCTAGTTGGGCCCCAGGGACCTCAGGATTCAAGGTGACCTAATACCCCAGCTTAAATCGCGCCACAGAGCGCGTTCGCACAGTGGTGAAGGGAGGGCGGGGCCTCAGGTGACGTGTGCAAACACGCCCTGTGGCGCGTTTTAAGTTGTGGAATTAATTCCCCTTGAATCCTGAGGGACCCTGGGATGTCATGAGTGATGTCACTGACCATGTCATGAGTGATGTAATATGTGACGTCATCAGCAGTGCATTGCGGGGGTGCGAGTTATAGTTAGCTGAACTAACTATAACGGGGGAATTTCACGGGTTTTGTACGAGTGCAATGTCCAACTAACTATAACTTTCCCTAAAACCTATGGTTTTTTCAGTAAATTTCTAAGGTTTTTTAAATGCTAATTTCTAACTATAACGTGCCTGAAACCTATGGTTTTTTCAGTGAATATATATATATATATATTCACTGAAAAAACCATAGGTTTTAGGGACAGTTATAGTTAGTTGGACATTGCACTCGTACAAAACCCATGAAATTCCCCTGTTATAGTTAGTTCAGCTAACTATAACTCGCGCCCCGCAATGCACTGCTGATGACGTCACATATTACATCACTCATGACATGGTCAGTGACATCACTGATGACATCACTGATGACATCTCAAATGACATCACTGATGACATCACTGATGACATCATCCAGTGACTGTTGTTTCTGTAAAGTTTAAATATGTTTAATATATATAGGGAAAGGCGTATTGAAGAATGAGTGGGTGTATAAGTGTCTGAATGGATGATTTAGTACGTGAGTGACTGACTCTACAAGTGAGTGATTAAACGTATCTTACTGAATGCATGGGTTAGTGACTAAACTGTGTGAATGTCTGTATCCGTCTGTTTGTTGGTGTGTAAGTGGATGCATGGATTTGCGAATAGCTACATGAGTGTCTATATGGGTTATTGATTGGTTCTCTGAGTATCTGTATGGCTGCCTGAGTGTTTGTGTGGGTGGGGTGTGTGTGACTCTATACATAGATGTGTGAGTGGGTGATTCACTGGGTGCATGATTTCAAGAGTGCATCTGTGATGGACTGCTTGGGTGGGTGAGTGTGTGTATGGGTGTGTTAGTGAGTGAATGTATATCTCAGTGGTACATGTGCGAGTAACTACATATGTAAAAGGCAGTATATATGTGTGTTAGAGTATTTAAATGGCTATAAGTGAGAGTGTGTTATTGTGAGAGTGGCTGTATGGATGCGTGTGTGCTTGTATCAGTTATTGTATAAGAGCGTAAGAATGTGCTAGTATTTGTATGAGTAAGTGAGCTGGTGTGTGTATAACTGTATAGGTGAGTAAATGGGTGTGTGATAAATTTTTTGCATGACTGACTAGGTGTGTGAGTACCTCTATGGATGAGTGGCGGTGTGTTAGTGTTTATATAGGTGTATGAGTGCATATGATAGTCCTGTACTGAGTGACTGTAAGTATGAGTGACTGTACAGGTGAGTGAGTGGATGTGTGTGTAGACCTAAGAATCAGTGAGTGGGTATGTAGTTTTTGGTGTTGGAGTGTCTATGGTTTTGAGAATGGCAGTCTGTAATTTAGAGTGGGTGTATCAAAAGTTATATTAGGGTGTGAGAAGATGCATGAAATTATCACATGGATGATGTAATCAGTGATGTCATTTGAGATGTCATCAGTGATGTCATCAGTGATGTCACTGACCATGTCATGAGTGATGTAATATGTGACGTCATCAGCAGTGCATTGCGGGCGCGAGTTATAGTTAGCTGAACTAACTATAACAGGGGAATTTCATGGGTTTTGTACGAGTGCAATGTCCAACTAACTATAACTGTCCCTAAAACCTATGGTTTTTTCAGTGAATTTCAAAGGTTTTTTAAATGCTAATTTCTAACTATAACGGGTCTGAAACCTATGGTTTTTCAGTGAATTTCAAAGGTTTTTTAAATGCTAATTTCTAACTATAACGTGCCTGAAACCTATGGTTTTTTCAGTGAATTTCAAAGGTTTTTTAAATGCTAATTTCTAACTATAACGTGCCTGAAACCTATGTTTTTTTCAGTGAATTTCAAAGATTTTTTAAATGCTAATTTCTAACTATAACGTGCCTGAAACCTATGATTTTTAAGTGAATTTCAAAGGTTTTTTAAATGCTAGTTTCTAACTATGCCAACAGAGGTAGGACATGTGAAGAAAGAAGAAAAAACGCACAGAAAGAAGCAAAAGATGTGCAGAAAGAACCAACAGAGGAGCAGAAAGAGGCCTTGTTGCAAACTCATCCTGTGCCCACAACTTTTTCAGACGGGTACTGGTGGTAACTGACTCTGACTAACCAGAGCCAGTGCACGTTTGCACAGTGGTGAAGGGAGGGGGCCTGAGGTGACATGTGTGCAAACACGCCCCGTGGCGCATTTTAAGTTGCGGGATTAAGTCCTCTTGAATCCTGAGGGTCCCTGGGGCCCAACTAGCCCCCAGGTACCTACAGTTAGGACCACAGAGCTGAGTTGCAGAGAGGCGTTCCGAGGGCCACGCACCTTTTTCACCTCTCTGCAACGCAACTCTGTTGTGCTTACTGAAGGTACCTGGTGGGCTAGTTGGCCCCCAGGATTCAAAGGGAATTAACTCCCCAACTTAAAACGCACCACAGGGCGTGTTTGCGGACATGTCACCTGAGGCCCCGCCCCTCCCTTCACCACTGTGCAAACACGCCCCGTGGCGCGTTTTAAGTTGGGGGATTAGGTCACCTTGAATCCTGAGAGTCCCTGGGGCCCAACTAGCCCACCAGGTACTTCCAGTAAGCACCACAGGTCTGCGTTGCAACGCCTGTAACAAATTGTGCAGTTGTGTTTAGGTAGTGAAGAGGGTCGTGCTGGGGGTAGTGTTTTAGGGTTTAGGGTAGTGCAGTGGTGTTTGTGTAGTGTAGGGGGTCATGCTGGGGGTAGATTTAGGGTTTAGGGTAGTGCAGTGGTGTTTGGGTAGTGTAGGGAGTCGTGCTGGGGGAGTGTTTTAGGGTTTAGGGTAGTACAGTGGTGTTTGGGCAGTGTAGGGGGTCGTGCTGGGGTTAGTGTTTTAGGGTTTTAGGGTTTAGGGTAGTGCAGTGGTGTTTGGGTAGTGTAGGGGGTACTGCTGGGGGTAGTGTTTTAGGGTTTAGGGTAGTGCAGTGGTGTTTGGGTAGCGTAGGGGGTACTGCTGGGGGTAGTGTTTTATGGTTTAGGGTAGTGCAGTGGTGTTTGGGTAGTGTAGGGGTCGTGCTGGGGGTAGTTTTTAGGGTTTAGGGTAGTGCAGTGGTGTTTGTGTAGTGTAGGAGGTCGTGTTTTAGGGTTTAGGGTAGTGCAGTGGTCTTTGGGTAGTGTAGGGAGTCGTGCGGGGGTATTGTTTTAGAGTTTAGGGTAGTGCAGTGGTCTTTGGGTAGTGTAGGGGGTTGTGCGGGGGTAGTGTTTTAGGGATTAGGGTAGTGCATTGGTATTTGGGTAGTGTAGGGGGTCATGCGGGGGGTAGTGTTTTAGGGTTTAGGGCAGTGCAGTGGTGTTTAGGTAGTGTAGGGGTCATGCTGGGGGAGTGTTTTAGGGTTTAGGGCAGTGCAGTCGTGTTCGGGTAGTGTAGGGGGTCGTGCTGGGGAGAGTATTTTAGGGTTTAGGGTAGTGCAGTGGTGTTCGGGTAGTGTAGGGGGTCATGCTGGGGGTAGTGTTCTAGGGTTTAGGGCAGTGCAGTGGTGTTCGGGCAGTGTAGGGGGTCGTGCTGGGGGTGGTGTTTTAGGGTTTAGGGCAGTGCAGTGGTGTTCGGGCAGTGTAGGGGGTCGTGCTGGGGGTAGTGTTTCAGGGTTTAGGGCAGTGCAGTGGTGTTCGGGCAGTGTAGGGGGTCGTGCAGGGGGTGGTGTTTCAGGGTTTAGGGCAGTGCAGTGGTGTTCGGGCAGTGTAGGGGGTCGTGCAGGGTGGTGGTTCAGGGTTTAGGGCAGTGGTGTTCGGGCAGTGTAGGGGGTCATGCTGGGGGTGGTGTTTCAGGGTTTGGGGCAGTGCAGTGGTGTTCGAGCAGTAAAGGGGGTCATGCTGGGGGTGGTGTTTCAGGGTTTAGGGCAGTGCAGTGGTGTTCGGGCAGTGTAGGGGGCGGTGCAGGGGTGGTGTTTCAGGGTTTAGGGCAGTGCAGTGGTGTTCGGGCAGTGTAGGGGGTGGTGTTTCAGGGTTTAGGGCAGTGCAGTGGTGTTCGGGCAGTGTAGGGGTCGTGCAGGGGGTGGTGTTTCAGGGTTTAGGGCAGTGCAGTGGTGTTCGGGCAGTGTAGGGGGCGGTGCAGGAGGTGGTGTTTCAGGGTTTAGGGCAGTGCAGTGGTGTTCGGGCATTGTAGGGGGTGGTGCTGGGGCTGGTGTTTCAGGGTTTAGGGCAGTGCAGTGGTGTTCGGGCAGTGTAGGGGGTCGTGCTGGGGCTGGTGTTTCAGGGTTTAGGGCAGTGCAGTGGTGTTCGGGCAGTGTAGGGGGTCGTGCTGGGGCTGGTGTTTCAGGGTTTAGGGCAGTGCAGTGGTGTTCGGGCAGTGTAGGGGGTCGTGCTGGGGCTGGTGTTTCAGGGTTTAGGGCAGTGCAGTGGTGTTCGGGCAGTGTAGGGGGTCTTGCTGGGGCTGGTGTTTCATAGTCTAGGGCAATGCAGTGGTGTTCGGGCAGTGTAGGGGGTCGTGCTGGGGCTGGTGTTTCAGGGTTTAGGGCAGTGCAGTGGTGTTCGGGCAGTGTAGGGGGTCATGCTGGGGCTGGTGTTTCAGGGTTTTGGGCAGAGCAGTGGTGTTCGGCAGTGTAGGGGGTCGTGCTGGGGGTGGTGTTTCAGGGTTTAGGGCAGTGCAGTGGTGTTCGGGCAGTGTAGGGGGTCTTGCTGGGGGTGGTGTTTCAGGGTTTAGGGCAGTGCAGTGGTGTTCGGGCAGTGTAGGGGGTCTTGCTGGGGGTGGTGTTTCAGGGTTTAGGGCAGTGGTGTTCGGGCAGTGTACGGGGTCTTGCTGGGGGTGATGTTTCAGGGTTTAGGGCAGTGCAGTGGTGTTCGGGCAGTGTAGGGGGTCTTGCTGGGGGTAGTGTTTCAGGGTTTAGGGTGGTGCAGTGGTGTTCATGCAGTATAGGGGGTCGTGCTGGGGGTGGTGTTTCAGGGTTTAGGGCAGTGCAGTAGTGTTCGGGCAGTGTAGGGGGTCGTGCAGGGGGGTGTTTCAGGGTTTAGGGCAGTGCAGTGGTGTTCTGGCAGTGTAGGGGGTCATGCTGGGGGTGGGGTTTCAGGGTTTAGGGCAGTACAGTGGTGTTCGGGCAGTGTAGGGGGTCGTGCAGGGGGCTGGTGTTTCAGGGTTTAGGGCAGTGCAGTGGTGTTCGGGCAGTGTAGGGGGTCATGCTGGGGCTGGTGTTTCAGGGTTTAGGGCAGTGCAGTGGTGTTCGGGCAGTGTTGGGGGTCGTGCTGGGGGTGGTGTTTCAGGGTTTAGGGCAGTGGTGTTCGGGCAGTGTAGGGGGTCTTGCTGGGGGTGATGTTTCAGGGTTTAGGGCAGTGCAGTGGTGTTCGGGCAGTGTAGGGGGTCTTGCTGGGGGTAGTGTTTCAGGGTTTAGGGCAGTGCAGTGGTGTTCGGTGCAGTATAGGGGGTCGCGCTGGGGCTGGTGTTTCAGGGTTCAGGGCAGTGCAGTGGTGTTCAGGCAGTGTAGGGGGTCGTGCTGAGGTTGGTGTTTCACGGTTTAGGGCAGTGCAGTGGTGTTCGGGCAGTGTAGGGGGTCGTGCTGGGGCTGGTGTTTCAGGGTTTAGGGCAGTGCAGTGGTGTTCGGGCAGTGTAGGCGGTCATGCTGGGGCTGGTGTTTCAGGGTTTAGGACAGTGCAGTGGTGTTCGGCCAGTGTAGGGGGTCATGCTGGGGCTGGTGTTTCAAGGTTTAGGGCAGTGCAGTGGTGCTCGGGCAGTGTAGGGGGTCGTGCTGGGGGTGATGTTTCAGGGTTTAGGGTAGTGCAGTGGTGTTCGGGCAGTGTAGGGGGTCGTGCAGGGGCTGGTGTTTCAAGGTTTAGGGCAGTGCAGTGGTGTTCGGGCAGTGTAGGGGGTCGTGCTGGGGCTGGTGTTTCAGGGTTTTGGGCAGAGAAGTGGTGTTCGGGCAGTGTAGGGGGTCATGCTGGGGGTAGTGTTTCAGGGTTTAGGGCAGTGCAGTGGTGTTCGGGCAGTGTAGGGGGTCGTGCTGGGGGTGGTGTTTCAGGGTTTAGGTCAGTGGTGTTCGGGCAGTGTAGGGGGTCTTGCTGGGGGTGATGTTTCAGGGTTTAGGGCAGTGCAGTGGTGTTCGGGCAGTGTAGGGGGTCTTGCTGGGGGTAGTGTTTCAGGGTTTAGGGCAGTGCAGTGGTGTTCGGGCAGTGTAGGGGGCGGTGCAGGGGTGGTGTTTCAGGGTTTAGGGCAGTGCAGTGGTGTTCGGGCAGTGTAGGGGGTGGTGTTTCAGGGTTTAGGGCAGTGCAGTGGTGTTCGGGCAGTGTAGGAGGCGGTGCAGGGGGTGGTGTTTCAGGGTTTAGGGCAGTACAGTGGTGTTCGGGCATTGTAGGGGGTGGTGCTGGGGCTGGTGTTTCAGGGTTTAGGGCAGTGCAGTGGTGTTCGGGCAGTGTAGGGGGTCATGCTGGGGCTGGTGTTTCAGGGTTTAGGGCAGTGCAGTGGTGTTCGGGCAGTGTAGGGGGTCATGCTGGGGCTGGTGTTTCAGGGTTTAGGGCAGTGCAGTGGTGTTCGGGCAGTGTAGGGGGTCTTGCTGGGGCTGGTGTTTCAGAGTCTAGGGCAATGCAGTGGTGTTCGGGCAGTGTAGGGGGTCGTGCTGGGGCTGGTGTTTCAGGGTTTAGGGCAGTGCAGTGGTGTTCGGGCAGTGTAGGGGTCATGCTGGGGCTGGTGTTTCAGGGTTTTGGGCAGAGCAGTGGTGTTCGGCAGTGTAGGGGGTCGTGCTGGGGGTGGTGTTTCAGGGTTTAGGGCAGTGCAGTGGTGTTCGGGCAGTGTAGGGGGTCTTGCTGGGGGTGGTGTTTCAGGGTTTAGGGCAGTGCAGTGGTGTTCGGGCAGTGTAGGGGGTCTTGCTGGGGGTGGTGTTTCAGGGTTTAGGGCAGTGGTGTTCGGGCAGTGTACGGGGTCTTGCTGGGGGTGATGTTTCAGGGTTTAGGGCAGTGCAGTGGTGTTCGGGCAGTGTAGGGGTCTTGCTGGGGGTAGTGTTTCAGGGTTTAGGGTGGTGCAGTGGTGTTCATGCAGTATAGGGGGTCGTGCTGGGGGTGGTGTTTCAGGGTTTAGGGCAGTGCAGTAGTGTTCGGGCAGTGTAGGGGGTCATGCAGGGGGGTGTTTCAGGGTTTAGGGCAGTGCAGTGGTGTTCTGGCAGTGTAGGGGGTCATGCTGGGGGTGGGGTTTCAGGGTTTAGGGCAGTACAGTGGTGTTCGGGCAGTGTAGGGGGTCGTGCAGGGGGTGGTGTTTCAGGGTTTAGGGCAGGGCAGTGGTGTTCGGGCAGTGTAGGGCGTCATGCTGGGGCTGGTGTTTCAGGGTTTTGGGCAGAGAAGTGGTGTTCGGGCAGTGTAGGGGGTCATGCTGGGGGTAGTGTTTCAGGGTTTAGGGTAGTGCAGTGGTGTTCGGGCAGTGTAGGGGGTCGTGCAGGGGCTGGTGTTTCAAGGTTTAGGGCAGTGCAGTGGTGTTCGGGCAGTGTAGGGGTCGTGCTGGGGCTGGTGTTTCAGGGTTTTGGGCAGAGAAGTGGTGTTCGGGCAGTGTAGGGGGTCATGCTGGGGGTAGTGTTTCAGGGTTTAGGGCAGTGCAGTGGTGTTCGGGCAGTGTAGGGGGTCGTGCTGGGGGTGGTGTTTCAGGGTTTAGGTCAGTGGTGTTCGGGCAGTGTAGGGGGTCTTGCTGGGGGTGATGTTTCAGGGTTTAGGGCAGTGCAGTGGTGTTCGGGCAGTGTAGGGGGTCTTGCTGGGGGTAGTGTTTCAGGGTTTAGGGCAGTGCAGTGGTGTTCGGGCAGTGTAGGTGGCGGTGCAGGGGGTGGTGTTTCAGGGTTTAGGTCAGTGCAGTGGTGTTCGGGCAGTGTAGGGGGTGGTGTTTCAGGGTTTAGGGCAGTGCAGTGGTGTTCGGGCAGTGTAGGAGGCGGTGCAGGGGGTGGTGTTTCAGGGTTTAGGGCAGTACAGTGGTGTTCGGGCATTGTAGGGGGTGGTGCTGGGGCTGGTGTTTCAGGGTTTAGGGCAGTGCAGTGGTGTTCGGGCAGTGTAGGGGGTCGTGCTGGGGCTGGTGTTTCAGGGTTTAGGGCAGTGCAGTGGTGTTCGGGCAGTGTAGGGGGTCATGCTGGGGCTGGTGTTTCAGGGTTTAGGGCAGTGCAGTGGTGTTCGGGCAGTGTAGGGGGTCTTGCTGGGGCTGGTGTTTCAGAGTCTAGGGCAATGCAGTGGTGTTCGGGCAGTGTAGGGGGTCGTGCTGGGGCTGGTGTTTCAGGGTTTAGGGCAGTGCAGTGGTGTTCGGGCAGTGTAGGGGGTCATGCTGGGGCTGGTGTTTCAGGGTTTTGGGCAGAGCAGTGGTGTTCGGCAGTGTAGGGGGTCGTGCTGGGGGTGGTGTTTCAGGGTTTAGGGCAGTGCAGTGGTGTTCGGGCAGTGTAGGGGGTCTTGCTGGGGGTGGTGTTTCAGGGTTTAGGGCAGTGCAGTGGTGTTCGGGCAGTGTAGGGGGTCTTGCTGGGGGTGGTGTTTCAGGGTTTAGGGCAGTGGTGTTCGGGCAGTGTACGGGGTCTTGCTGGGGGTGATGTTTCAGGGTTTAGGGCAGTGCAGTGGTGTTCGGGCAGTGTAGGGGGTCTTGCTGGGGGTAGTGTTTCAGGGTTTAGGGTGGTGCAGTGGTGTTCATGCAGTATAGGGGGTCGTGCTGGGGGTGGTGTTTCAGGGTTTAGGGCAGTGCAGTAGTGTTCGGGCAGTGTAGGGGGTCATGCAGGGGGGGTGTTTCAGGGTTTAGGGCAGTGCAGTGGTGTTCTGGCAGTGTAGGGGGTCATGCTGGGGGTGGGGTTTCAGGGTTTAGGGCAGTACAGTGGTGTTCGGGCAGTGTAGGGGGTCGTGCAGGGGGTGGTGTTTCAGGGTTTAGGGCAGGGCAGTGGTGTTCGGGCAGTGTAGGGCGTCATGCTGGGGCTGGTGTTTCAGGGTTTTGGGCAGAGAAGTGGTGTTCGGGCAGTGTAGGGGGTCATGCTGGGGGTAGTGTTTCAGGATTTAGGGTAGTGCAGCGGTGTTCGGGCAGTGTAGGGGGTCGTGCAGGGGCTGGTGTTTCAAGGTTTAGGGCAGTGCAGTGGTGTTCGGGCAGTGTAGGGGTCGTGCTGGGGCTGGTGTTTCAGGGTTTTGGGCAGAGAAGTGGTGTTCGGGCAGTGTAGGGGGTCATGCTGGGGGTAGTGTTTCAGGGTTTAGGGCAGTGCAGTGGTGTTCGGGCAGTGTAGGGGGTCGTGCTGGGGGTGGTGTTTCAGGGTTTAGGTCAGTGGTGTTCGGGCAGTGTAGGGGGTCTTGCTGGGGGTGATGTTTCAGGGTTTAGGGCAGTGCAGTGGTGTTCGGGCAGTGTAGGGGGTCTTGCTGGGGGTAGTGTTTCAGGGTTTAGGGCAGTGCAGTGGTGTTCGGGCAGTGTAGGTGGCGGTGCAGGGGGTGGTGTTTCAGGGTTTAGGTCAGTGCAGTGGTGTTCGGGCAGTGTAGGGGGTGGTGTTTCAGGGTTTAGGGCAGTGCAGTGGTGTTCGGGCAGTGTAGGAGGCGGTGCAGGGGGTGGTGTTTCAGGGTTTAGGGCAGTACAGTGGTGTTCGGGCATTGTAGGGGGTGGTGCTGGGGCTGGTGTTTCAGGGTTTAGGGCAGTGCAGTGGTGTTCGGGCAGTGTAGGGGGTCGTGCTGGGGCTGGTGTTTCAGGGTTTAGGGCAGTGCAGTGGTGTTCGGGCAGTGTAGGGGGTCATGCTGGGGCTGGTGTTTCAGGGTTTAGGGCAGTGCAGTGGTGTTCGGGCAGTGTAGGGGGTCTTGCTGGGGCTGGTGTTTCAGAGTCTAGGGCAATGCAGTGGTGTTCGGGCAGTGTAGGGGGTCGTGCTGGGGCTGGTGTTTCAGGGTTTAGGGCAGTGCAGTGGTGTTCGGGCAGTGTAGGGGGTCATGCTGGGGCTGGTGTTTCAGGGTTTTGGGCAGAGCAGTGGTGTTCGGCAGTGTAGGGGGTCGTGCTGGGGGTGGTGTTTCAGGGTTTAGGGCAGTGCAGTGGTGTTCGGGCAGTGTAGGGGGTCTTGCTGGGGGTGGTGTTTCAGGGTTTAGGGCAGTGCAGTGGTGTTCGGGCAGTGTAGGGGGTCTTGCTGGGGGTGGTGTTTCAGGGTTTAGGGCAGTGGTGTTCGGGCAGTGTACGGGGTCTTGCTGGGGGTGATGTTTCAGGGTTTAGGGCAGTGCAGTGGTGTTCGGGCAGTGTAGGGGGTCTTGCTGGGGGTAGTGTTTCAGGGTTTAGGGTGGTGCAGTGGTGTTCATGCAGTATAGGGGGTCGTGCTGGGGGTGGTGTTTCAGGGTTTAGGGCAGTGCAGTAGTGTTCGGGCAGTGTAGGGGGTCGTGCAGGGGGTGTTTCAGGGTTTAGGGCAGTGCAGTGGTGTTCTGGCAGTGTAGGGGGTCATGCTGGGGGTGGGGTTTCAGGGTTTAGGGCAGTACAGTGGTGTTCGGGCAGTGTAGGGGGTCGTGCAGGGGTGGTGTTTCAGGGTTTAGGGCAGTGCAGTGGTGTTTGGGCAGTGTAGGGGGTCATGCTGGGGCTGGTGTTTCAGGGTTTAGGGCAGTGCAGTGGTGTTCGGGCAGTGTAGGGGGTCTTGCTGGGGGTGGTGTTTCAGGGTTTAGGGCAGTGGTGTTCGGGCAGTGTAGGGGGTCTTGCTGGGGGTGATGTTTCAGGGTTTAGGGCAGTGCAGTGGTGTTCGGGCAGTGTAGGGGGTCTTGCTGGGGGTAGTGTTTCAGGGTTTAGGGCAGTGCAGTGGTGTTCGTGCAGTATAGGGGTCGCGCTGGGGCTGGTGTTTCAGGGTTCAGGGCAGTGCAGTGGTGTTCAGGCAGTGTAGGGGGTCGTGCTGAGGCTGGTGTTTCACGGTTTAGGGCAGTGCAGTGGTGTTCGGGCAGTGTAGGGGGTCGTGCTGGGGCTGGTGTTTCAGGGTTTAGGGCAGTGCAGTGGTGTTCGGGCAGTGTAGGCGGTCATGCTGGGGCTGGTGTTTCAGGGTTTAGGACAGTGCAGTGGTGTTCGGCCAGTGTAGGGGGTCGTGCTGGGGCTGGTGTTTCAAGGTTTAGGGCAGTGCAGTGGTGCTCGGGCAGTGTAGGGGGTCGTGCTGGGGGTGATGTTTCAGGGTTTAGGGTAGTGCAGTGGTGTTCGGGCAGTGTAGGGGGTCGTGCAGGGGCTGGTGTTTCAAGGTTTAGGGCAGTGCAGTGGTGTTCGGGCAGTGTAGGGGGTCATGCTGGGGCTGGTGTTTCAGGGTTTTGGGCAGAGCAGTGGTGTTCGGGCAGTGTAGGGGGTCATGCTGGGGGTAGTGTTTCAGGGTTTAGGGCAGTGCAGTGGTGTTCGGGCAGTGTAGGGGGTCGTGCTGGGGGTGGTGTTTCAGGGTTTAGGTCAGTGGTGTTCGGGCAGTGTAGGGGGTCTTGCTGGGGGTAGTGTTTCAGGGTTTAGCGCAGTGCAGTGGTGTTCGGGCAGTGTAGGGGGTCATGCTGGGGGTGGTGTTTCAGGGTTTAGGGCAGTGCAGTGGTGTTCGGGCAGTGTAGGGGGTCGTGAAGGAGGTGGTGTTTCAGGGTTTAGGCAGTGCAGTGGTATTCGGGCAGTGTAGGGAGTCGTGCTAGGGGTAGTGTTTCAGGGTTTAGGGCAGTGCAGTGGTGTTGGGGCAGTGTAGGGGGTCATGCAGGGGCTGGTGTTTCAGGGTTTAGGGCAGTGCAGTGGTGTTCGGGCAGCGTAGGGGGTCGTGCTGGGGGTAGTGTTTTAGGGTTTAGGGTAGTGCAGTGGTGTTTGTGTAGTGTAGGGGGTCGTGCTGGGGGTAGTGTTTTACGGTTTAGGGTAGTGCAGTGGTGCTTGTGTAGTGTAGGGGGTCGTGCTGGGGGTAGTGTTTTAGGGTATAGGGTAGTGCAGTGGTGCTTGTGTAGTGTAGGGGGTCATGTTTTAGGGTAGTGCAGTGGTGTTTGGGTAGTGTAGGGGGTCGTGCTGGTGGTAGTGTTTTAGGATTTAGGTTAGTGCAGTGGTGTTTGGGTAGTGTAGGGGGTCGTGCTGGGGGTAGTGTTTTAGGGTTTAGGATAGTGCAGTGGTGCTTGTGTAGTGTAGGGGGTCGTGCTGGGGGTAGTGTTTTAGGGTTTAAGGTAGTGCAGTGGTGTTTTTGTAGTGTAGGGGGTCATGTTTTAAGATGCAATGCTCCAATACCTGACCAGTCTGCACTACATAAAACTGCAAAAAACTAAAAATAAAAAGTGTTTTGCACACTTTTGTCATTGGGCTATATGTGGGCTACATCTGGGTAATATTTGTGCTACATTTGGGCTCTTTTTTCACTGGTGGCCATCTTGGAAGACTTCTTTGTTATGAAGTTTCCTAATTTCTTCATTTACTGCAGTCTCCTCAGTAGGAAATGCTTTCAGTTTTTTACTTTGATTCCATCAAGAAGGCATTCAGATGTGTCTCACATCTGCCATAAATTCAGAATGTTAGCACTCTAGTTGCTCATTAGATCACTGGAGTAAAGCTACTGCTCACCAGGGAGTTAACTGGTGGTCTGCTGCTGGTATTGAAAGTGATTGTTTCAGTCTGTATGTCAGAATTTTCTAATGAAATAGAAGAGGATTTGAGATCTCACTTAAAACATGCCCTAATTTTTCTTTCTGCAGCACTAACCATAATTTCTATTTCAAAAAGAACCCCTCATTTTGTTCCTTTTTAAATTAAATGTTTTAAGTGTTACCGGTTTATTCCAATCAAGATGGCTTCAGGTGTGCCATACTTTTGTCATAAGTAAGGCTGTTAGCGCTCTAGTTGTTCTTTAGAACACTCTGGGAAGCTGCAGTAGAACACAAAGGCATCAACTGGCAGGCTGCTCCTGTTGAAATATAACAGGAAGATATTTGAGATCACACTTGAAATATGTCCTAATTTTTCTTTCTACAGCACTAACCATAATTTCTATGACAAAATGAACCCCATCATTTTGTTCCTTTTTAAATTAAATGTTTTAAGTGTTACCAGTTTATTCCAATCAAGATGGCTTCAGGTGTGCCATACTTTTGTCATAAGTAAGGCTGTTAGCACTCTAGTTGTTCTTTAGAACACTCTGGGAAGCTGCAGTAGAACACAAATGCATCAACTGGCAGGCTGCTCCTGTTGAAATATAACAGGAAGATATTTGAGATCACACTTGAAACATGTCCTAATTTTTCTTTCTACAGCACTAACAATAATTTCTATGACAAAATGAACCCCATCATTTTGTTCCTTTTTAAATTAAATTGTTTAAGTGTTACCAGTTTATTCCAATCAAGATGGCTTCAGGTGTGCCATACTTTTGTCATAAGTAAGGCTGTTAGCACTCTAGTTGTTCTTTAGAACACTCTGGGAAGCTGCAGTAGAACACAAAGGAATCAACTGACAGTCTCTGCCCTTGCTGGATGTACATGTTTTACTGAGAATGTCGGACTTCATTCTCACATGAGTGAGAAAGATAATGTGAATTTACAGAAGATATGCTCTCATTTTAGCTTCTGGAGCACCTTCCAAACCTCCATGGGACAAGCATGAGAAAATAGTGTTCTCTCAAACATGATTCATGATATCCCAGCAGAAGGTTTTTCACATGGTAAAATCACCTTAAAATACACCACAATTCCTAAAATTAGTATGGTACCATCAACAAATAAATTCTAATGTAACTAAAGCCTGTTATCACCCTTTATAGTTCTCCTTTTGGTGACCCTCAAAATCTTCTATTCACTACAATGCATTTCAATGAGGTACTATCATTTATATTGGTCCCAAGATGTCTGCCAGCAATTCCAGGATGAAGTGCTGACAGCCAATCAGATCTCACGATGACATGTGTGGTTAGGCTCCGCCCAGATATATATGTGACTTTACTTTTGATTTTCTCAGGAACTACTGAACGGATTTACACCATTTAAGCAAAAGGCACGACACTGAACCAAGGGCTACCTCTTTGCCAAATTTGGTGTAATTCCGTTCAGCAGTTCGGGCTGTAGCTGCGACTAAAGGTTCCTATGGAAAAATGAATGGGGAAAACGCGTTTTGGACCCCCTTTTTCTCGGCCCCCGCTTGACGTATCACCCCGAGACTTTCAGGATAGGAGCGGACCGGAGCGCCCCAACAAGTTGGAAACTTTCGCGAAGATTCGTCAACTGGCGCCAACGTTATTTCAAATAGAATGTCGCGGATTTCCTATGGATAATAGGTTTTAACTATAACTATCTACTGGCGACCGCCAGTAGATAATATATATATATATATATATATATATATATATATATATATATATATATATATATATATATATATATATATATTTAACCATAAGTAATATATACATATGTTAAGAAAACCTAAAGAATATCTATGTATTTTAAAAACTATAGTTATTATACATATTCGTACAAAGAAATACGCATATCTAGATACATACATATAATCAAATTATTAATGTTTACATACACAGGGATATGCTGTACATTGATGCTTTAGTATGGTGGTTATGTAGGAAAGAGCCAAATCTTGAGCAGTCTTCTGAAGATAAGATAGTTATCCTTGCTCTTATGTTTAGGGATAATGAATTCCATAGTTTTGCTGATGGAACAGAGAAAGATGAGCCACCTATGTTTTTTTTCTTGTATATAGTCTAGGTTAGTTGATTAGTCAATGTTAGAAAGTAAAGTCTAGAATAGTTAATTACAGTACATCATTAAGTTAGTCCAGATTGCTCCAGTTAAGAGTTTCTTTCTTTGCTGGATTGACCTTCAGGTGGCGGATGTATGGTGGAGTTGCAAGGTGTGCTGTGCTACTGAAAAAAGGTGAAATGTCCCGAGAGAGCAGGGGAGAAAGCTTGTCGGTGGATTTTCTGGACTACATGACGTGTTATCTGATCCGAAACAGGATATTCTAGCTATGATAGAGTATTTGATCAGGTTAGTTGGAGGTGAAGTTTGTCTGTGAGCCACATACCAAGGTGGTTCTTGAATTTTTGAGGCAGTGCCTTGCAGGAGGAATGGTAATGGCAAATTAAGTTTAATTAGTTTCTTTGGAAATGAATTTCTGAAGCAGTGGGATATTTTATTATTTTAGACTTGCATTGTGTTACTCATAAATAAATGATCTAGTAGATTCCCACAAAATTCGCACAATCAAAACAAACTGACAATAAATCCCACAATCATTCGTTTTTCCAGGGGGAAAGGAAGTCCCTTGAAACCTGTGTTTTGTACAAGCATTACATTTTAATTTTACACAGATGTAGTACTGATCCAGTAGAATCGCATTCATGACCTCCAGACCGAGTTTCCTGTTACACTACGTCAGCCCTGCCGAATTTATGCAGAAGAATTCCTCCTCTTCGGTTGACATCAGAGGTGGGACAGTTCCTACAAAGTGCGCTGCTGCATAATGCGTAAAGTCTAGTGCTGCTTCACAGGCGAAGGGAATGGGTTCATAGCTGGCAAGTTTCAGATTGCTTATGCGCGACATTAGCATGCTTTAAGAGTGCTTGCATGTGACATTCCATTCTTATGTGTGAAATTTAATTTTGATTAAAGCCAAGCAGAAAACTCCCTATAAAGATAAATATCAGAAATTACCTCTCTTGGTACTTTTTGTTCAAATGTATTTGCACGGAGGTAGCCAATGAATTTAAAGTTTACTGACCCCTGCAGGGAGCATGACCCACCCACCATCAGCCTCGTAAAACAATGCACACTGTCCTGAGGTTTAGCCATGACACCTGTTAATCTTTCCTTCACCCTTTATCTGTCCTGGCTGCAGACACTGGTAGCTGCTAGATGCTAAGTTTCAGAGCCCTCCTCATCTCACTGACAAACAGTGGCGCAGAAATAACGACAGAGGCTCAGAAATAACGACAGAGACTCTTTCCAAATTTTGTGGCAAAATGTTCCAATGCGGGGATCATTAACGATTTCCTTTAGTCTGACGCGTGATACGTGGCACTTGACAGAGCTGAGAGGGGTGAGGGACTTGGACAGACATCATATTCCCGCAAGTGTATTCTCCTCTCGGTTGTGGGACCCAGGAGACATATTTAGCGATTGTAAAACCTGGTTCCAGGATGATTCTGTAGTGGGGGGGTTATCTCTTTGGGGAGCTGTCCAGGTGTATTTGAATCCATCCATACAATTCTCCTGCCAAGGCAGTGACCTTTGGTTTTTTACTTATTACCAGGCAAGCGTGGTCCTCCTTGTTTTGCTGGCCTTTTTCATAAATGAGAAATGTTAACTAATGTTAATAAAAGATTTTTCTATACGGGAAATGTTTTCCCTGCTCAAGGTCATGGTTGTGTCATTCAGTGTGGCAAGGCTCCTGAAATTTAGAGTGGTGGGATATGTTTTCTTTGAAAACATGTCCACAGTGGAACATTTTTAGATTTGCCTAGCAGCAGATTCATCTTTCTCGCCAGTTTCATTTTTTGAAAAAAGATTATGATAAAAATGTATGCATATAGGTATCCTAACTGGGGCTTTCGGTCAGCTCTCTTCATCCATTGGTCTGTTCATGTGTTATTCACATTTTGCTTCTGCTCTCCTCAGCATAGAGCACGCGGTAGTAGACCAACTATTTCAGCCAATGGCTTGTTTCACTGAGGGTGCCAACATTTTGCTTGCGCACATCCACTTAAAATGTAGTCCATTTCAATGTCAGGGATCGGAGGCCCACTCTTTTTCCTTCCTCTTACATTTCTTTTTATTGTTTACATTTATTTCTACGAAATATCATCCTTGACCTGATTTTTACAGAAATTCCAGCTCTCTTAAGATGGTATAATTTTTAGTTTTCATACCTTTTACAATCATAATTCTTCATTCATAGATTTGCCATGAAAGTAATAACAAATGCAAGTTTGCCAGGGCAGGATGTGGCTTGGACAATGCTTATTGCCCTTGAAAGCACTATATTTGATATCACTTGCCTTTTATGCAGGCTGGGTTTTTCTTCTCTGCACTCAGTAGCTAATATAAACCAACTATTTCCTACATCGATAAACAAATGCACACTTTTCACAGACCAAGTTTATGTGTATGAGACAGGATACCATTTGGGTTGCCTATTTCCTAAAAATACATTCCCATAGCTAAATGCTTGATTCTTACTGTTGATAGGTCATAGGCATACATATGACTTTGAGCGACAACAACTGACCAGGACTGGGCCGGCCTTGAAATGCTGGCACCCCTTAATATGCTAAATTTAAAACGTGACGGTTTGCGGAACATGCCATTGCGAAAGCAGTATAATATCTTTCTACTGTTTCTCAACAAATGACACCCCTTCAGGAGCAGGCCTTGGCGCTACTTCTGGCAGTGATCCACCGCAGCATACTTTGTCCTTATTTGAATGGAGGGACTTGCCAACTCTTGGCTGCAGGGCATATTTCCATGTTTTTTAAAAGTGGAATGTCAGTAATGAATGCAGAACAGTACTGAATGCCATGACACTGAATTTGATGCCAATGTTAACATGCATATATAATTTATGGAGAAATATTTTATATTAAATATATGAGTAAATGCCATGCCATCGACAATTAATGTGGCCCTATAATACATGTTTAATTTAAAGCAATTTGACTCATAAATGCACGTTCACATGTTTATTACTACAATGCAAATCTGAAATTTGATATTAGTACCAAAAAACTGATGTGAGAAAAACAATTTATACTACCTCTCCGATTGCATGTTTCAATTACTCTAGATCAGGAAAGAACTCTTTTTGGTTTGCTAATATGGTCCAGTTTGATGAACCTCAGCTCCATCCTGGAAAGTTTCGGTGTGATCCATCAAGGAGGGGGCGAGAAAAAAGGGGGGGTCCCGAAACGCAAAATCCCCATGCATTTTTCATAGACTTCTTTAGACAAGGCTACAGCAAAAATGCTGGACGGAATTACACCAAATTCTGCAGCAAGCTAGATCTTGGTCCGCAGATTGTGCTTTTTGTGATTTGGTGTAAATCCATTCAGTAGTTTTTGAGATATCAAGGGTCACAAAAATATAGATAGTTGGACAGTTGGGCTCGCAAGAGTCTCTGAGTCTCCCGCGGAACCTCCATTTTAAAATAGAGCTTTCTGATTGGCCCAGGGAGCTTTATTTCCCTTGGGCCATCTTGCTCGCGTGGGAGTCAGACTCCAGCAAGCACTCTGATTGGCTGCCAGCAACATGAGAAAAATGTCGCTGGCAGCCCTTAGAGGTCTTGGGGACTTAGTCCCCTGTCTTGAAGTTGTTAAAAAATAAAGACATATGGGGCAGGGTTGGGATAACCTGACCCCCTTGGCCCCAAACCCCTATAGGGCCAAAAAAGACAAAAATGGCAAAATATGTTGTGATCCCACAAGACTCTTGCAGGATAAAAAAAAGAAACAACAAAAAAAAGGCAGCCAGGCGGCATTCAAATACCTAATGTTCCTGGGAGCCTACCCAGGACGGATTTCATATATGGGAGGGGGACTGCATAGCTCCACCTCCCTGAGCCTCCAAAGTCCCTAGGGAGCCAACCATCGGGGCCAAAAGACTGTTTATATGGGGAGGGGGGATGCACGCCCCCCTCCCCAAGCCGCCAGAGGGCCCGGGGAGCCCACCTCTGGTGCTGACATTACTTTTTATGGGGAGAGGGGCTGTGTTGCCCCCTTCCCGAGCCTTGGGAGACCCCATGAACACCACCTCCGGGGCCAAAATATATGCAAATGGAGAGGGGGGCTGCGTGCCCCCCTCTTCGAACCTCGAGAGGCCCCAGGGAGCCCACCCGAGGCCAAAATATAAAGAAAGCTGTGTTTGATCTTGCTTGGGGGGAGCAAACACCAAGTCCGCTCCCAGCGGGCGGGAGTTTCGAAAATGCTCCTGTGCCCTGGGAGTGGACCTAGATACGTTTCCCTGTCCACAGTGATGCGGGCAGTTAAACAGATCTACATATGGCTCCCACATGCAAGGAGCAGCATTAGAAGCTGATCCCTGCGGGCTGTAGCAATGCCGGCTCCCGCTGGCTGCAGAGAGCCACTGGGGCTGCTGGGGCATTGGGGCTCCTCCCACAGCCCTCAACAACAGTGTGGTGGGTACCCACTTTTTTTGCACTGGGCTCCGGAGGGTGGGGCTCCCGGGACTGTAATCAACCTGAGATGGGGGGCAACGTGGCCCCTCCCCATAATAAATTGTGCTGGGCCTGTGCACTCCTCCCCAACACAAGCACACTGGGGCCTGGGGTCCACGGACTGAAATCAACCTGGGGACAGGGGCCATGTGCCCCCCTTCCCCTGATAATAAAGCCAGGCCCCGGGAAATGGGGAGCCCAGGGCTGAAATCGGCCTGGGGAGGTGGGCAGCGTGCCCCCACCCCTGAAAAGTGTGCCGGTCCCTGGGAGATAGGGTTCCAGGGGCTGAAGTCAGCCCACGGAGGGGAGGCACGTGCCCCCTCACCATAAAAAGTATGTCAGGCCTCGGATCCCCGGTGCCAAAATCAGTCCGGGGTATCCACGTGCAACCCCCTGCCTTTATTTAAAAGAATGGGCCCTGGGGAGGGGGTCCCCAAGGCGTAACAAGGTTTGGGGGGGTCAAACAGCCCCCTCCTTTTTATTTAAAAAAGTGGCCCAGTGGGATGAAGTCCCCGGGGAGAGGGGGATAAGAGCTCATGGAGGGGGCCACATGGCACCCTCCCCTTTATTTAAAGAGAAAAACAGCCCTGGGGGATGGGGTCCCCAGGGCCAGCCCCTATGGCTAAGCCCCTACATGCTCAGGGTGGAGTTGTCTGTATGGGGAGTGTTGGCAGCAGGGCCTGGCCGTTGCATTTACGTATGATAATTAAGCACTACTTTATGTTAAAAAAAAAAACCTAGAATTTCACTGAAGGTTACAGAAACGCTATAGTTAGGTGTGATATAAGGATCTGTTTTTTTTTTTAAACTTAGAAATTCACTGGATAAAACAAAGGTTACAATAGCTTTATAGTTAGGTGAATATGTCAGTGATAACATTAACGTTCTGAATAAAAAAAAAAAGAAATTCACCAGTTAGCAGTGCTAACTATAACTAGAATGCCCTCCATGCACTGCTTATGACCTCAAGATGACATCACTCATGACATGTTCTATGACATCATTTATGACATCACTGAAGACAACTCAAATGACATCATGGATGACATCATCCAATGAGTGTGCTCGTTTGTTTGATATTTTACATAGTAGTGGGTAAGTCTCATGTTACTTGTCTACCTAATTTTGTACAGCATGGGTCCAGCTAACGGGTGTAAGTGTTTACAAAACACATCTGCTCCTAATGCACCATAGGTGTGTAGTGGTATTGAACACGTTAGATATATTTGTACTCAAGAGTAACTCTGTGTGCAGGTAACAGTTGAGGACTTGTGTTCATTATGTTCCACACAAGTTTTTTGGTACTGTAGAAAAAGTTTTCAACAGGAGTAAGATTCTACATAGTAAATACTAACTTTTGTCAGCAGCCTTGAGATATTAGACAGAATCATGTCAGCATAACAATTTCTACAAATCTTAGAAGACTGTGTGCATCAGGAACTAACCTATATACTTGTGCTTGTTTTGTTTGAGAAGGTCGGCTATCTGTAAAGTTTTCACGACAGTATAAAGGATGCAGGTAGTAGGATGTTAAGCACCTTCAGATCTTAGTTTTTTTGAGCAAATCGTGTCTTTTTTACTCAAATGTGTTTTTATTAATTTTTTAGTGACAGTAAACATTACACTTGGTAACATCAGTACATCTTATACTCGTATGCATCACTAAGTACTCTATTTCTTTGTTCAGAGTCTTTCGGGTCAACCGAGTCATATCATCGGTGGATATTTGCGCTGGTGTTACCTTAGAGTATACATAACGTTCAAGGAAATTAAAAAACAAAAAAAAACAAAAGGGGGAAATACAGCCGTAAAGTGAACAACCGACCTCCCTCACCCTAATAACCCTCCCCCTCCCGTGAGGTTATTACCCATAGCTAAAATGTTGTCACACTGCTCCCAACTCTTGGAGGAAGGTAAGAGGGTGCTCGTGCAGAGCAGAACTGTAAGGAGAGGAGAGGAAAAAACGAGAAAAAAAAGAGTGGACCAGGAGGTAGGAGGGAACCAGAGCAGTTGGTGTACCTGGATATCGGAGCCATCCTGCGGGTTGGACTTAATTGGGGGTATAGCCGCGGGGGAGTTCTAGTATTGAGAGTAGGTCCAGTTAGATCTGGAACAAGTGTAATGCTCTAACCCTCGTGGAGCATGTAGTCAATGGAAGACCATGAGAGAGATAACTGTCTAGAGGGCCCCAAGCATATTCGAAATTTTTAAATTCGTCTCTATACATATCGCTCATACGTTCCATGGTGAGTGTCTGTCAAAGACGCACATGCCATTGTGTAATGACAGGGGCGTCTTTCTTTTTCCAGGCGGCAGCTATTGCTGTTTTTGCCGCTCCCAGGCAGAGCCACATTATGGCCTGGTCTGTTTTTGTCTGATATTTCAAACTGGTGTCCCGGAGGCCGAGAAGCGTAAAATCTAGGGAGTCCGGGATAGGATATCCTAGTATCTCTTTAATTTGTGCCAAAATGTCCGTCCAAAAGGGCCGAATTGTTGGTCAGTCCCACCAAATGTGGCGAAAGTCGCCCAGAATGCCACACCCCCTCCAGCAAAGATCAGATGTGTTGGGAAATATCTTTTTTAGTTTTGGTAGGGTATAGATACCAATCAAAAAGTATCTTGTAGTGGGCATCTCGTTGGCTTATTGAGTGGTTGTGGCGCTTTATGTCCTTCCACAGAGCTTTCCATTGTGAGTCTGTGATCTCATGATTTAGTGTGCGTTCCCAAAATTCGAGGTGACGTGGGCGTTTAGAAGGGAGTGTATGTAGTAGTAGTGAGTAAAGGAAAGAGATAGCCCCTTTTACCGAGCTTGCACCTTTTACAAATCTCTCCAAAGCTGTAAGCTCCCTCGTCGCCCCCTCTCTAATCTCCCTCTGAGTGGCCCAATGCTTCAGCTGCAGATAGTGGTAGTACTCTGAACTCGGTATCTGGAATTCCCTCTGGCAGTTTTCGAAGGTCAGTATATCCCAGTTGTGAAAAATGTGTGCTAGCATGAGTCATCCTCCCTCTCTCCACGCATCAAAGGGGCCCAGTTGTAGTGCCGGGGGGAAGGCTGGATTGTAGTGTATGGGGGTAAACGGAGAAGGGAACGTTGTCCATTTCGTTTGCCTCAGGATGTCATCCCAGGTTTTAAGGATCATCCTGGTAGGGGTGCTAATATAGGCGTTGGCTGGTCGATCTGGTTTTGGCTTCCAGAGTAGATCCCATATAACCCTGCCCGTAAGGCACGGTCCATATGCAACCAGTGCTTGTCGGACTCGCGTTGAGACCATTACACTATAACCCTAAATTGAGCTGCTTTGTAATATAATTCCAGGTCGGGGAAATCGTGTCTTTTTGACAACTTTTGCATAGAGTATACACTGTTCTTAGTAGATACTTTTTCGTACTCTGTGGCATGTTTTTTTATGAAAGTTTCACTGCACACAGTGTGGTATAAAGTAAACTATCTTCATACAGTAAGCACTGTTTACAGTACTCAGTTCTCTACTGATACTAACTTCATTTCTCAACATAGGTTTGTTGAGTTACAGGTGTTTAATACCGATAAAAGCTGTCCATAGTAGGTCATTTGTTTTGGAACTGACATTCACTATTGTTAGAAACTTGGCTTTCTCTGAACATTTGGATGCAGGCTGCACACCGTACTCAATGAACAGTTCCTATAATCTGTGGTTGATTGTTAATGTTAACTATGCTAGCTGTAAAGTGTATGGTATAGGATCAGTGTTGCACATAATGCGTGCTTTCTGCACCTAAGGGAGCTGTGTCTGTGATGGCATTAATGATGGCTGATTTTCTCCTGAGCTATTTCTACTTACTGTCAGGCCTCTAATGCCATGGTAATTTATAGACCAATATGCGGGAAAACAAAGCTTGGATGATGTCATCGGTGAAGTCATCAGTGATGTTATAAATGATGTCATAGAACAGGTCATGAGTGATTAAATATGTTGGGTCATAAGCAGTGCATGGCGGGAGTGCAAGATATAGCTGGTGCTGCTAACTATAACCGTTGAATTTCTGTGTTTTGTTTAGTTCAGAACGTTACATTTATGACTGACAAATTCACCTAGCTATAACGTTATTGAAACATTTGCTTCCTCAGTGAAAAAAAATATATATATATATATAGAAGAAAGTAATAAGGTACATGTTAAACTCCCATATTAAAATCTTCCATCCAGTGACTTCAGATGTTGGTGGCCTTTGATGCTCAGAAGGCACTTCCTGATAATCAGCCCCTTCGTTCTGCCACTAATTTCGGTGATATCATTCGTAGCCAGAAGCAGCTTAAGAATTACCAGGGTCATCAGACTTTTGACATGACTCCAGATACTGCGCCAAGATGATGGAAAACTATATAATGCAGAAGAATGATTCCCCATTGTCTTCAAGTCCAAGTGTTTTTCTGGGTTTGGAGTAATGTGGGTTTGTAGATTCTTTTGACAAAACCAATGTTTTCTCTGCACCTAAATGTAATATTAGTGATTTTAGGTAAGTATGCTAATGCAAAAGGACGAAGTAATAATGAAATACCGTTAGTTAAATGTTAACAGTACAAAGAAATATGCTGTTATTGACCACTTCTCAAACATGAAATTTCTCAATTTGTCAAACAGCTAGTACTTGAAATGGAAATATAAAAACTTAGGGGCTCACTCTCTACAAGTAACTGTTGGCTACTGAGAGGTGTTGGCACTCTCCCATTACAAGTATTGAACCCATGCTGAGAAGTGTTGGTACTCTCCCTTTCAAATTGAAGAAGTGCAGGCACTCATTAACACAGTACCTTCCCATTTAAAGTATTCTAAATACCAAAAGGACTCAAGAATATAGTGCTAAATATTTGCGAAGGGTGTATTTTCATTGACTTCATACATGGGTCTGTGAGTAAGCGGATACTGTGAATCCTTGTAGCTCTTCTCTTTGAGAATCATTTTTGACATCTTCTCAAGCAAGATGAAAAGGAATGCGATTTACAAGTTTCTCCTCCAGAGGGGTCTCTCCCTCCCTAGTCCATCAGTGAGTGGAATGTAAATAAACATGCAGGCAGAAATGCAAAGAACTTAAATTAAAAAAAGCTTTCAAATTGATTTTGAGCTGATAAGAAAGTTGCTCCCTAGACACTTCCTTTAATTTCCTTCCACCCTCTGGGTGCAAAGAACATTAAACCGAAGACAAATACAAATATAATCAAGGTTAGAAGAAGCATTCAACTGAATGCTGAATGACTGCTGGCGGTGATCTGAAGCACTGGGAATTAATTCATAAACTGCCACGGATTGGCCTGCGCTGGTAAGCCTTACTATATATTCCTCAGTCTTACATTAAATTATGTTGCTTCTTCGGAGGGTAAGGAAGTCAGGATCCACTTCAAGCTTGCGACCTCTCATGTTCTTTTTTACCATGCACTCTACTGTTCTGTCAAAGGCTACATTGAGTTGAAGAAATGAGTGGCCTTAGAGAAAGGTAGTAAACATATAAAGGACTTTTGTTGAGTTGAATCTCTCATTCAGGGCCAGATGTATGTATAATTGGTCGCACGATACTGCAATTTCGACCAGTATTTATGCGACCAGTGTGGTAATTTGCAAAGCGACCTATGTACTAATACGTTGTTTTGCAAATTACCGATTCGTAGTGGGTTGCAGTTTGACCTACCTCATGATTATTAATGGAGTAGGTCGCAAATTGTGGCCCACTAGGAATCACAGCCATCACAGAAATGGTGGCCTGGTGAGGTCAGCAGACCACCATGTCTGTGGATGCTTTTAAATAAAGCATTTTTTTCCCTTTAAATGCAACCCGTTTTCCAAGGAAAACGGGATGCGTTTAAACAAAAAAATTAAAAGTGTACATTTTATTTTTTAAGAGAAAAATATATTTTTTAACATTCACAAAGGGCAAGGGGTCCCTTGGGGACTCCTTCCCGTCTGAGAATGGGTTACCAACTCCTTTGAGGTGTCAGTAAAATACTAATGTTTTGTGACTGCATTTTGGTTGGAAAACATCAATACATACCACTATGATTTGGAATTTAGAAGTGACGCCCCAAACCCCTTCCAAATCCCGAATCGGTATTTGATCGCAAACCCAAATTGTGACCAAATTGCAATTTGGTGTTTGTACAGTTAAAAAAGCATTTTTGCAATTGCTAATGGCCTATTCTGCTAATTGGGCCGTTTGCGACCTCAAAAATGCTTTGTACATCTAACCCCTAGTCTTTGCTGTACTGTAGGATCCCAAACTTAGAGTGCCTTTTTGATATCTACATCAGACCTCTAAGCAGTTGCTGTCCTTCAGCAAAATGTCTTATTCCAAATTAAAGCTGATGACACAGATGTAAATTCAACTGCCTCCTAACAAACTCACAAAAGTCCAACAGTTTTTACAGCATTTCTTTGTCGAGGAGGGTAATTGTGATCTATCATAATGGCGACAAGGAAGAGCCTCAAGAGGGCATCGTACTGCAGACACCAATTGAAGCACTCCATGTACATCCTAAAGCCGATGCAAAACCCAATCCCTGAAGCTCCCTTTGCCAGTGATCGGGTATTACACACAGCACTCTGGTGTTTTAGCAAGGGTCTAGATAACTTTATATAAGAAACATATAAAGAACGAAAGAATTTGAGTTACTTTTTGAGAGTTTTGGTAACTGACAGATAGAAAAAGAGTACTAGATAACTGTTCCATGCTGAGCGTACATGCTGAAATGTTGATTGAAGATAAAAAAAAAAATTTACGGAGTTTTATAGAGCGCGAACTTGACCCGGTATCGGGTATCAGAGCGCTTTACATAGCACCAGTTGTGTTACATGAGGACACATTCATGAATTTTGTTAGGCACGGGGAGATTAAGTGATTTGCCCAGAATCACAGGATGTTCAGCGTCATTGCCGAGACTCGAACCCGGTTCCCCAGATTCGAGGTCGACCGCCTTAGCCGTTAGGCCAACTCCTCTCCCCTATTAATATTTTAGTGATGGAAGTGCTAATTTTTGGTCTCTTATTCAAATTCATGTGATGATTCCACCTCCTGTAGGATTAAGGCACTGTGTTCCAACGAATGGTCCTTTGGACTTTCAAGAATGTTCTGTCCACTGTGTCCAGATAAGACAGCAGAAATTTGAAGAGCAGTTATAAGGTGGATTGAAAGGAGCGACCAGGCCAATATCTGTAGACTCACTTCCTCAAGAACTGTGACCTCAAGCAGACAAACATTTTGTCCTCTAAACAAAGTGCTTGGCGACGATGGAGTTGTCTGCTAGGAGCCAATGAATAGACTGTAAATGTAAAAAAAAATCATCACATGTTTAAGGCACAGAAGAAATCAAACTGCTGTATTTTTGGTAAATTGTAGGTAATGTTGTGAGCTTGTTGAAAGGTAAAAGTAGACGTCATTGTTACTCGTTTTAGTAAAGAAGCCTGAAGACCAACTGAGTATCATTGGTAGGCAGAAAAAATGAATGTAGACCCTAAGAGTGGACAAGTGTAGCCAGAGGGGAACATGCCTGGCAGTTCGGGCTGGACTGTTCCAATTGGAGCAGAACCAAAGATGATTTGAAATGGTTGGTTACTGTCTGAGGTGACATGGTGGGCAAAAAACAATGGACTTGGTTGTGGCTGAGAGTGATCCAACCTTCCCACCCTTTACTTTTTTATTTTCCTCATAAAGCCCCTAAGAACTTTCCTTTTTTTGCATTTTCAAGTAGATTCAGGGACACAGGCCCCAATTCACAGATTTAAAGACAAACATGTGGCCTACTTTTTTGTGGCTGCAGGTCCTGATCCATGATGAAACCAGATGCTAGGGATAGGGCAAGAAATAGAGCACAACTGTTGCAATCACAATTTCATATCAGCCCTCAGAGCACAACAAAGAGGCAAGCACATGCCAGCAAGCATTTTCTCATATGAGTTACTTGGGTATACTGCCAGGGCCTCCAGATACAGCAGATGTTAGTGAGTGCTATCCACTGCCCCGGCATCATCCATGGAAGCCAATTGACATATGGGCCTTAAACATCCCATAAAAGTAAATAAACTGAATTACACGTCCATCTATAAGTCAATGGTGGACATCGGTGTAATTCTTTAGTTCACTGCACATCTGCACATGCAATTCTTGAGTGGTGGACCACAGCACCTGACAAGCTGGTAGGGAACATTTCTGTCTTCTCTCGCTCCACTGTTCTTTGTCGTTCTCGAGCCCAGTGCTAGGCCAGGACTGCCCTTTTGCAACATGATGGAATGCACGAAGGAATCCCAATTTACACATGTGCAGTTCATTTTGCACATGTAAACATATTTGAGTGAATCTTGCATGTGGACAACTTGCTTTTTCTTCTAAAAAGGTTCATGAATCACTCTCTGCATGTTCTTTCAACTGGTAATGGGTGTAGTGTTTCTTCTGCGCTGATGCAAGGAATGTTCTGGGAGACAAAAGAGAATTATTCCAAATGTTTTTTGAGTGATCCCCCATTATGTCTGTTATTCCTTAGTCGTTTGTATACAACTTTGGCTTAGCTACTATTAGCCAAGGGGTAGGACAGCATCTGATGATAAGAACTGGCATTTCAGAGCAATACTGTAAGAGTTCTACTTTTGTAGAATGGAACTTTGATGCATGAAACGTTGGACATGCATGTTCTGTGGCATGTCTACTGTGCTTCTTGTGCTCCTTACATATATTTTCAAGTGAGGGAAACATGCCAAGTTGTGGATGAATGTTCTATTAGATCCACTAGTCATGGGAAAGCTGGAATTTTTTACCTTCAACAAGTTGGCCTAAGTTTGAGATTTCAATCAATTCACCCAACGATAGTACAAAACAAAAGTACCAAACTCCCTTCCTCTGATGATTATTAGCTTCAGGATTGAAGGACATCCTGGTGCAGGAGATGGTAGCTGCTCAGCAAAGCTTGCAGACCTCCTGAATTCACAAAATAAGAGATGTTGGGGAAGTGTGCCAGTTACGAGGTGGTGGGGGAAGGGGGAAGAGGGCAAAAAATCGGGTGGTTCTGATAAATTGGGAAAGCACGGTAGTAAAGAATTCGCTATCTATAAATCAAAAGAAAAGGTCCTGTTGTGGATTGGCAGCAATAATATTTTATTTCATTTCAATGTCAATGTCAGAGCCCAACCAATCCCATTTCCATTGCAGTCAGGACTGCTAAATAGGTGTTTCCAGTGGCAGAGTCAATGGAGTCTCCCCCTCAAGAACACCGCATCTGAGGCGGGTGGATAAGCAGACATGCTAACACACCCAAATCAAGAGGGAAACCCTTGATTTTTAAAGCCAAAAATGACTTTATTATATTTTTCTGACGCCTGAAATTACCCCGATTTTAATGCATGTGAGTGGAGAAAATGAATTCCCCCAATTTATTTTTAAAGAAAACTCCCTCTTTCCCACTTCCAAAAGTTGGCATGTATGGATCAACCACCTTCGTTGTCCAATACCACTCTTGTAAAATTAGCCCCTCCGCCTAATTCAGAATTCAACAATAAATGTGGAATATTCAATATAGTTGGTGGGAATGGGGATCTTGCCTTCTGTTTAATCGGTTGGGGAACAAAAATGGTGAAGCACTCAACTCTATCATGATCTATGACGGGTTGCTGAAATTAAAAAGGCTCTTTCAGGTTAGCATGCGCACCGCGATTCCAAGCTCAGCCATATCTGCAATCAATGAACTTGCCTGAAAAATTTCTGTTAATACATCACCTATTGCGCCGCCTGCCACGGAGAGATTTCACCTGACAGTCACGCGGGACATGTTTAGTTTTCTGCCTCGGTTTCTGCTTGCTCGCCCGGATACTAGGGGAGAGAAGGCGGTGGGGGGTGGTAACAGGAATGCCACATTAGTCAGCCAGTTCTGCTCGCATGACGCACTTGAAAAGGTCAATGAAGGCAAAAGCACAGCCTCTTTCTGTTAAATTATTTGCTTCGAGATGGATTCAAAACACAAACATCTCTACGCTGTAATTCTTCAGTCAAATTTGCTTTACTTTTATACTGTCTCCTTTCAGTGGCGCGGGAAGTAGTGATGTGGATGGTGGTGCAGCACCCCCAAAATAACCATGCCGGAGGTTCAAATATGAATGACCGTTAAATATGCTTGTAAAGCCAGCTTTTATCTTGTCACAATTCCTGTGCGTCTAAAGACAGAGGTCAAAGGGCAGACCACGTCTTCTGAAAAACTGCTGCTTATTTCTTTGACATGGAGCTTGGTGTTTACTTTACTATCCTTGATTGCTTAGTGCGAGGATTTTGCTAAGTGAAAGGATTTATTGAAATCAAATATGTGACCGTTTTGCTAATATGAAAGGAAAGGTTGCAGGATGTCATTATTACTAACACCCAACAAAATGTAAATACCTACAAATTAACTGAAGCCGGATTATTTCTGTACTTTATAGCTCAAAGAACACCTGAACCTTTTCCTTCCTTGAATAGGGCCCGTGACACACAGGTACTCTACTGGTTAGCAAGCACAAATGAGGCCCTTTTTTTGTAATTCTGAAGAGTGATGGAAACAGATTTTATTAGGATTAAAACAAATCAAGACACTTGGTGATGTGCAAATAGGAAATGTTTGCTTAAACCCAATTTTCACACTTTGTCCACAGTACAGCTGTATGCTTTCGCAAATTTGGACGCCAGTTTAATGGAGAATGTACCGTCTGTATCTGACAGTGGTAGCCATGCTATAGTAATACATTAGCGTGTGTACCAAAATGCACCACCAGCTACATACTACACCCTTACCACTGTCCTGCCAAATGAGCATGGCTCACTTGCTACACTTGTTCTTTGTGTGATGCTGGGAGTTTTCACAATCTCTATGAGTTCAGTGATAAAACATTGATGGCAGCCCTCCACTCTGAAAATTGTTCCAGTACCACGGTCTCCTTTCTGCTTTTACTGCCCTCTCTCGTTACTTCCAGCCTTCCTCTCACTCCCCCTTCTTTTTTTCCTACGATCGTTGCACGCATCGCTTCTCCCTTCATATCCCTTCTTTCTATCATCCTCTTTTCTCTGTTCCAATCACTAATAATAGTGGGCTTGAAAGGGATGTTCCTCTTCCAAGTGCAATGTGAAGAGGAATCTATTAATTGTTTGTGAATGCAGTCGTGGTCACAAACCATTGATCAGGTATTGACACCTCAGAGTGTGTGATGTTTAATTTGCAAAAGGTACGTTGTCTTCGTGTGACATCTTACCATTTGGGAATCATGGCAGAGGCCTCGGGGGAGAAGCAGTGGTCCAGATGACCACTGCCTTCTCTTCTAGATGTCTTCACAAACTGCAAACTGTAGGAAGCTGGCTCTGTATATACTATACCAAAGTGAGGTATAGTGTGCACAGAGTCCAGTGGAACCCCAAAGGTAGGCAGAGGCAAAGTTAGATAGAACCTTACTCTCTATTTTTGGTAGTGTGGTCGATCAGTAAGGCAGTATCAGAGGACAGTGTTAATCATTTGTTGTACACACTCAGTCAGCAAATGAATTCACACACTCAAAGACTGAACTTCAGACCAATTGTGTTTGTATAAAAATATTCTTTTAGTTATTTTATTTCTAGAGCCAAGCAAGCCTGGCACAGGTAAGCAATAAATACTTTACAGTAGTAAATACTGATTGTAAAACAGTTCAATTGCAATTGTAAATGTACTATGGTTTGACTTACAGTATTGTTTCAGAGAAATGCAATCACTTGTAAATACAGTACATAGACTTCAACGGGATTTTCAGTAAAATAGCAGGTAAGTTACTTTTGGGTTACTTTTCTTACTCAGTGCTGTATGCCTGGATGCAGCCCTGGGACATTTCCTGTAAACAGGTGAGTAAAAGCATTTTTGTTAAATCGTTCAATTTTAAAGAATTTCTTTAGATTTCAAAACTCCACACTTGGAAACTTTTTCAGGAAAAAGTGTCAATGTTATCCTAAGGAGGAAAATATGGTTATCGGTTTTTAGGTAAGTAATTGGTCTGTGGAGTTGAGGTTCTGGGAGTTGACTCAGGGGTCCCCAGGGTCAGTGATGCACTCTTGTTACACCCTCAGCGGCACTAGGGCGGCCGGGTGCAGAGTGTTGAGGCCCAATGTTATCCAATGGGGGATAGGGGGCCTCCGGTTGGTGGCTGCTGGCAAGCAGGCCACTGGGTTGTGGGAGCAAACCTCCTGGACTTTAGCTCAGGGCAAATGGGGAAACAAATTAGCACCAAAGGTGCACCCTCAGTGGCACTAGGGCGGCCGGGTGCAGGGTGCTGTTTCGAGGTCGGATGCCCTGTTGTTTCCAATGGAGAACCTCCGGTTTGCAAAAGCACTGCAGGCAGGGAGACGAAGGACTTCTGGGTGCGACCACCACTTCGAGAGGTAAGTTGGGAAGTTAGGGGTCGGTTAGGCACCGTCGATTTGGGCACACAAGGCCGTGGGGCGTCGGGTGCAGGGGTTCCTTTTGGGGTCGGATCTTCTTACCAGCTCCTGGTCGCGGTTAGGGGGGCCTTCTGGATTTAGGCTGCAGGCGTCGGCTGGAGGCTTGAGGCAGGTCAGGGGTCGCCGGATCTTGGTTCAGGATCGCCAAGGTGACCTCCTCGTGGTGTTTGCCCACTCGAGCTCGGGCCGTGGACAGCGGGTGCAGAGTGGGGCGGATTCGCGGTGTCCGGCTGGAGCCAGAGGTTGCAGTTGAACAAATCCGGTGTTCACGGGAGAAGCAGTCTTTGGAAGTGAAGGCAGGCAGGTCCTCCGGGGTTTTTGAGGTTGCTGGCTGCAGGACACACCGGGATTTCGCAGGAGCAGGTTCGAGGGGGAGACAGGCCGGTAGGGCTGGGGCCAAGTCAGTGGGTGTCTTCCTCTTGTTAGCTGCTGCACGGCTGTTCGGTCCTTCTTCTTCTTTTCTTCTTGTTTCTTGTGTGGATCTGCCTTCCTGGTTCAGGGCTGCCCCCTAAATACTGTATTTAGGGGGCGTTTTAGGGGTCTTGAGGTCAGTAGCCAATGGGCTATTGACCTTAGGGTGACTACACCCTTGGTGTGCTCACCCCACGTGGGGGAGTGAGCACAATCCCTAATCCTGATTAGGGAGTGCCTGCCATCTGCAAGATGGCGAGCACTGAAGAGAGGGCTTCACCCTGCCTCCCCCACCTGAGGGGTGGAGTTGGCAGAGGTGGGCACACCTTCTGGGCTGGCTAGTTTTTCCCACCTGTCTTCCCGCCGAAAAGGAGGGGAGACAGGAAGGGGGCCTGCTCCTGCTAGCAGGAGAGGCTGGGGGTCGCATTACAAAGGCTGCCAGGCCTTTGAAGTTTCCCTGCCACAGATGGCTCTTCCTGGCCTGGGGGAGGTGTGAACACCTCCACCCAGGAAAGGCTTTGTTTCTGGGCTCAGGGAGCGAAGGCTCCCACCCTAGGGGTCCAGAAACATGTCTCGTGGTGGCAGGCTGGTGTGTACCAGTCAGGGAACCCACCAGAGGCTGGTCGTTTTTCAGGAGGCATCTCTAAGATGCCCTCTGTGTGCATTTTTCATTAAATCCCACACTGGCTTCATTGTGGGTTTAACGTGCTGAGAAGTTTGATACCAAACTTCTCAGTTTTCAGTGTAGCCATTGTGGTGCTGTGGAGTTTGTAATGACAAGCTCCCAGCACCATATACTCTTAATGGCAGCACTGCACTTACAATGTCTAAGAATGGACTTAGACACTGTAGGGGTACAGGGCTCATGCACCTGTACCCTCACCACTGGTATAGGGCACCCAGCTAGAGGGGTGACTGATTTATGCCAGGGCAGTGGGTTGTAGGCATGGCACACAGGGAGGTGTGCCATGTCGACTCTTCACTTTGTTCTGCACCAAAACACGCAGCCTGCAAAGGCAGTGTGTGAGTGTAGGGGTACAGGACCTCTAAGGGTGGCACAATAAGTGCTGCAGCCCTTAGAGGTCTTCCCTGGTCACAGTGCCCTGGATACCTGTGGTACCATTTACCAGGGGCTGACCTGTGGCCAGAGATGCCAATTGGGTTAGTTTTGGGGAAAGAACACAGGCCCTTGGTACCTGATTGGCAGGGACCCAGGGCACATCAAGTCAAAGTGCATCAGTAGTCTGGCAAAAAGTGTGGGGGGGTTACTGCAACAGAAACCCACTTTCCTACACAAACTTAAAAAAATAAAAAATAAAGCTGCACTGGGCCCTTTAATGGACAGGGCCTGCTTTTGAAAATATATTTATTTCCCTTGTTGGAAAACAAATGCAAAATTGAAGTCTGCTGTCCCTTGCAGGCCTCCATCCCCTTATTTGCTGGCAATGACAAGGGGTCATAAACTGCGACTTGCATAATTAATATTCATTAGGCAGATCATTTTGCAAGCACCTGCAGATGTACAATTCGCAATGTAACCTATTATCAGGTAGGTTACATCCCAAATTGTATTCCCATTTGCAACCCAGTAGGTGTGCAAATTGCACATCCCTAGTTTCCAAATGGATATAGTTGCTCGGGCTCTCTAGTCTGACAACAATATCTTAGCACCACACCATTTTTTCAGAAAATATGTACACCCAAACAAGCTGAGAGGATGATCACAATGTTTTCTACAACAAAAATATTTCATTACTCCTTCCGTTATCTTCTGCACAGATGTGGATATCGACCAAAGCCCAGCTTAAAATTGTAGATGCAATCCAGCTGTACTATCCTGACAGAAACATTGCTGACTGAATAATTTCACACAATGTGAGCCCTCCTTCCCCCCTGAATATGCAATAATTTGCCTTGATCGTGGGAATATATTTGGGGTATGGGTGGCGAAGAGTCATAGAGATTCCATACATTATAGAAAACCTGAAATTTACAATTTCTTAAGTTTCCAATATCTGTTGGTTGAAGTGAAAATCAAAGACATTAAATCTACAATATTTCACAGCATTTATCATCACTGAGAGGAAAATATTTTATTTGTTGGTCAACTCAAGGAATTCATAGCTGATAAATCTAGCTCCTCCACTTGCACAGACTTTCACCAAACAGTCATGGATGAATCTTTAGCATCTCAAAGTAAATCCATGGAAAATTACAATTCTAGTGATCTCCCTATGATTCTATCCTATTGCAATCTTGGCTTAACTTACTACCTCTGCTTGGATGCAAGCCATCCGTTATTGCATGCACAAAAACTAGGCTTAATTCTGGATTCAAATCTAAATCCATCACCCATCTAATCTCTTTAGCCAGGGGGTCACAATACAAAATCAGAATCCTCTGTGGAAAAAGTAATTTATCACAGCAGAAGATTTTAAATCAGTGAGTCAATCACCAGTCCTCTCAAAGCCTGACTTAGCCACGTTTGTACATATGGGCTTCCCCAAGATCAACCATGCTATTCCCAAAGCAGTGCTATATGGCAATCATATGATACTCTTGGGAACATGACCTCAGTCTTTAACACTCTTGGTTTTAACACTCTTGGTTTGCCGCCAATCACAGCCTAGATTTAATGGAAATCTGGCTTGTATAGGCCACAAAGTAAACCACTATGGGGCCATGAGCGCCCTAGCACATAAACTAGTTATCTCAAGAGGCTCTTGCTGCTTTAGAGATGGGGATACTCCCTGACTTGAAAGCACTAGTTTGAGAAACTATTATATTTTCACGTAATCTTTTTCAGGAATGTGCCCTAAGTATGGAATATCAATCCACACTCTACCTGGAGAAATGCTTCATGTTATTCTTTTAGAAAAATAACTTAAATGCCTTGCCTGCTTTTTTCAATGTCATTCACCAATTAGAATATTGCAGGTGCTAAATTTATGATAGTAGATCTCAGTGATTTAACCAACTAGGAATCTTATTATGGGCAGATCATATTTCTGCCACTCGGAACATGGTTTAATTTATAATATAATCCAGTAATATGTTGTAGGTGTAAATGTGTAAGTGAAATATAAGAAGTCTCAGTGAGCGACATCGGCACTAGACACAAAGTAAGTGTAGAGTCCTTTTACCACTGTTTTCTTTACCACTACTTTCTCTGTTCATTAACTTGTTTTTTTTCAGTCTCAGTATTTGATGTCTAGTCAAGGAAGCTTTTGTCTTAGTATTCTGGCCCCGATGAAAGCCTGAGCTTTGAGCTTCTAGCTATTCTTACCCGGTTTTTATAAGGCAGGAGAACTGTAAGCAATTTCAGTGCAGTCTAAGATTGCTTTGTCCCATGGCCCAAGTGGCTAGGAGGTGAGGAGCTACACTTCCCCTCAAATAGTTTGTTCCTTTGTTCTATGACCAAGAAGGCAAGACATTTCTGTCAAGTCCAGTAGCGCTTTGTCCTGCACACAAGTGGTTGTGAGCAAACAGATAAACAAAGACAGTCAATGCCATTTGGTCTCGCTTACCTTTATATACAATTGCGACCAATTGAGATTGCCAGTGCTTGTTTATGTTAGTCTCCAATGTCTATCAAGATCGATAATGTATCTTCCACATTTCTACTGCAGTTTTTCTAGTGGCCACTAGGTGGTGTGAAATACAGAAAACTGGTGTTTAAATTTGGCTTCTTTGTAGTGTTGTATTTGGAGCAAATGGCAAATCTACTGAACGCGAAACCAAAAAGCTCCTATGAGCAAGTCAAGCACAGAAAGGGAGGAAAACCACAAATAAGAGCATGGTGAATGCGAATAACAGGAAAGCCATACAATCTTAAGGAAGGATTGACTCTAATAAGTATGGTATACAATGCTGTCTGTGAAAGACAGCTGTAGCTGTCTTTAGTGAGACCACAAAACGCAGTTCAGGGGCCATATGTCCCTTGGCTCAGTTTATTGAAGAAGTAGGAAAAAGTTGGACTGGAGCCTGTCACTAATCTGTGATTTTTGCATTACAAGAAGAGATTAGGTCAAATGTGTGGGAGAATGTCATCTCTCCGTGTTCAAGTTGAGCAGGTGTGGTTCTAGATTCTGAACTTGGGTGAATCGTCTTTTGTTTTGTTCCTGAGGTAAGTCACAGCAGTGGAGACTCAGACTAGCTACAGAGGAGCAGAGAAGCAGCAGAGCAGTTTTTGATCTCCTATCTTGTGGATGGTGGCGGGAGAGGGAAATACAAAATGGACTCGTTTCTGCTACTCAGTCCATTCACTCGAGGCAGCGCGAAGGCTGGAGCGCACTCCAAGACTGTTCATAGAATGAACACCTGCCTTTTTGGTTTGGTGACTGAGAGCAGAACAACCAACCACGGACCTTCATTTCTGGTCAATGTAGCAAGATCCGCCTGGTTGTTGTCCAATATGCAACGTGTATAAAGCCAGCCATCGTCTCTGCTCTCATGAAAATTGCTTCGGCCATGTATAGACAGCAGCATATAACTGTGTACACCTGATCATGTAATTCCATTATTGTTTAATGTTGAAAATCAACCCAAAATTTTTTTTTAACCCCTTCGCTGCTAAGCCTTTTCCCCCCCTGTGCTAAGCCTTTTTTTGGCTATTTGGGGTAGTGCGCGCTTAGGCCCCTGTAACTTTTTGACCACATAAGGTATCCACGCCAAATTTGCGTCCTTTTTTTCTAACATCATGGGGATTGTAAAGGTACCCAGGGTTTGTGGATTCCCCTGGAGGGGACCCAGAAATTAGCCAAAATACAGCAACATTTTGTTTTTTTGGGGAAAAATGCGAAAAAAGGGCTACAGATGAAAGCGTCTTGTTTTTTCCCTGCAAATGGCATCAAAAAAGGGGTTGTGGTGCTGAAATCACCATCTTCCCAGATTTCAGGGACAAGCAGACTTTTGTCAGAAAAACAACTTTTTTTACACAGTTTTGGCATTTTTCTGGGACATAGCCTATTTTTGCTATTTTTTGTGCTTTCCACCTCCTTCCAGTTAATGGTAGAAATGGGTATTAAACCAGTAATGGATCCTGCAAAGCCATACATTTCTGAAAAGTAGACAACATTCTGAATTCAGCAAGGGGTCATTTGTGTAGATCCTTAAAGTTTTCCTTATAGAAACTAACAGTTAAATGAAGGAAAAATTGAAAATTAGTTGAAAAAAACAGCCATTTGTGTCAATGTTTTCACCTGTAACTTCTTCTAATTATAACAGCTATTTGAAAGCAATATACCGTTATATCCGCTGGACCTTTCTGGTTGTGGGGATATATAGGACTTGTAGGTTCACCAAGAACCCGACGAACCCAGAGCCAATAACTGAGCAGCATCTTGCAATGGTTTTTTATTATGTACCGGGTATATAGCAATTATTTTGGGAAAATGTATACATGGAAAAATTGTTATGAAAGACACCTATGTATTTCTGAAATGGGAACAAAATGTAGATTTTATAAACAGTAGATATTTGCACATTTCCGAAATTGGGAGTACCCATACTAGCATGAGAATTATAGGTCATTTTTCAAAATGACTTATTTTTTACACATTGTCTTTCATTTGGAAGGCAGAAATGCATCGAAAGTCAATAGGTAATAACAGTTGCTCTACAATTCTGTGTTACCCTAAGTCTCCCGATAAAAATGGTACCTCACTTGTGTGGGTAGGCCTTGTGCCCACAACAGGAAATGGCTCAAAATGCAACGTGGACGTACCACATTTTCACAATGAAAAATTACCCTTTTTTGCAAAGTGCCTAGCTGTAGTTTTGAACCCTAGCTCTGCGGGCACTTAGGGAAACCTAGCAAACCTATACATTTTTGGAAACTAGACACCCAGGGGAATCCAGGATGGGGTGACTTGACTGCCTCCCACCAGGTTCCGTTACCCAGAATTCCTCGCAAACCTAAAAAATTGTCAAAAAAAACACATTTTCCCCACATTTCTGTGATGGAAAGTTCTGTAATCTGCGTGGATCCACAAATTTCCACCCACCCCGTGTTCCCCAAAGTCTTACGAGAAATATGGTACCTCACTTGTGTGGGTCGGCCTAGTGCCTGTGACAGGAAACGGCGCAAAACGCAACATGGTCACACCTCAATTTCGCAGTGAAAAATGACCCTTTTTTGGCAAAGTGCCTAGCTGTAGTTTTTTAACCCTAGCTCTGCCGGCACCTAGGAAAACGTAGCAAACCTATACATTTTTAAAACTAGACACCCAGGGGAATCCAGGATGGGGTGTCTTGACTGCCTCCCACCAGGTTCTGTTACCCAGAATCCCTCGCAAACCTAAAAAATTATCCAAAAAACACATTTTCCCCACATTTCTGTGGTGGAAAGTTCTGGAATCTGCGTGGATCCACAAATTTCCACCCACCCCGCGTTCCCCAAAGTCTTACGAGAAAAATGGTACCTCACTTGTGTGGGTCGGCCTAGTGCCTGCGACAGGAAACGGCGCAAAACACAACGTGGTCACACCTCAATTTCGCAGTGAAAAATGACCCTTTTTTGGCAAAGTGCCTAGCTGTAGTTTTTGAACCCTAGCTCTGCGGGCACCTAGGAAACCTAGCAAACCTATACATTTTTGAAAACTAGACATCCAGGGGAATCCAGGATGGGGTGACTTGAATACCTCCCACCAGGTTCTGTTACCCAGAATCCCTTGCAAACCTAATAAATTGCCAAAAAAAACAAATTTTCCCCACATTTCTGTGGTGGAAAGTTCTGGAATCTGCGTGGATCCACAAATTTCCACCCACCCCGTGTTCCCCAAAGTCTTATGAGAAAAATGGTACCTCACTTGTGTGGGTCGGCCTAGTGCCTGCGACAGGAAACGATGCAAAACGCAACGTGGTCACACTTCAATTTTGCAGTGAAAAATGACCCTTTTTTGGCAAAGTGCCTAGGTGTAGTTTTTGAACCCTAGCTCTGCCGGCACCTAGGAAACCTAGCAAACCTATACATTTTTGAAAACTAGACACCCAGGGAATCCAGGATGGGGTGACTTGACTGCCTCCCACCAGGTTCTGTTACCCAGAATCCCTTGCAAACCTAAAAATTGTCAAAAAAACACATTTTCCCCACATTTCTGTGGTGGAAAGTTCTGGAATCTGCGTGGATCCACAAATTTCCACCCACCCGCGTTCCCCAAAGTCTTCCGAGAAAAATGGTACCTCACTTGTGTGGGTCGGCCTAGTTCCCGCGACAGGAAACGGCGCAAAACGCAACGTGGTCACACCTCAATTTCGCAGTGAAAAATGACCCTTTTTTGCAAAGTGCCTAGCTGTAGTTTTTGAACCCTACCTCTGCCGGCACCTAGGGAAACCTAGCAAACCTATACATTTTTGAAAACTAGACACCCAGGGGAATCCAGGATGGGGTGACTTGACTGCCTCCCACCAGGTTCTGTTACCCAGAATCCCTCGCAAACCTAAAAAATTATCCAAAAAAACACATTTTCCCCACATTTCTGTGGTGGAAAGTTCTGGAATCTGCGTGGATCCACAAATTTCCACCCACCCCGCGTTTCCCAAAGTCTTACGAGAAAAATGGTACCTCACTTGTGTGGGTCGGCCTAGTGCCTGCGACAGGAAACAGCGCAAAACACAACGTGGTCACACCTCAATTTCGCAGTGAAAAATGACCCTTTTTTGGCAAAGTGCCTAGCTGTAGTTTTTGAACCCTAGCTCTGCGGGCACCTAGGGAAACCTAGCAAACCTATACATTTTTGAAAACTAGACATCCACGGGAATCCAGGATGGGGTGACTTGAATACCTCCCACCAGGTTCTGTTACCCAGAATCCCTTGCAAACCTAATAAATTGCCAAAAAAAACACATTTTCCCCACATTTCTGTGGTGGAAAGTTCTGGAATCTGCGTGGATCCACAAATTTCCACCCACCCCGTGTTCCCCAAAGTCTTATAAGAAAAATGGTACCTCACTTGTGTGGGTCGGCCTAGTGCCTGCGACAGGAAACGACGCAAAACGCAACGTGGTCACACTTCAATTTCGCAGTGAAAAATGACCCTTTTTTGGCAAAGTGCCTAGGTGTAGTTTTTGAACCCTAGCTCTGCCGGCACCTAGGGAAACCTAGCAAACCTATACATTTTTGAAAACTAGACACCCAGGGGAATCCAGGATGGGGTGACTTGACTGCCTCCCACCAGGTTCTGTTACCCAGAATCCCTTGCAAACCTAAAAAAGTTTGTCAAAAAAACACATTTTCCCCACATTTCTGTGGTGGAAAGTTCTGGAATCTGCGTGGATCCACAAATTTCCACCCACCCCGCGTTCCCCAAAGTCTTCCGAGAAAAATGGTACCTCACTTGTGTGGGTCGGCCTAGTGCTCGCGACAGGAAACGGCGCAAAGCGCAACGTGGTCACACCTCAATTTCGCAGTGAAAAATGACCCTTTTTTGCAAAGTGCCTAGCTGTAGTTTTTGAACCCTACCTCTGCCGGCACCTAGGGAAACCTAGCAAACCTATACATTTTTGAAAACTAGACACCCAGGGAATCCAGGATGGGGTGACTTGACTGCCTCCCACCAGGTTCTGTTACCCAGAATCCCTTGCAAACCTAAAAATTGTCCAAAAAACACATTTTCCCCACATTTCTGTGGTGGAAAGTTCTGGAATCTGCGTGGATCCACAAATTTCCACCCACCCTGTGTTCCCCAAAGTCTTATGAGAAAAATGGTACCTCACTTGTGTGGGTCAGCCTAGTGCCTGCGAGAGGAAACGACGCAAAACGCAACGTGGTCACACTTCAATATCGCAGTGAAAAATGACCCTTTTTTTGCAAAGTGCCTAGCTGTAGTTTTTGAACCCTAGCTCTGCCGGCACCTTGGGAAACCTAGCAAACCTATACATTTTTAAAACTAGACACCCAGAGGAATTCAGGACGGGGTGACTTGACTGCGCTCTCACCAGGTTCTGTTACCCAGAATCCCTTGCAAACCTAAAAATTGGTAAAAAAACACATTTTCCCCACATTTCTGTGGTGGAAAGTTCTGGAATCTGCGTGGATCCACAAATTTCCACCCACCCCGTGTCCCCAAAGTCTTATGAGAAAAATGGTACCTCACTTGTGTGGGTCGGCCTAGTGCCTGCGACAGGAAACGACGCAAAGCGCAACGTGGTCACACTTCAATTTCGCAGTGAAAAATGACCCTTTTTTGGCAAAGTGCCTAGGTGTAGTTTTTGAACCCTAGCTCTGCCGGCACCTAGGGAAACCTAGCAAACCTATACATTTTTGAAAACTAGACACCCAGGGAATCCAGGATGGGGTGACTTGACTGCCTCCCACCAGGTTCTGTTACCCAGAATCCCTTGCAAACCTAAATAATTATAAAAAAACACATTTTCCCCACATTTCTGTGGTGGAAAGTTCTGGAATCTGCGTGGATCCACAAATTTCCACCCACCCCGCGTTCCCCAAAGTCTTACGAGAAAAATGGTACCTCACTTGTGTGGGTCGGCCTAGTGCCTGCGACAGGAAACGGCGCAAAACGCAACGTGGTCACACCTCAATTTTGCAGTGAAAAATGACCCTTTTTGGCAAAGTGCCTAGCTGTAGTTTTGAACCCTACCTCTGCCGGCACCTTGGGAAACCTAGCAAACCTATACATTTTTTAAAACTAGACACCCAGAGGAATTCAGGACGGGGTGACTTGACTGGCTCTCACCAGGTTCTGTTACCCAGAATCCCTTGCAAACCTAAAAAATTGGTAAAAAAAACACATTTTCCCCACATTTCTGTGGTGGAAAGTTCTGGAATCTGCGTGGATCCACAAATTTCCACCCACCCCGCGTTCCCCAAAGTCTTATGAGAAAAATGGTACCTCACTTGTGTGGGTCGGCCTAGTGCCTGCGACAGGAAACGGCGCAAAACGCAACGTGGTCACACTTCAATTTCGCAGTGAAAAATGACCCTTTTTTGGCAAAGTGCCTAGGTGTAGTTTTTGAACCCTAGCTCTGCCGGCACCTAGGGAAACCTAGCAAACCTATACATTTTTGAAAACTAGACACCCAGGGGAATCCAGGATGGGGTGACTTGACTGCCTCCCACCAGGTTCTGTTACCCAGAATCCCTTGCAAACCTAAATAATTATAAAAAAACCATATTTTCCCCACATTTCTGTGGTGGAAAGTTCTGGAATCTGCGTGGATCCACAAATTTCCGTCCACCCCGCGTTCCCCAAAGTCTTACGAGAAAAATGGTACCTCACTTGTGTGGGTCGGCCTAGTGCCTGCGACAGGAAACGGCGCAAAGCGCAACGTGGTCACACCTCAATTTCGCAGTGAAAAATGACCCTTTTTTGGCAAAGTGCCTAGCTGTAGTTTTTGAACCCTACCTCTGCCGGCACCTAGGAAACCTAGCAAACCTATACATTTTTGAAAACTAGACACCCAGGGGAATCCAGGATGGGGTGACTTGACTGCCTCCCACCAGGTTCTGTTACCCAGAATCCCTTGCAAACCTAAATAATTGTCAAAAAACACACATTTTCCCCACATTTCTGTGGTGGAAAGTTCTGGAATCTGCGTGGATCCACAAATTTCCACCCACCCCGCGTTCCCCAAAGTCTTACGAGAAAAATGGTACCTCACTTGTGTGGGTCGGCCTAGTGCCTGCGACAGGAAACGGCGCAAAACGCAACGTGGTCACACCTCAATTTCGCAGTGAAAAATGACCCTTTTTGGCAAAGTGCCTAGCTGTAGTTTTTGAACCCTACCTCTGCCGGCACCTAGGGAAACCTAGCAAACATATACATTTTTGAAAACTAGACACCCAGGGGAATCCAGGATGGGGTGACTTGACTGCCTCCCACCAGGTTCTGTTACCCAGAATCCCTTGCAAACCTAAATAATTGTCAAAAAAACACACATTTTCCCCACATTTCTGTGGTGGGAAGTTCTGGAATCTGCGTGGATCCACAAATTTCCGCCCACCCCGCGTTCCCCAAAGTCTTACGAGAAAAATGGTACCTCACTTGTGTGGGTCGGCCTAGTGCCTGCGACAGGAAACGGCGCAAAACGCAACGTGGTCACACCTCAATTTCGCAGTGAAAAATGACCCTTTTTGGCAAAGTGCCTAGCTGTAGTTTTTGAACCCTACCTCTGCCGGCACCTAGGGAAACCTAGCAAACCTATACATTTTTGAAAACTAGACACCCAGGGAATCCAGGATGGGGTGACTTGACTGCCTCCCACCAGGTTCTGTTACCCAGAATCCCTTGCAAACCTAAAGAATTGTCAAAAAAACACATTTTCCCCACATTTCTGTGGTGGAAAGTTCTGGAATCTGCGTGGATCCACAAATTTCCGCCCACCCGCGTTCCCCAAAGTCTTACGAGAAAAATGGTACCTCACTTGTGTGGGTCGGCCTAGTGCCCGCGACAGGAAACGGCGCAAAACGCAACGTGGTCACACCTCAATTTCGCAGTGAAAAATGACCCTTTTTGGCAAAGTGCCTAGCTGTAGTTTGTGAACCCTAGCTCTGCCGGCACCTAGGGAAACCTACCAAACACACACATTTCTGAAAAGTAGACACCCGGGGGCTTCCAGGGAGGTATGGCTTGCATGGATCCCCAACGTTTCCTTACCCAGAATCCCCTGCAAACCTCAATTTTAGCTGAAAAAATCACTTTTTCACACATTTTTGTGTGGGAAAGTGTGGCATCACTGGCCTCACACAAATTTCCTACCACCCAGCGTTCCCCAGGTCTCCTGATAAAAATGGTGCCTCACTTGTGTGGGAGGCCCAAGTACCCGCGACAGGCAAGGGCCCAAAACGTAGTGAGGCGACATCAAAATTGCCTATCTCAAAACCACCTGGTTTTGCAAGGAAGTCACCTGGGTTTTGGCCCGTGCTCGGCGGCCATCTAGGGAAACCTACCAAACCCACACATTTCTGAAAAGTAGACACCAGGGGCTTCCAGGAAGTATGGCTTGCGTGGATCCCCCAACGTTTCCTTACCCAGAATCCCCTGCAAACCTCAATTTTAGCTGAAAAAATCACTTGTTTCACACATTTTTGTGTGGGAAAGTATGGCATCACTGGCCTCACACAAATTTCCTACCACCCAGCGTTCCCCAGGTCTCCCGATAAAAATGGTGCCTCACTTGTGTGGGAGGCCCAAGTACCCGCGACAGACAAGGGCCCAAAACGTAGTGAGGCGACATCAAAATTGCCTATCTCAAAACCACCTGGTTTTGCAAGGGAGTCACCTGGGTTTTTGGTCCGTGCTCGGCGGCCATCTAGGAAACCTACTAAACTCACACATTTCTGAAAAGTAGACACCCGGGGGCTTCCAGGGAGGTATGGCTTGCATGGATCCCCCAACGTTTCCTTACCCAGAAACCCCTGCAAACCTCAATTTTAGCTGAAAAAATCACTTTTTTCAGAAATTTTGTGTGGGAAAGTGTGGCGTCATCGGGCTCACACAAATTTCCTACCACCCAGCGATCCCCGGGTCTCCCGATAAAAATGATGCCTCACTCGTGTGGGAGGCCCAAGTAACCGCAACAGGCAAGGGCCCAAAACATTTTTGATAGGCAATGTTGATGTTGCCTCAAAACATTTTGTGTCCTTGCATGTCGCGGGTACTTGGGCCTCCCACACAAGTGAGGCACCATTTTTATCGGGAGACCTGGGGAACGCTAGGTGTAGGAAATCTGTGTGAGGCCAGTGATGCCACACTTTCCCACACAAAATTGTGTGAAAAAGTGATTTTTCAGCTAAAATTGAGGTTTGCAGGGATTCTGGGTAAGGAAACGTTGGGGGATCCATGCAAGCCATACCTCCTGGAAGCCCCCGGTGTCTACTTTTCAGAAATGTGTGGGTTTGGTAGGTTTCCTAGATGGCCGCCGAGCACGGGCCAAAACCCAGGTGATCCCTTGCAAAACCAGGTGGTTTTGAGATAGGCAATTTTGATGTCGCCTCACTACGTTTTGGGCCCTGCCTGTCGCGGGTACTTGGGCCTCCACCAAGTGAGGCACCATTTTTATCGGGAGACCTGGGGAACGCTGGGTGGTAGGAAATTTGTGTGAGGCCAGTGATGCCACACTTTCCCACACAAAATGTGTGAAAAAGTGATTTTTCAGCTAAAATTGAGGTTTGCAGGGATTCTGGGTAAGAAACGTTGGGAGATCCACGCAAGCCATACCTCCCTGGAAGCCCCAGTGTCTACTTTTCAGAAATGTGTGGGTTTGGTAGGTTTCCCTAAGTGGCCGCCGAGCACGGGCCAAAACGTCAGGTGACCCCCCTTGCAAAACCAGGTCGTTTTGTGAAAGGCCATTTTGAGGTCGCCTCAATACGTTGTGGGCCCTTGCCTGTCGCGGGTACTTGGGCCTCCCACCCGAGTGAGGCACCATTTTTATCAGGAGACCTGGGGGACGCTGGGTGGTAGGAAATTTGTGTCAGCCCGGTGATGCCACAACTTTACGACACAAAATGTGTGTAAAAGGGATTTTTCAGCAAAATGTCAGGTTTGCAGGGGATTCTGGGTAAGAAAACGTTGGGGGATTCACGCAAGCCATACCTCCCTGGAATCCCCCGCGTGTCTACTTTTCAGAAATGTGTGGGTTTGGTAGGTTTCCCTAGGTGGCCGCCGAGCCCCGGGCCAAAACGTCATGGGACCCCCCTTGCAAAACCAGGTCGTTTTGAGATAATGTGTTGTTTATTTCTGCAGCGTGAACATTTTGGCACAATATTGCAAGGAAAATGTGACAGACATTTTGAGGTTTGCAGGACATTGTGGGTAACATAACTTGTTGGGATCCACAAGAGAGATATCACCATGTACTCCCATGGGTGTTTCGTTTACGACAAGATCTACAGTTGGTAGGTTATTCTTAGACGGAATGTACACCTTGGCAGACAGACTAAAAAGACAAAGATTACTGCACAGCCATCTATTCCTCAAGCACACACACATACTGGTTGGATTTGGCACGAGGGCAAGTGATGGTTCAGTATATACAATTTTATTAACAAGAGATTTCACAAAAATGAAATGCACTGTCAATAATTGAAAGGACAAAAAACTGAACCAGTGACTCGCAGCTCGTGAGCTGTAAAGCCACGTCAAGGCCCCAACCGCTTTACAGGCCATTCACACACCTTTCATACGTGATACACACAAGACCATTCACACCACCAGGCACGAAATAAACACATTACAACATTCACAAAAAGGGACAAGGTACATCCTGCTTTCGAAAGACAAAAAAAAAATATTACTGCACAGCCATCTAATCCTCAAGCACACACACATACTGGTTGGATTTGGCAGGAGGGTGAGTGATGGTTCAGTATATACAATTGTATTAACAAGTGATTTCACAAAAATGAAATGCACTGTTAATAATTGAAAGGACGAGAAACTGAACCATTGACTCACAGCTCGTGAGCTGTAAAGCCACGACAAGGCACCAACCTCTTTACAGGCCATTCATACACCTTTCATACGTGTGACACATACAAAACCATTCACACCACCAGCCGCGGGCCCATCACATTACAACACTCACACCAGCAGACAGCGCCATTCAAGGGCCCATCACTTTCACACGCCCACATTCCTAACACAGCAACCACACAAGCTGATGGATTGCGTGGAGTGTCGATCGGCTAGCAGTGTGTGTAGTGACCAGCAGCAAGTCACTACTCACACACCGCCAGCCGAGCGCCAGTCCACGCATACCGCCAGCCAAGCGCCACTACACGCACACCGCCAGCCAAGCGACACTCCACGCACACCGCCAGCCAAGCACCACTCCACGCACACCGCCAGCCAAGCTCCACTCCACGCACACCGCCAGCCAAGCGCCACTCCACGCACACCGCCAGCCAAGCGCCACTCCACGCACACCGCCAGCCAAGCGCCACTCCACGCACACCGCCAGCCAAGTGCCAGTCCACGCACACCGCCAGCCAAGCGCCACTACACGCACACCGCCAGCCAAGCGCCACTCCACGCACACCGCCAGCCAAGCACCACTCCACGCACACCGCCAGCCAAGCGCCACTCCACGCACACCGCCAGCCAAGCGCCACTCCACGCACACCGCCAGCCAAGCACCACTCCACGCACACCGCCAGCCAAGCGCCACTCCACACACACCGCCAGCCAAGCGCCACTCCACGCACACTGCCAGCCAAGCACCACTCCACGCACACCGCCAGCCAAGCGCCACTCCACGCACACCGCCAGCCAAGCACCACTCCACGCACACCGCCAGCCAAGCGCCACTCCACGCACACCGCCAGCCAAGCGCCACTCCACACACACCGCCAGCCAAGCACCAGCCTACACACACCACCATCACATTTAGGATTTTTTTATACAAAAAGAAAACACAAACAAATTGCAAATAGATACAAATCTACAAACACAAAATCAGAAACTAAATACATTGCACTAATGCCAACCTTGAAACAGAACAACAATTCTTAAACATTACAGACCAGGCAGTTCACTTTACCACTCATGGTTGCTCCCAATAATTCTTTTGCTTGTGGTACGCTCTATAACAAGCAGGCACACACAGCCCAGGGTTAGAAGGACACTCAGGGCAGTACATACGAGTCTCCTTCCGCGCACCTCTTCACCAACAGACTCTACATCTCCTAGTGGGAAAGTCTTTTGAGGGTGTAGGAGGAATGTGATCAGGAAAGTGGCGATCTTTCAATCGAGCCACATCCTCCACCACTCCAACTCTAGGAACACTTGCCTGTTCCACAACAACAAGGCTGCCTATGACAGACTGCTGAAACTGAACAAAAGTCAACTTTGACGCAGGAGAACACTCCTTGAACACAACAAAAGCATTGAAAGTTGCTAAATTGAAGAGATGGATGGCCAACTTCTTATACCAAATGTAAGCCTTACGAATAGCAGTGTAAGGTTCCAACCTCTGATCTACTCTATCAACACCACCCATGTGCTTATTGTAGTCTAAAATGCACACAGGTTTGCGCACTTCAGCAATCTGACCCCAAACAGCCACAGGTGAAGTACTCTCATCATGGATGGTAGTCAGCATGTACACATCCCTCCTGTCCACAAATTTCACAGCTAGTAGTTCATCACTACGCAAGGAACTGCACTGTCCCCTCTGAAGTTTTTTGCAAACAAGCTCTTTTGGATAACCTTTACGGTTAGAGCGGATTGTGCCACAAGCAAAAGTGTCCACTTTGAACAATTCCTTAAACAATTGCACAGCAGTGTAGAAGTTATCAAGGTACAAATGGTGGCCTCTGTTAAACAGTCCTCTAGCAAGATCCCACACAATTTTCTCTGAAACTCCAAAAGTGGACGGACAACCAGGGGGTCAATAGTGGAATCCCTACCAGTGTACACACACAAATTAAAAACATATCCTGTCCTACTCTCAGACAACATATACAGCTTAATTCCATAGTGTGCCCTCTTGCTAGGAATGTACTGCCTAAAAACCAAACGGCCTTTGAACAGGACCAAAGACTCATCAATAGATATTTCTTTCCCTGGAGTATAGATCTCTGAAAATCGATCTACAAAGTGATCAAGAACAGGCCGAATCTTAAAAAGACGGTCACATTCAGGGTGATCTCGTGGCAACGCCAAACCATTATCAACAAAATGCAGCATCCGAAGCAAAAGTAAATACCGATCACGAGTCATAACTGCAGGAAATATGGCCGTTGCCATCAAGGGACTGGTAGACCAATATGAACCCATGGACGGCTTCCTTATCAAACCCATCAAAAAAGTCAAACCCAAAAACTTCTTCATCTCTTCCAGATTTGTGGGACTCCACCGGGTAGCTCTAGAATGGGGCCTAAGTCTGGCACTGTTGTCCCTCAAAAACTGTTCAGCATACAAATTAGTCTGCTCAACAATCTCAGCCAAAAATACATCATCCATAAACAACTGAAAATACTGTATAGGCAAATAATGTTCACAATCCACTCTACACCCTGCATAACCACTAAAGGCAGGCAACACCGGCTGCACCATGTTTGGATCAACCCAGAGTCCAGCACTTCCAGTAGGAAGCCTAGCAGCCCCAGGCTGCAATACAGATGCCTCTTGCACCATTGGCACATTAGTATCCTCCTCTAAAACAGGCACTTCATCTGCACTGAGAGTACCTTCATCATGCGATGATTCCATGTGGAGAGAAAACTCACTGCCTGAATCTTCCCCTCCCTCCTCTCCCTCAGACGCACTGTCAGTCTCATAATCCTGCTCAGAGGAAGATTCAAGAAGCAAACCAACCACCTGCTGAGCAGTCATTCTACGGCTAGCCATAATGCTTACTAATAAAGGTTACTTGTCAAACAAGTCAACAACAACAAACCCTTTGTAAAAAAAGAAATAAACAAAATGTAGCTTTATCACAAAGACCTATATACTAAAACACTATACCACTCACGTGACAGAAGCAGCTAGACTCACCACCACCTACTCTGCACAGACACAGTAAGGATCAACAATATCCCACTAAAAAAGAAGAAAAAAAAATTACACATAAGATAATGCAAAACATCGCAAAGAATTTCATGCTCTGAACACTAACAAATATGCTGCCATTATGACACCACTTACAAAAAAATTCATTCATGCATGACAATAATACTCATTTGGAGTACACACAACAAAAATATTTTTCTTACCAAATAAATGCAATTACGCAAAACTGCAGAACAACCACTGCCGAAACCGCAAACAGGAATCAAAAGCTTTACACTAGAATAAAAAGGAGAAAAAAACATTACAATCACATATGCAAATAATGCAACAGTCCACACACAATCCACCAGCCAAGCTAAGGGGTAGGTGGGCCAAAGAGTATAAATAAAATATTCACCCCCGTAAAAGGGGAGAAACCCTTGCCCTTTTGGCCACTCCCAAACACAAAAATTTAAAAAAAAACCTGGTGTCTAGTGGCTTCTGCCCTCCTTGGGGGCAGATGGGCCTAAAAACATACTGCTATTCTGCCACCCAAAGAGGGCAGAAATGGCCACAATCATCCTCCCATAAAGGGGAGCGACTCTTGCCCTAGGGGCCGCTCCCCAACATAAAAAAACCCCTGGTGGCCTAGTGGACCTACAAAAAAACAAATCAGCCGATCTGCCCCTCAGGATGGCAGAAACGGCCAAATTAATGCTCCCCAAAGGGGAACAACCCTTGCCCAAGGGGCCACTCCCCAAAAACAAATCCCTGGTGGTCTAGTGGGCCAAATATTAAAAAATGGCGACATCTGCCCCCCCATGGGGGCAGACAGCCACAAACAATGCCCCCAAGGGGAGCGACCCTTGCCCAAGGGCCACTCCCCACAAAAAAATCCCTGGTGGCCTAGTGGCCATACAAAAAAATCAGCCGATCTGCCCACCCAGGGGGCAGAAACGGCCAAATTAATGCTCCCCATAGGGGAGCGACCCTTGCCCAAGGGGCCACTCCCCTCAAACAAATCCCTGGTGGTCTAGTGGGCCCAATTTTTTTAAAAACATGGCGATCTGCCCTCCTGGGAGGCAGACACAGCCACAAATATTGCCCCCAAAGGAGAGTGACCCTTGCCCAAGGGGTCACTCTCCACAAATAAATGCCTGGTGGACTAGTGGGAAGATACCTTTATCTTCCGCACACGATCTCTCCCTACTCAACTCTACTCTCAACTCTATTCACAACTGGATGTTAGCTCACCAACTCATTCTGAATCCCGCCAAAACTGAATTCCTCCTCCTCTCTACCTCTCTCTCACCTCCTCCTGTTCAATCTTGGATGGATCAGCTGAACCTACTCAACAACAAACCCATCATTGTCGACAGCGCTAAATCCCTAGGTGTCATTCTTGACAAAAGACTCAACCTAATCTCCCACATCAACTCTATTGCTAAGAACGCACGTTACCAGTTGCGCCTTCTATGGGGGATCCGTCGGATCTTCACGGAGAAAGACTTAAAAACTTTGGTACAATCTCTGGTTCTCTCAAGACTGGATTATTGCAATTCTCTTCTGACGGGCCTACCCAAATCCCACCTCTCCCCTCTCAAATCCATCCTCCATTCAGCAGCTCGCTTCATTTCAGGGTCTAAATGAAGCGACCACGTCACTCCTATCCTGTCCTCTCTTCGATGGCTTCCGATCGAGGCAAGATCTATTTACAAAACTGCCTGCATCACACACAAAGCCTTACACACGTCCTCCCCTCGTTACCTGGCGAATAAATTGAAATTGTCCGGAGGCTCTCGCCCTTCTCGCAATGCGGAAAAACTTCTGCTTGAGCCCCCCCCGTCTTCAAAAGGGAAAGATCGATGGCGCAATCCTTCTCAGGCAATGCGGTGAGAATCTGGAACTCGCTTCCCCATTGCTCTGTGCCACCTCCTCTACCCGGATCTTCAAAGCTGACCTCAAATCTCTTCTCTTCCAAAGACACTTTCAGAACTAATAGTTTCACTCTCAGCCCCTCTAGGAAGTTCGCTCTTCATTGTAAATTTGTACTTTTTCCTGTACATTCCTCACCCTTGCGTGCTGTGCTGCATTTGTGTACCCTTCATTTTAAGTCTCCTGTTTAATTCACGCCCTCTCTACTCCCTCAAGGAAGTTCTTCCACTATAGGAAACTCTGTACTCCATGCCTATAGAAGTGCCTTCCCAGTGTGTTCTGAGTGACTGCCACTTATTGCAGTATTATACCTCTATTTGTATTTTGTATCTCATGTATCTTGTAACGCATACCTCTTTTTGTATCTTGTTTGTTTTATTTGCACAATTGTCACTTTTTCCTCATGTAATGTAACGCTTGCTTTTGTATTATGCTCACTTGTAACCTTCTCCTCATGTAATGTTACTGTTCCTATTGTGATGCGCTCTGACACCTTCGGGTAATGCCTGCGCTATATTAAAAACTGCCCCCCCCCAGGGGGCAGACCACTAAAAACAGATGGCCCCCAAAGGGAGCGACCCTTGCCCAAGGGGCCGCTCCCAAAACAGTATTTTCACTTTTAAAAAAAAAAAATCCCTGGTGTTTAGTGGGCATTCCTGCTGCACGATCGCATGATCGTGCAGCAGGAATGCACAAAAGAGGCATCGGGGAAAGGAAAACCCTTTCCTTTCCCTCGATGCCTCTTTCTTTGAAACCCCCCTCCCCGAAGCTAAAACTCACCTTATTCCGCGACGCGCTGGAAGCAAATGGCTTCCAGCGCGTCGTGACAAAGAAACCCCCAATGACGTCAGCGCGCCTCGCGCGCTGACGTCGTTGAGAGGGCGGCGGGAGGCAGGGGAAGCCCTTCCCCTGCCCCCCCAAAAAACAACGATCAAATTCCCACGGGGGGAGCGCCAGCGCTTCCCCATGGGTGGTCTTATGACGAGCCGGACTCGTCATGAGCACACAACCACTGTGTGCCCTGACGAGTCCAGCTCGTCATAAGCGTCGAAGGGGTTAAAGAAACTTAGATAAGCTCAGCCACACAACAAATATCCATCTATCGCGTGCTATACAAGGTATCACTTTGGTCTGGACACATTTCCCCTTTACGTAGGATGCTCGGGATCGGTCTATGAGGTAAAACATAATAGCGTGGCAGGAACTCATAACTGATGTGCATTTTACGCCAAGTAGAATCAACCAAAACTTGTATAGGACACAAGTGTTTACACAAAAGCAATAAGCAATAATAAAACATAACTGTGACATCAAAAACATGCAACATGTACACCTGTCCAATAGCCAATACATAAAATGTAAAAAATAATTTACCTAGGCTTGATAATAGAAAGACTGAGGGACTTATTATAAGTGCGCCCCAGTAGTCCTGGGGCTCGTAATGTGAATTCCGAGCCCCACTGGGATTACAAGTAATACAGGAATATTGAAGGTCCAGAAGAATTCATCAGGGCACTTCACTTGCTAAAAGCATGAAAATTAGGAAATCCCTGTAAGAATAGGTGCGAAAAACAGATGGCTGCAAGTTGTTGCCTATGTGATGTAATCAGAAGTATTCTCCTCGCAATACTGCCAGAACTACAGATATCATAGTATCAGTAATTCAAAAGAGGGGGAGATTTCTGGACAAAGACTTTCCGCTGATAAGGGGCATTAAGAGGCATTTGAGGTCTTCACACCATGTTTTTCCACTCATTTATTCATTGCATGATCAATGTTGTTTAGTACATTTTCTCCAAAGATTCTTAAACTCTCCTTAATACGCTGATAGGCAGGAACATTAAAGTATTTCACGTTCAAACCTTCTAATTTTGTTCTCGATTTCTGAACAGGTATTTTTGGTCAGAAGCTGGAAGAAACAGTCCGGTACGAGAAACGGTATGGCAATCGGCTGGCTCCATTGCTGGTGGAGCAATGCGTAGATTTCATCCGGCAGAGAGGACTCAAGGAGGAGGGTCTCTTTAGACTTCCAGGACAGGCCAACCTTGTCAAGGAGCTACAAGATGCGTTTGACTGTGGAGAGAAGCCATCGTTTGACAGGTAGGCCCAGTAATTGTCACCTAACTTGCTACACAAGGAAATGTTGTAAACTTTGTTGCATAGCATGTTCCCTGCCTAAGAAATGTATGCACAATTGCCAAATGACCTCTGGCAGACCGACCGCTGAGTTATCAAAATTATAAACCTCTAGGACGTTGACCATGGCACTGCCACCCAACCTCAGTCTGACAAGAACACAATATCCAGAACATATAACAACAGGATGACTTAAATTCCATAATTCCAAAAGAAGCTGAGAGGAATCGCAGCTCTAGGGCACCCTCGACCCCAGTGCTTTTACATAACAACCAAAACCTAGTCCACAAACATTGCTGCAAGCTGTTAATTTACCTTCAACAAATTTCTATGTCACTTTTTGGATACGAGTAATTGAAAATATTTGTTTACACAAAATACTCTTTGCCGGCAGCAAATAAATGAAATACCCACAAGTATGGCCTGTGTGGTGTTGAGGACACACCTCACGGGAGTGACAATGGAACAACATATGGTACTAGCTGCTGTGTCCCAGACTTCTTATCAAAGGCCCTCACCTTCACCCTGAGGCATCTTGGTGATACAGTACTTCCTTCTGTCCATGAAAATATTTATTTTCCTTCTCTTATCACATGCACTCAGACAGCACACATTTCCATCACATTTCTTCACACAATGCTCAGTTCCACCCTCAAATGTTGAACTGTCTGCCATCCCCCCGCAGTGGGTGACCCTACACGCTACTTGTAAATGGTTTATCTGAGATTGAATTTTCTATTTTCCACCCCACTCTGATGCCACTCTCCCATCTCCTACTGTCGTTTTCTCTCCCGACGTTTCCCGCTTCCTCAGCTTGAGTCCTCCCATCGCTGTTTGATTTTAGAACACACCTAGAATCCTATGTCTCTGACAGGACTAAAGGACCCACATAGCAGCTAGCCAACATCCAGAAGTCTCACCTTTGTCGTCTTCTTCACACCACGCAGTCACTCGTTCACATACACTTCATAAACAAGCTATTTTGCTCTAATAGTCTGTTTCAAAGTATCAAAGGTATTCTTTCTTCCACTTCACAAAGTTAGCAACTTTGAAACGTGGGAACCTCCAATTCACTTTCTATCAGTGGCAACAAGCATCCGGCATTCTGCTAGACACAACGGCTCGTCTGAATCCCATATTTCGGGTTTTGAGGAATTTCATGGCCCTTGTTTATTCTTTCTGGTCCTCGATCACTATCACCTGCCAATCTTAAATTTGTGCTTTTTTAATTGCCCTGCAATCAATCCCATTTTCGATCACTATACCTGCTTGACCACTGGAAGTGTAACACTCTCCCAAATAATCTCAGAACAACTCCTTTCCAGCCCCCCTACTCCAAGTCATTGCATTGGGTTTGGCTCATCTTGCTAATCTTCTTGTGCTCGCGTAGGACTCCGCTCCGACATTTACATTTCCTCACACACCACAAGCGCCCTTATAATTCATGGCACATATGCTGGATGTTTGTAAATGTTACTGACTCTATGGAATTTATCTAATCTATTACCTTGCAACCCTCCACTTAATTGATTTATGCACCTCATTTTATAGCTTTTTCTCAGTGGCGTAACAAAACTTGAGGGGGGGCCCCCTGCAAGGTACATGGAGGGGCCTCCCTCCAGACTCAATCAGGAGCTCTCTGATCAGGGTACTGTGCTGAGGGGGCACCTGGAGCTTGGGGCCCCCCCACACCATGGGGCTGCGGGGGCCTATGCTAGGTCACTGCTTATTCTGCCTATGCACCCCAACCTGTTGACACGTGAAATGTTTCTGTTGGAAAGACTCTTGCTTGTTTCTGTTCAAATAAATAAAGTACAAGGTTGATCTGGATAAACGCTTAAATGTTTAACAGTCAAAGGTACTAGAAAAGGTGTTTTCATATCAACAACCTGATGAAACCTCCATTTCCATGTACTTTTTAAGTGGCGCATGCATTGCATGCCATGGCTTACTGTCTCCTGTGAATACATATCATCGTCCTACTACATTGACGTACAAGTCCTGTTTCACCTGCAATATTATGAAAAACATCCCCATGGATTGTTGACTCATCCTAAGTTTATGGTGACACTGGCATTCCCCTCTGTCTACATATTATTCTTTTCATTGGTATTTGTACAGCATATTACTACCACTGGTGTGGCTCTGTAGCTCTGTGCGGGCCTTGGGTGACCCGGTGAAAGCTGGAACTTTTGTCTCAATGCCTTGTCCACTTTGATGATTTGGAGATTTTTATGAGCTGTTAGCTCCCTGTTGAATTAGATATTTGAGTTATGGTGCCTTCCGGAACTCTCTTGGATGCGAACCCTCCTAACTAATGTATTGTTACCACACAACAAATTGATACTTGGTTGATGTGTGTCCCCAACAGATCTTTTCAGCTTTACTTTCACTCCATCCTTGTTAATGTGTTATTTTTTCCCTTTCCCTTGTAATATGAGTAATGGTACCACAGGCACCACCTTTAGACTGAATTCTTATAGAAGTGTTCTTGCCTCCCACCAATTGATACCTGAATGCCATTGTGCGTGTTCTCATTGATGGGGGACATAGCCTAGAAGTATAGGCTGGACTGTTTCTATTGGAGCAGGACCAAGACTGGTTAGCATAAGATTGCCCCCCTTTTGTAATGGCATAGGCGAGCTAAATAGACTGTGTCACACCATCCACAAGGCCATAGTTGTTCAACTTAATGGGTGATCCAGATTGAATGACCACAAAAGTCTGTACCAGGGAACATGGCATGTATGATATACTGTATTTAATTAGTAGAAGATGCTTGATGTCAGGGCAAATAACACTGTATCTCTGAATCCATGTCCATATAGCACTGTTTAATGGAAGATCAGCAAATTGACTATAAGGGCTTATGCACTGCATGTCAACTTCATGAAGCCACAGGTCCTTTTTCCTTAACTTAACATTTGGCTTCTCCCTTCTTCAATCACCTTCTCATCTTCTGCACACTACATTTATCCTTATGGTCCGGGTTGATAAGATCAACAGAGAAGGCTGCTCCGGATTGGGTGTAGTGGCCAAACTGTTGAATTCACCCCCGATTTTATTTCATACAACAAATAACTATTTGGTATTTCACAGAACATCTGAAATGTGTTTATTCCCCAAGAAGAAAATTATTGTTCTGCTAAATTGCGTGTGATTCTCATCACCAAGCGTCCATCCTGCTAGCACATGGCATGCTTTTCCAAGATATCTTCTTTTAGATTTCATAGTTTTCCCTGCAGGACATCAATGCACGATAATCAATCATGTTCCAAATAGCCTCTGGATAGAATGTATTTAAAACTTGTTGAAATTCTGCAAATGGACGAGATTAGCAGATCAACTATCAGATCAATTAGCGGATCAACTTGAGGTTCCCGAATTCTGCCATGAATCTCAGAGGAGGATAACGGAGTGATTCGAATTTCTGCATTTAAAAAAAATAATAATAATAAAGTCCTGTGCCAGAGTAGGGTCCCCACGTGGCTTGTGCGACAGCTCTTTGGGGTAAAGTGCAGTGGAAAGCCTCCATAGATTACTATCATGTGTGTGATTTTATATTATAGTTCTACATGGTTGGAGAGAACCTACAAGTCAGAACTATGGTGTCATTTCTGGGGTTCATGGTCTGCTTCCAGCTTGCTAGGTCAGAGCAGGTCCTGGACTCTACTCCCCAGATAAATGACCACCCTCTATATAGAGTGAACTGTCTACCATCTGTGATTCTGCTGGTGGAAGCACTTAAGGAAGAGCCGAATGCTGAGTACAATGTTTATTCCACCTGCTTGGTATGTATTTTTCATATTTTGCAAACAAACTCCCGAAGCGAGTGTTTGTGAAATCTAGAAAAGTCAGTAGCCCCAAAATGCACGACCATTGATTGTGTTCCCTTGCCATGACTGCTATGCCTCACGTGAAAGTGTATGTAGGGAAATACAGAGACAATGTCACTGCTACCACCACTATAGCCTGGAGTTCCTGTGGCAGATACACCATCTACAAAAGATGTCTACCAGCAGAGCCGGCATGGATTTCTGCAAGTAGACCCGACTGAGGCTCTACCCGTGGAAGCCCTGCTGTTCTAGACCCTTAGATGGACCATTGGAATCTCAAAGCTGGTGGATGTGACATTCACCATTTGATGTCCTCAAATGACCTCCTATGTTTTTGTATTTTAGCACTTTGGGCGGGAAGTGGCAGGGCCAGGAGTTAAAACAAGGACAAATCCTGCTCAAACATTGACAGACGCAGAAGACGGCGAGTTAGAACAATGAAGCATGTGCATATCTCTGGAAAATGGGTAGGGAATCTTCCTCCGAAAAACAAAGGTAATGCAACAGTGCCTTTACAGAAACTATAAAATTGTCTGTTAAGTGGGTAAACAAGGTTAAACATGTGTCTTTCTGCAGTACTGCCCACTGGCTGCAACAGATAATGTTTACAGGTGGCAGGCTGTATACTACAGAGTGCCACTTCCCGTTCAAACTCTGCATTTGCCATTGCTTTTGAATATAGACAGGGCAAATGTAGGACACTGTGTAGCTTGAGACGAATTATTCATCCTTCCTGTTGAAATGTGTGCTTTAAAATTCAAAGACCTTTTTCAGTTCTCAAGAGGATGAATGGTTCGATGATATTTCAAGCGTCCCACTAGCCCTTGTCAGAAGTGAGTTTGGCTTGAGGATTTACACACATGCTAAGCAGTGCTGCTCTTTTGTTATTTTATGGCTGGCTTAGCACTAAGTTGCTTCACTTCATTAACTTTTTATGAATTACACTTGATTCTAAAGTGCTCTCTAGGTCTCAAAGTAAGGGTCATTACCTAAAACCCTTTCAAGTAAAACCATTGAAATATAGGTATCCATACTATTGCCAAGCACTTTAGGGAAGCTGCGTATGACAATTCACTGGGCCGTTTGTTGGTGTTTAGGGATTTTATAAGAGCTTTGCATCAAAGTGTGAATTTCTCCCCACCTCTTGCTTTCCCTGATGGTTGGTGCTTAAAGACTGAACAATGAGGTAGAGGAAATAAATATGCAGCCATGTGGATGGCATGTACGTGACATGTGATTCTTCAATACTACTGCCCTATGTTTGTTTTGTTGTTGTTCTGTTCTATGGTTGTTAGATTCTCAAGTGCAGATGCGCAGTAGGATGCCGATCATTGTTTTGGAGAGAGGTTTCTAAATTTGATCTCAATGTGGTTGTAAGGGAGGTTGTTTTAAATGCCTATCAGTATATGCATAACATTTCAGACTTCGCATTCGCAGTCTTATATAACCCCCTTAAAATGTACCCGACCACCACAAACAAACCAATTCTTCGTGAACTCTACAGAGTGACCATGTTTACTTTGACCATACCATGATTTTGATTTTGACACCCACCTTTTGATTACATGGACACCATAATTTTTATCACGAAGGTGGTTACACCTACCCAAATAGAAACTGAAAGACTAGGGATATTGAGACTAGGCGAGTTCATCATCGAAGGACTAAATTATGCAAGCAGGAAAACTATCACTGTTATTGTGGTTTGATACATTTTGTAAGTCACGTTCTTGGGAGCAACTAGAGGGGAATCTGTTTGCAGCACATTCTACTCAAGTCCTCTTTCGCTCTCTTGCTTAAGTCAAAAATCCAGTCTGTGCGCTACTACTTATTAACCCTGACGCCACAGATATGCTTTAGCAGTTTTCAGGAGCACGGACATCTTTTTTTTTTTTATTATATCTTTCTTTTAACTAAATACTTGTATTTATTGACTTGCATTCTGTGTATTTTTGGGTGGATATATTTTAGAGTAAAGGAAAAAAATTAAGCTTGCCCAAAGGAAGCTGTTTATTTGTGCATTTAATAAAACCTCCCAGATGATGATACCGGGTGATAACAGGTACCGCAGTACATGGGCGTAGTAAGTGTGGGGGACGCAGGGGATTTATCCCGCCATAGTTTGGAGTGGGGTACACCGGGGACAAAGGTGAAGGGAATAGGGGGACAAAAATGTCAGCCCTCAGGGCCTCCTCAGCCCTACCCCGAATGGCGCCTCGAAGCCAAGCTTCAACATAACAAAGAGGCTGATCAAAGTGCTGCCCGGCCCCACCACACCTGCATGCTTCCAGTGGCGCGCAAACTAGGTGTGAGAGGTAACCTTCAAATGTTAAGCAGGAGAATGGGTAAGGAGTTGAGGTTTCTTTTTCTTTCTGCATTTGAAAGAGTGAAAGGTTAAATGCTTTTAAGAACTGAACAGCTGCTTGGCCCAAAGTACATTCAAATCTCATCATGTAGATCTGTTTACATTTGTCTTCCAGGGAAGCATGGGCATTTTCACAGAACTGACACATTGTATTGTGAATTCGGTATCAAGGAGCACATCTCTCAATTCAAGAAGGAATATATTTTTGTTGTTATTCAGCTGTTGTATAATAACTCATATGTTATGTTAAAATTTCTTGTAAAGCGCACATACACCGATTGGTTTCTTGGCGCTGCCCTAGGATATTGCCGGAGCCCTATATGTTTGGTCGTCTGCTAGGTTCTAGATATAAGCTTGGATATATAGCCAAGTCTTAAGGAGCCTTCTGAATCTCAGGAATTCAGTACAGGTTCTGATGTCCATGGGGAGAGTATTCCAGAATCTGGGTGCCTGTACTGCAAACCTACAACCACCTAGTCGTTTCCGTTTATAGGAAGGAATGGTTAAGAGGTTCTTATGTGCGGAGCGCAGGCTCCAGGAAGGTATATATTTTTGAACAAGCCTGGAAATGAATTTTGGACTAGCGCCATGCAGGGACTTGAAGATAAGGCAACCAACTTTAAATGCACATCTTTGTGGGATAGGAAGCCAATGTAATTTTTCCATAATGGGGGAGACATGTTCCCATCTGGTTTGCTGAAAAATCAGCCTGGCTGCCTGATTCTGCACCAGCTGCAGTCTTTTAGTGAGATATAGAGGGATGCCAAAATATAAAGAGTTGGCATAATCTAGGTGTGATATCACCATGGCTAGGACGACCTGGATCAGTGCTTCCCGAGTAAGTAGTCTCCTGATCTTCCTTATCTTTCTTAGCTGAAAGAAGCAGGTGGAGGTTACTGATCCGATCTGGGAGGTCACCATTGATGATCACCTCGAGACTCTTGGCTGAGTGGGAAGGAGTGGGGGGGAGAGCCCAGCTCACTTGGCCAAAAATGTGCGTTCCAAGGGTTCAGGGGGCCCCCTATCAGAATAACTTACCTAATACTGTGCCATCATTATGAAATAACCACTGATGGACGTACATCTCTGTCATACTGTCTTTAATGAATCAGACACACTGGGCCTGATTTACAAAGGCTAACTTCCACTTTTGTGTATGCTTACGATTGTTTGTTATTCACAAAGGTATTTCACGATAGTATCTTTACGACTGTGGAGTCTCCACACATAAAAAGATAGGACTGTCCTATCTTTTTATGTGCAGAGACTCTGCACTCGTAAAGATACTACTAGTAAAATAAGTTTGTGAATAGCAAACAATTGTAAACGTACATAAAAGTGTAAGGTTTAACTTTGTAAATCAGTCCCTCTGTCTTTTAAGTAGGGTTTAAAAACAAGTTAGGGTACATTAATATATTGAGTGATGCACACAATGCTAGATCTACTACAATAAATGGACAGACTATATTGTGCCCCATTTAAACCATCTCTCTCCCTTACGTTTAGGAATATGTGCATCACTGGAGACTATTTTTTTAAAAGTTGTGAAGGCGACGCGCTTACGCTGTAGAAGGTAAAGTGTTTGTCCATTCCCTACACTCACTAATTCAGGACATAGGTATATTTCAAGACTCTTATTATTTGCTTGAGCTGACTCCAAAGGCCAGCACCCCCACTGTGAAAATTGTTCCTGCTTCACTACAGATGTCCACTGCCAGGTAAGGAATTTTTGTTGGAGTGTACCCATGTACACTTGAACAACATCTGACATTTAAACAGAGACAGTGATAAAGTCCCTGCTTAAACTTCACTCCTTTTTCAGTGCATAAAATGCTTGGGAACCGTGATCGTGACTACAATGGAGGCGTGGGTAGATGTGTAGATCAAAATAACAAAATATCATTGAATCATTTGTGTGATCCAGTGGTCTTTTGACACCGATTTCAAGGTTCTTTCTTTTTCTGTTTTATTAAAATATTTAATAAACATATTCCGATTTTGAAAAAGTGAGGAGCCCATGTCGAAAAAACATTTAAATTCCTTGAATGAAGCATGTTCATTGCTTACTTAAATTCAGGATGGCACTTTTCATGAAGTGGTCATAAGAGGCTCCTATGCAAGATCTTTGATACTTGTGCAACTCAGCCATATGCAAGAAGCGCACAGCCAGAAGTGGACTTGCGTGTATGAGTTAACCCACTTCCCAAAACACCGTACAATTGAATGCAGGGTTGGATTAGGCCAACAATTAGGCCCGGGCAGCCAAAAAAAAGTGGCCCACATTCGCAGATCGCAACCTTTTGCAATAAACTACCTGGTTACTATCATGGAGCTAAGTGTTGGCAAACATGTGCGGTAAATAAAATATTCGAAGGCATATAGGGCCAGTACTTAAATTGAAAATGAACATTCCAATGGAAAAAGTATAAGTTGGAAGCTCAAAATTATGAAAAAGTCTAGGAACTCCTGTTAAATTGCTTTTCTATCTATACGTTTGCTGTGGATGTTTTGATTAATGGTTGATTGCCTTTTACACTCACCCTGGGCTTTTAGATATTTCTTTTTTACAGTACCTAAGAGAGGCCCTCCAATGCTCAGAAACTGGTGAAAGGAGTATCAGTGTTTTTTTTGTTTTACAGCTAACATCACAACTAATTTCCAAAACAGGGAATGATGCTAGTGTGTAAATGCAAAAATACATTAAAAAAATAGTGTCACTTTCCCCAAATGCATGCAGTTTTATATAAGACAAAATTGGCCCAGAGGCATTGGAGTGCTTTACATGAGCTCCAGATAACATTACAGACGGACAGATGCATTTTTTTGGGCTCGTTGAGATTAGTGATTTGCCCAGAATCACAGAATGTTGAGCTGGCGCTGGGACTCAAACCCAGCTTTATGGCAGGCAAAGAACAGTAGAGACTAATTTGCATGGAAATGCCTGTTCCATGCAGGGCAGGTAGACAAAAATAAATGAAGAGCCCCCATGCTGGCCCTCACCAACCCCTCTGGTCCTCTCCCCTGCACCAGTCCCCTGCAAAGCAAGTTCTAACGGCTTTCCATCAGCAGCTCCATTAGGCCACTGTCTCACCTGGAGGGAGCTAGGGGGCAGGCACACCTCACTCTCTGACAGCCAGAGCAGCCCATTGTCATTCTGCCTCTCACAGTCCTGACCTTAATGTACATAAGGTCAGGCTCATTATATGTATTCAAAGGCTTTAACTACAGCCTTTGATATTGTGACCTTGCGGTGGACACTGAGACAGCCACCAAAACAAGCATTTGCAATGCAATAGGTCTCGCATTTACGCGAGTTTGAGCTATTGGCATTGTAAATGACAATGCATTTTATTTATGTTTTGGTTTTTAAAACATAAAAAGGCTTTGTCATTTATAATGCCAGTAGCTTAAACTCCGCGTAAATGCGAGACCTATTGCATTGCAAATGCTTGTTTATTTGGTTGTAGATTAGTTGTGGCAAGTGTGTTAAGGTAGTGCTCATTGAAATCTCATGCATTTATTGTATTGTTTTCAAAGGGATAGATTAATTGAAATGTATTAGTAAAGGTGAGATGAGAGTTGTCATTGGGAGTGGTGGACATGTGTCTGTTAGTTGAATGAATTGAGTAAAGGAGCGAAGAATTTGAGAAGGGTGTTTGGAAATACTTAGTACTTTGAGAGGTTTAGGATGAGTTTCAGATTGGGGGGACTGGCAGAGTCTAAAGGGAATCACCCTCTCGCCCCCAGTAAGTAACAAGCACGGAATCAAAACCTGTGGTGCGCGCGCACCACAGAGGAGCCGAACGCGGGAATCGAAACCAGTGGTGCGCGCGCACCACAGAGGAGCGGGGGGGGCGAGGGAGCCTGTCGTCTGTGCCGCGCGCTGATGTGCGTCCTAGAATCGGATGGGAATGGGCGGAGCAAAGGCGGGACATGCGCCCGCCTTTGCCCAATTGCGTGCCGTTTTAAAGAAAAAAAAGCACGCTACAGCCAATGCCAGCCTGCGAAAGCAAAACCACACGCACGAGCGTGTGGTTAGCTTTCTGAAGCCCATACAAGAGGTCTCGCGCTGCGCGAGCAGTGCTGAGCACTGCAACGCTAGGCGCGAGACCTAAAAATGGCCCACACCACAGGACCCTTCGGCCGCTGGTCGATCGCCCGCCTTGCCAACCCGAGGCTGATTGAATGTCATGTGGTAGGACTTCAGGGCTTCTGTCTTGAAGCTTTACTGTTTTCTTACCCTTTGTCAGCTGTTTTTTTCCGTTCTCTATTTTCTTACATGTTCAGATATTTAATTTACTGCTTTTGGTATTCATGATGGGTCACATGATGGTGACCGGATTTCACTTAAGACTGAGCATAGCCAGCCCTGACAAGTGCTATTGTCCCTTTGGTGCTAATCTTTTGTACGTTCATGCATGGTGTCCAGCTAGTGACTTTTACTAGTATCCTGTCGAACAGAGCGCCATGAGCTGGAATAATGCGGTTTTGCAGCTGCTCTATTTTCGGCATAATTATGTATTTGCCACATTTGTCACATAATCTATCATCAACTGCATAATCTTCAGAGTCGAGCAAAATATTTTGTTCTATCTCAAACGGATCAGAATTTACAAAAAATGCATCAACATAAATAACCATGCAGTGAAAAGACCTTCACAAAGGTTGACTGCTCACCTTTCAATTGCATATTCCTGTATTTGGGTATTAATTGGTACCAATGAGGTGAAACGTCTGCCCAGTGTTAAGATGTGTAAAAAATGTCAAAATAATGAAGTGACATCACAAAATATGCCACATAATTAGCTTTTTATTGCTGCATAACTTGGTCCTCTCCGCCACATAATGTGGTCCTCTCCACCACATAAATTCAGTGACCCTGACCGTGGGCAAAAACTGCATGTAAAATATAATTACAGACACCTTAAGTGAAAAATAAATGCAAAATAAACTAATCTGTGGGAGATGCATTGTTCTGGGAGGAAAGATTAGTTGGTTAATATGATTAATTCAGACATCTGTGTGTGTAACTGCTTGGTGCACTGGGGAATAGTTGCCTGTGTGTTTATAACCCTATGAGGTTCCAACCTGGGAGAGAAAGCACTGTGAACGTGTAGGTCAGTTTAACAAAATGAATTAAACACACTGTATGATAGGCTGCACACAGTATAGACACACAGAAAATTTCCTAACACTTTTCACCAGGCTTGCATCACAAAGTGACGCAACCCAGAGCAAAGTGTTGTGTTGGGATTTACTTTACAACACAAATTCTGATTTGCAATGGAAAGTTGTCTAATGTAAAGCAAAGTAGAGCATCACCCTACTTTGTGGAAAATGGGCATTCCATGGGTTTTACATGAGCATTCACAGACAGCCATCCACGTTTTTGATGCAATGCCCTATCTCCTAAAAAAATATGTAGACAGGCCTTTATGTCAAAAATGTAAGTATCCTCAAGGCAGGCGTTACTTTTGAAAAAAGTTTTCTTTTCTTTAAGCTTTTCAAACTTTGCATGTGTACTGCACTTTACAGCATGCATAGAGTGTTAAATGTGTTAAAGTACGTCAAAGCATAGTATTTTGTACTGGAAGGTCTCCCTTCGACTACAAAACCATTGCTTGACATGATACACATCCTTGCACTCTAGTGCAAGGGTGCGTTTATTGGAGCAAGGCAGCCAAAAGTGCACCAGCATAGGAAGAGACAAAGTAGGCGCAGTATCTTAGTAGACATGGCGCTATTCTACTTTCTCCTTATGATGATGCATTGCACAAAGAGGTAGAAATTAGCCCCTCAGTGTTTAAGTGGTACACTGCTTTCAATGTATTTCTTTTTTAATAATGCACATTCAGACTGTACTTGGTGCAAACTTTCCAAAAACTGGTAAATACCTTGGAGTACCTCTAAAAGAAAAAAAAACTCATTGACACCAGGACGCTTCAAATGATTCTAAGAATTAATCCGTTTTCTGGCTCTAAAGAAGCCTTTAGACTTATTGAATAACTAACCATCACCCAAACTCACAAGCCTGTTCTGCATTACTCATTTTTTTCAAGCATCTCATGTACGAGGGTACTTTGGGCCTCATACAGTAGGCCTGTCGCATTTGGTTGCACCTCTCACACACACATTGCCTCTTGATTGTCAGAACATGTTACACACGCACGCACACACACACACACACTGCATCTTGTTTTTATGAGCAACTCACATACTGGGCTTCTTGTATCTGTTTCTCTCACATCATGTTTTTCGCATTTGTAAAGCACTTCTTTCTAACAAACACACACACTGCATCTCATTTTTGTGAGCATCTCAAACACAAGGCTTATTTCCTATGTGTCTCATAAGGCTTCTCATGTTTGTCTGCGTCTTCACATATTCAGTTTGCAAGCATTCTACACTCATGTCATTCATGTGCACAAATTCTTTCCCCAGATTAGACAGTAAAAGTTTACAGTTTTTTGTATTGTGTGTTATACTGTAACGTGCTGCATTGAGTGCATACTCCACCTTCCAGCCACAGGAAAGCAATCAATACACTTCAGCTGCCTGCAGTAGCATCCTCACTCCCAACCCCCATCTTGTGCAATGCGAGAGCAAATGGGAGCAGACGAATATGTTGAAAATATGATTGCTCATGAGCACACAGTTTGTCAAGGGGAGGCTGGCAATAGTAATCTCTTTCCCTGGTTCCACAGTGCCCACAGCACTGTGGCTATGGCAGAGGTGGTTCTTCTGATAAAAATGCTCAGGGTTTGCAGTGATGGAAAATGCCACTGTTGGAAGCCATTCAGAGATTTTAATTCAGTGTTTATTATAACATACTTTTTTGAAAAACCATCTTTTGTGTTGTGTACCTCTAGATTTGTGCTTTGACTGTTTTTGCTGGCTGTAGAACTCTGTGCACTTTACCACTGCTAACCAGTACTAAAGTGCCTGACCCCCTTTTAAACATGGTCAGATTGGCATTCTCCTAATTGGCATATCTAACTTATCTATAAGTCCCTTATATATGGTACAAGTTGTACCCAGGGACTGTAAGTTAAATGTCACTAATGAACTGCAGCACCTACTGACCCATCCACCACAGTGACAGTGTAAAACATGGCTTCAGGCCTTCCCTTGTAGCCTCACTGTAGAAGTGTAACAACTGAAATTTGCCCTGTAAAAATAAACCCTTTTGACAGGTCAAAACCACCCTTTACAGTATTAATTAGTTACCCCTATGTAAGCTTTGCTGCCCAGAAGGAAGGGCGCATAGTATATAAATGTAGGACACGCAGAAATTTAATGTTAACAAGTCTTTACATGGATTGGCACCAAAAAACAAATGTTCACTTTGGCAGATCTAGCTGCCCAACGTAGATTATCAGAATACAGATTAAAATCCTAATACTGTATCTCAGGAATAGGACTAGCTAGAAAAATTTAAAAAACAACAGTTTTTAATATTTATTATAAATCCAATTGAATTGTAAAGTCAGATTTTTAACAAATCTTAAGGAACTCTAAATTTTGGAAAGTTACCTTTTGCCTGCCTAAAGTTCCTGTATGCTATTTGCATTTGCTCTCCAACTCCTCCCAGCCAGTAATTAGCATTTGAATAGGTGTGACATTTTTCCCGGACTATACAATTGCTCTGCTGTGACTGATATGGTCGGCCTGAATGATCAGAGATGACTCCCCTGAATCTCATAGATTATGCAGTGTGAGGGCTGTGAGCATCCTTTTTGACATTACATTGTCAAATACTGCTTGAGTATGAAATCCTGCTTGACAGGTCTGCTGGGTTTTACATATACCACTTAAGGCACAATTCAAAGGGCAAAAACAGGATGGCAAGACAATTCTTGTGTATCCACTGTTTGGTTACTGGAAGTCCCTTGTCTTACCAGAATTCTATCTCTGGGTTTTACGTATAACACTTGGGGAGCACTTCAAAGGGTAAAAACCGAATGCCTAGACAATTCTTGTGTATCCACTCTCTGGTTGCAGCATCCCCCTGCTTTTGTCCTACCAGACATCTGTCTCTGGATTTATTGGGAGTACAGTGGCTCCCTAAAACTGGATATTATATGTGGGAGGATACTAGGATTAACATAATATACTCCCCACTTAGCCCTAGCCCTCAAGTTTTGTGTGATCAAAGACTTACGCCATCTTGGAAATGGCCATATTGGGTAGATTTGGTTCAAGAAACTTTTACCTGATTGTTTAGAGCATGCCCATGAGTCATTCCCACCCTCTAGCTTGTGCTAGGCTTAAATGTGACACCTCCAGTCACCCTCTTCAGAGCACTTGTGGACCTGAAGAAGAACCAAGGAGGACTGAACCTGCTATCTGTGACCTGCAAGGAACTCTGAAGGACTGTACCAGTGGCCTCTTGTATCAATGACAAAGAAGTAGATTTAAAGGGTCATAAGGCTGAACTCCTGTTCAAGCTGCAGGGTTACAACAAACTACAAGAGCCCTTTCATGCAACTGCCCAGCTGACCAGTGGAAACTGATCCTGGACTGGATGCTGCAGAAACTGGTCCTGGACTGGACCCTGCTGTTTGCCTCTGCCTAAAAACCTGTGAGTCTCTAAGTGCCTCCTCTGAGGCCATGGGGGCCTTTAGAAATCTACTCCTGTGGGGAATTAGAACTTAAAGGACTAAAGTCAGAAGGTATAATCTTTGACGTGGGCAGACCTGGTTGATGTAGTGGACCTGTGCTCCATCGTGGTCAGCTTTAAATGGCGTGTGTCCCAATCTACTGCAACTATTGACTATTATTAGCGCCTAGAGCTTTTTGGAGCTATTTCTATGCAAATTGTTTCGGAATAGTCTATCTGCATTTTAAGGTTTGGGGATGTCACTAAGAAAATTTGATTTATTCTTCCTTTTTTACCCTCCAACTCTTATTTGCTTGGTGCAGTAAGATTCAAGGTTCATGTTTTTTCACACATTTTTTAATTACTTTGGAGAATGTAAAAAACAAGAAAGCATACTGTGTTTATATATGTCCACCTTTATCATAATTGCACCTTTTCAATTTAGAACTATGCGATTGTATACGTTTATCTGAGCCTATTGCTCGCAGACCATGGGCACTTTCTATAGGGTCAATGGAGAGTCCCCAAGGCTGTCCCTGAACCCCTTCCCTCCCAAACTTTAGTGTCTCGTACACCCCTGCCGCGGTACTACTCTGTTCTGATGAGAGGGAGACAGCTTTTGTTGTTGCCCAAGGCGCAGCCCGTGGTTGTTCTGAAATGAGAATGTTTACCGGGGCTGCGGATGGTTTTGCATCCATATGAAGTAATTCGCAGCGGATTACGCTTTGTTGTCATGACAATATTCAATTACCACACAAGGACGGCCACGCTTCCAAACCGAGTGGGTATTAAATGGCGGGCTGGGAATGAAAGCTGTTATTTTCCCTTTACAATGTGATCGTTAAATGTTGACTCTCTCGTGAACTTGTAGCTCTGCAGGAGAATTGATGCTTCTTGTTTGACAGACGTATACAATACAGGAGGTGCTGAAAACTTTATTTATGTTGAACATTTTAAAATGTAAGAAATGTGCTATAGTTTTCCATTGCTCACAAAGAGTTCGGTGTCATTAGGTTTTTTTTTTTTAATTTCCAAGTTGTAGAAGATTTCATTACAGGTATTTGATGGACCTGTCGTTTTTGCATTGGAAGCCTTCGAAAGGGGGGTTTCTCTACTGTGATTTAACCACTCAGCTCGCCCGGCTGCTATAGAACTTTACCCTGTTTGCCTGATGATGCAGCAGGGCCTAAAAAACTGAGAGACATCTGTAAAGGGGCACCTTGTGACTATCACAACCACCCTATTTGCACGTGCAGTTTAAAAAGAATTTGGATCCCGGGGAGGAGAAATACATGTATAAATCTGGTGACAATGTGATTCATATTACTGTTAGAGGCCCCCCTCCTCGGTAGGTGCTGTAAGTGGAGTTCCACCACGGTCGCTTTCAGCCTTCCACTATCTCATAGTTAAAAAAGCCATTGGTGGGTTCAAGCTCCAAGGTCAGTACCATCTTCCTGGATGCGCGCCCTCCTATAGGGGCAGGAAGGAACATAGAGCTGCAGCATTCTGGGGACATTCTCCTGCAGATCCTGGCAAGGAGACTGCAGCAGAACCCCCAAAACAGTGGCAATGAGGGTCAGCATCCTACAACTTTTAAGGATTTTTTCCTCTCATTTTTTTTTTTTAAATATGTTGGAAGTTTGAGAGGGGAAACAGTCTCATGGTACAAAATAAATACCACGTGGCTGTCTCTTCAGTTTATTTGTACAGCCGTTCAGGGCATGGCAAGGTTTGTGAGTCCTACTCCTCACTTTTCTTTTTACAACTAAGTAACTTTCTTCTGCATCCATCCTTGCTGCTGTTGATTGAGAGGGAGTCAGCCTCCCATCTCTCGCCTGAAGGGGGGCGGCTGGTGGAAAGTTGGATTAACTTGGATCAATGCATGCAGCCTCATCTATAGTGGGGTCAAACTAAGCAGCATTACAGTGGTGTGGTGCAAAATGCTGGGTGTGCTCCGTAAAAGGTAGTCAGTGGCCCTAGAGCTTTTGGCCACCACTTGAGGTACTATACAGTTGTCAGGGATGATCTTAAATCCACCTCACTGATTTTTAACAGGCTTGCAGAGCGTTTAGTTCCCTAAGCGCTGCAAATACAAGGAAGAGCTTACTTAATGCCTATTGCTTGTTAATGCAACAGGAATAAGAAGTAAATTAATGAACTTATTTGAGTGGGTGGTCTGAGAATTGGGAGCATGTAACGGGGAAGTCTCGCTTGCAGCTGTGCCCCATTTGTCGACCAACCGTGGCCAGAACCAGCCAAAGCAAGGAAAGTTTGCTGAATGTGAAAAGGCAGATTTACTTGAGTCAAGAGTCTCAGCTTTTTTGCAGATTGTGATTTTGGTCTAGAATGGGTTGAAGCAAGGATGCGTGCTGGCCCCCATCCTCTTCAACTTATACACGGCGGATTTGGGGGAGGCCATAAAAGGAGCCAGTTTAGTAGCACCAAGATTAGGAAGTGTGAGGCTGCCAATTCTACAGTATGCCGACGATACAGTTATAATGGACCATACGAAGGTGGGCCTACGAAGGTGGGCCTACAAAGAGCCCTAAACGCTCTAAACAGTTTTAACATCATTAACAACCTGACAGTTAATCAAGGAAAAACCAAGGTCATCATTTTTGGGTCCTACCATCTGAAAAAGAATGCACTGTGGCAACTGGGAAATGTACAAATTAATTCGGTGGCTTCATACAACTACCTAGGGGTCTGGTTGACGGAACGGGCCAAGGCGAACGTACACCTAAAACAGCAGAGCTCCAAGGCCAGCAAGGTTACACATTTATTAAAACAACTAAGCCAGCACCTGATCAGTCCGTCCGCCAGCCCAATTCTGACAGTTCTAAGAGCAAAGCTCCTTCCAGCAATTAGCTACGGCAACCTTGCCTTCCCCGGGAAATTGGACGCTTTCCTCAATTCAGCCCAAGTCAAGGCATACAAGTCAGTGCTACTCATACTGAGGACAGCAAGAAAAACAAGGCTAAGACTGGAGCTAGGCCTGGCGAGGCCAGACCTGATCTGCCAGGGGGAGATCATAAAGCTATAACTAAGGATATTAAGGGCACCGGCTAACTCCTTAAAAAATCATCTGAGATCTATCTTTGAGGGGCCAGGCTCGGCATGGCACACCAGGCTAGGAAACGCAATCCAAGCATTGAAGATCGAGGAAGAAAGCATACCGCGGCTGGACATCCCCCTGAATGCCTGGAAGAGAGCTGTCAACAAACAAGTGTGTGAAATCTCTTTTGACCTCGACCTTAAAACCCTCCGTCGAAGCTCTCATCTAGATCTGTTGAACAATTCCTACACGGCAGGAAAAGCACAACCCTACCTAAGTGAGGCTCTCACCATTCAGGCCCGAAGTAAAATATTATTCATGAGGCTGACCATGCTTGGGATTGCGGATTTCAATCCCGCATGGGCCCGAAGAGGGGAATCCACAATTTGCAGATTGTGCCCCTACAGGAGGGAATCCTGGTTGCATCTCTTATGCTGCTGTCCCAACCTTAACAACGAACGCCGGCTACTTCTGCGCCCGATCTGTATCAACAAGGGTATAAAGTCGTGCAGCGAAGCATCAGCCTTGTGTTTTTAAACCACTAACACAATGGCTCTAGCGAGACTGGCGAAATTTATCCATCAAATCAGGATAGCCTTAAAAGTCGCCAACGAAAGTAGCATAATCCAGGGGAAGTGTATGGTAAACCCTGCGGACGAAAGCTGACGGGATCGCTTAACGATGCATCAACGACAGTGCCCCTCTCGCAAGCCCCCCAAGAGAGAATTTCCATCTGAGAGACACCTAGTGCGCCACAGAGGGCAGTCCAAGAGCCCTGTAATGTAGATCAACTTCAGGGCACAAACGGGGGCTTTAAGAACATGTCCATAAATGCTGGGGAAAAGGCCGACTACGCTGGACTCGGGGAGGGGTGTTAAATTTGACAAAGCACTGAAGTTTGAATTCACTGTTTTTAGCTTTTATATACTGAATGTTTTTACTGTAATGATTTTAATTAATTATACAGTTAATAAAAGTTTACAAGTTTACAAGATTTTGGTCTGTGATTTTCTGAGTTGCACATTACGGGTGGCAACCGTCATTGTGTAAGATGGTTTTCCTAGTAAAATGTGTTATTGCGGCAACAACAGTCCTGCATTTGGTGACAGCTGGTTGTCAGTGATTGCCTTTTGCAGGAGCTAGGATTGTTTAGGTACTGTTCATGTTAGAAGGAAATCTGATGAAAAAAATGCTCTCCCTCACTTACCCCCAATGGATCAATGTGGGAGTCAAGATAAAATATGAATCTTTACTGTGCTCAAGCAAATAGATTACACACATGTACAAGTATCAAATAAGAAATGTCAGGCAGCGCAGATATGATTTTTTTGTCATAAATAAGCTTTGCTGTCGATTTGTTTCTTCTCCCTCACTTACAAACTTGACTATTTGCATATTGCTTGTAACAAACTGAATTGACTCGGGCCTCGAAGAGGACTGCAGATTTTGCAATGAAATGTAGTCCTTGATCTTAATCCTATTTATTCTGCTGGATTTCCCAATCAAAAATATGTTCCTTCTATATTCGTTTTACACATTTTTAGCATTCATCTTGAGCTGTCCTTCATTTTGTGAACCGTGAAATGGTTCCACATTGAGATGCGCATCTCCTGGCATTGTTTTTTTGGTAGTTTTATATAGCGCAAACTCGACCCGAAGGTATTGGAGCACTTTACATGAGCACCAGTTACGCAACGGCACGTTCATTTTTGGTAGGTACATGAGGATTAACTGATTTGCCCAGAATCACAGGATGTTGAGCATACGCCTAGGCTCGAACCCGTTTTCCCAAATCCAAAGTCGGCAGCTCTGACCAAAACTCCACATCCCCTCCAAGTGATAAAGCATTAAATGACGCTTCAAAAGCTGTACAGAGAACAGCATCCCATTCTGCTAAGGAAAGATTCATCTAGAGACTGACTGTCAAAAATTGTATTGTTCTGTTTTTGAGCGTAGTCGTCCACCGAGATACTAACTGCCCTTTCAGCCATTTGCCACAGAGATAATAACTGCCCTTCCAGCCATAAGCAACAGACATATGATGAAGGACATATTTATTGACTAATTGTAGGAAAGTAGGATCTGCTTCTATGGTTACCCCTACTTTTGCCTGGTGCTAAGCTGTATTTTGACAAGTCTGACTGGAATATATGACGTTACAATGCATACCGTTACAATGCATACCATTACAACGCATACTTTTACATCGCAGTTTTTACAACGCAACTACCATTACATCGCATGATTTTACAACACAAACCATTACAACGCATGTTCATAGAGATACCTTAAAACTACCATTACAACGCATTCCATTACAATGCATACTAATACTACGCATACTATTACAACACATAATATTTTTTATTTGTTTTTATTATAATATAGATACATTTTATTTTTTAAACATAAACTAATTTTTTAATAATACAAAATAAACACCTCCATTTTACAATGCGTTGTAATGACATGCGTTGTAATGGCACATGCGTTGTAATGGCATGCGATGTAAAGTCACCTGCGTTGTACAAGTTGCGTTGTAAAGGCATTACATGCCTGCGTTGCAATGGACGTCTCCCGTCTATGACTGGGATCCTGCTAAACAGGACCCCAGTCTATCTACTTTCTCCCTAAACTGTTGTGTTCAGTACTTAGGTACATCCCAGATTGGATACTGGGGTACCCTTATAGGTCCCTAGTATATGGTACTAAGGTACCCCAGAGGTCTCCCATGGGCTAAAACATGTATTATGCCACCCATGAGAGACCATTCAAAATGGATCTACAGGCCTGCCATTGCAGCCTGTATAAGCTGGTGCTAGCACCACTTACTAAAGATATAGGCTTCTTATATCTAGGGACACTGCACTTAAAACCTATAAGTCATCCCTATAGCAGGCCTTTGCAATCCTGAAGGCAGGGTGCCTGGTTCTAAGTGAGAGGGTGCCCCTGCATGAGCAGGACACCCCTGCAGCCTACGGAGTTCATTCTCCCGGGTTGTCAGTGAAGCAGCCATATACCACATAGAGGGGCACTGCGTAATTACGCGATGACCATCTCGAAAACGGCTGCAACAAATCCTATCATGTTTGGTATCAAACATGTTGGAATCATACCCCCACACCGTAAGTGGTGTGGGAGGTATGACTCCAAGCACTGGAAGAGCCCTCCGTTAGGCTTTCAGTGTTCCTGGTACCAGCCCTCTTGACCCAGACAGCACAAAATGGTTGCTGCCGCCCAGAGACACGATTCTGCCCTCCTGCTGCTAAGCCAAGCTGGAGCAGAGGAAGGCAGAACAACAGGCATCCTGTCACAGGGAGGTGTGACCACCTTCCAGACAGGTTTTAGTGTATTGGCATGGGGTGGGTCCGCTTGCCAGCGCCACTCAGTCTGCATGAGGGGTACATTTGGTGTCCCTGTGCATAGTCCACTTCAAACCTGCCGTGGGAGCCGTTGGCTCCCGCTCTGGCGCGAAACTGGACAAAGGACATGGGAGTAACCTCCCCCCTGTCCAGACCTTCCCCTGGGAGGGTCCCCTGAATCTTCCCAACCGTTTCCCTAGGGTACTTAAAGGCTTACCTGGGTGTAGGTCCATAGATTCGTCATGGGATAAGATTCAGATCAGACACCACTGCACTTCTACCGTCTGGGCACTCTGGACTTCGCTGGACTTCGTTTGGGCCTGACTTCATCTCCCTTCCAGTCTGCCACATCGTCTGTGCCTGTGCATCATACAGGAACCTTTCAAGGCACCAGAAGAAATCTCCCATGGAGTGAAGGACTCACTCCCCTGCACTCGCAGGCACCGCAACTAAGTCGACCGGTCTGGAGATCCTGAGCTCCTCCGGACTCCATGGGCTCTGCAACACAGGTGGTGGTTTTCTTCAGCTCCCGAGGCCTGCCCTGCCCTCTCACCAAATTTGAGGCCAGTATCCCTCGTGGCGGTTGCAATAACCGAACCCCTGTGGACCGCTTCCAACTTGTAGTTGCAAAGGCTTGTTGGCTTCTTTGCAAGAAGATCTTCGTGCTCCAAGTAGCCCCAACCTCGAGCACCTCCAGTGACCAGAATCTTCAGCCACACCGCATCGTGGCCTGCATCTTTTGGTGAGTTGCTTGAGGTCCTCTTGCGACTCCAGTGCCTCCGGCCTGTGGGTCCACTTGAGGGTCACTCTTGTTTCTTTTGGGCTCCCCTGATTGCTTGGGGCCTGCCCTGACTCCCCTGCTGTTGGTGAGTCCCCCTGGAACTTGCTGGTCCCGACGTTGCTCCTTCTTTGATTCCTGCGTTGGTTGCATTTGCCAAGGCTTGTTGGTGCTCCCGCCGGACACCGACCCGTCAGCCCTCGACATCCTTCGTGGGACAGCTCGTGCATGGCTCCTGGTCCTCCTCAGCGTTGCCTGGCCTCACAGCTGCAGAGTCAAGGTCATCGTCATCCATCCTGCAACACCCGACATCGGAGGGCATTCGTCTTCCAAGTCTCCTGGTCACCCCTGAGTGACATACACTCTGTCCCCTCTGCTTGCTGGTACCTCTCATCAAGAATCCATCCTTGGATTCCACCGGACACTTCTTCCTTCTTCAACATCGGCACTTTCCTGAAGTCCTCCATTGGGTTCGATGGCGGTTTCCGACACCACTTCACACGTATGCACCCGGCTTCCCTGGTGTAGGTAACGTGGGTACTAGGGTATCCACGGGTGGGGTGGCTCTCCAACCTTCTGTCTTCCACGGGGTTTCTCCAGGGTCCACTGGGAACGGTCCTTAATCTTTAAAAATCCAACCGCGACTTGCACATAGAGTTGTACGGAGCACGCTGTCACGTTTCCACACTGCACACGCTCTCCGTGGGGTCCCTACCTACTCACCTTAGGTGGTTCCTTGGGGTCCCAGCACTTCTTTGTCCTCTCGACACTGTCTTGACTAGAGTTGTGGTTCTTACACCACTTTCTTAGTATATGGTTTGGTCCTCCCCTGGGGCCACTGTGTATTTCGTGCTATTTACTGTGTCTCTTTGCTAACGTATTGTGTGCATTGTGTTTATCTCCGTGTTGGAGATATTGGAACGTACTAGAGAGTATTATATAATAAATACATATTTTTATAAATACTTGGTGTGGTTCTTTTTCACTTAATCTATACTATAATATTGCATTCTGGTAAAAGAAGCTGCTTTAAACTTCTTCTGAATTTAGCCTGAAGGCTGCTCTCCACAGCTACCACTTATAGAGCTTTCTAAGGTTGTCTAAGACCTCTTAAATCACCATAAGGGTTGTCTGGACTGGTGCAAGGTGCCCACTTACATAAGTGGACATCATATACCAGGCCAGCTTCTCACACTAATCATCTCCAACTGCTATTACTGAATGGTGTCCGAGGACTGCACCCCCATTATGGAGGACCTGCTTCTCCTGATTGTAAAAGAATCAGACAATATTATAAAAGGAACTCAAGGACGTGGTGCTGCAGCTATTTTGAAAATCTTCCTTTTTTTGGACATATGCAGCAACAATGAGTTCCAAGGAGTTGAAGTTTTAGTGGCTTCCTTGAAGGTAGATGAAATTAAGCTAAGCAAATAATTAATGAAAGTTTACGTGAACATATTACAAAGCATTATTAATTGATATCCAAATTGCATTTAATTAATTTTCAATTGATTAAAACGGTACCATAACCTAGATACATTACTAATAGCATTTCTTACACTTCCCGACTGAAAGGAATAAAATATCAAGTTGATTAGCTTCAGAAAAATATGTATATCGCCTTCAAAGAATATGTCTGAAAGTTGCAAACTTAAGTCATGTAAGTTTTTTTTAGATACACTTCTGCCACCAAAATGCACATTTGTTAGATAATCTGTGCATCGGACAGTCCATGCCTCACTTTACTAAATGTATTACCCAAGAATCAAGAAACAGGAAGTAGTTGTGAGCGTTTCGATTCACACTGGGAGCCTCCCACTTTCAGTTACAAGTATTTAAAGTTCCGAATTAATCTCCTAACCGAGTGGAAGTTTCCCTTTCAGCGTGGGCTCCCACATTTGTGTAACCATTCTGGGGGTACCGCTCCCCTTTGGGAGCTCGCCAGTGTGAAGACGAAACCCACTGTATATGGCACAAGTGCAGTCAGTAACAAACCCCCCAACTACATCACAGGTAAAACTAATGGGGGAGTGTTGTAGCTTGTGACAGTATTAAAGCATTATAGAGAACTACTACTGACTATGTGACTCCAAGTCCACTCCCCTGTGCCCACCACAGCCACATGGGTCACTCCCGGGCGCAAACATCAAGAGTCCAGCATAAGGTCTACGTCGGTCTCAGAAATGCAATTAGTCTTAGAAGTGAACAGTTTTACCAAGAGGCTTTCTAGGCTGTTCTTTTTAGGTCTCGCAGACCTAGCGCTGGAGCGCGCATGCGCTCCTCGCTCTGCGAGGCTTATTGTGATCGATAAAATTTCTGTAGTGGACTTGTAGCCACGCCCATTTTTTTGATTGGCTGGCGTCATCATTTATGTTAAACGCTGGCCTCCGATTGGAAATGAGGCTTTTTGGTTAACGCCCTGTCTCCTTTTGGCCCTGCCCATCCGGACTGGATCGTTTCCTTGCAGCGTTATACTGCCTCCTTCATTAGTCGGAAAGCCCTATGTTTTGTCAGTCGCAAGTTGAACAGCTTCAAAGGCGGACGTGCTGGTTAAACAAGCAGCGTCAGAACAATGGCTATCCCGACAGCCCTGTGCCTCGCATCTCCTGAAGGAGAGGGCAGGGGCGCGCAGTCACATGACCGCGTCTTGTTTTCTGCGGAACTAGGTAGGACTTCATAGTGTCGTCCCGAAGAAAACACGCAAACTGTATTTGCTTGTGGCTCCCAAATGCCTCTATGTCAGAAAGAAACTAAAACGAAAACACGAGGAAAGATGTGAAGGTCCTTAAAACCCAAATACATTATCCCAGAAGAAAGCTATTGCCGGTTCATTGCAGATTTTCCGAGTGCCCTCTCTGATGGCAGACCAGAGTCCTTCCAAACCACCGCCCCCAGAAGCCCTGCCCTCGCTCTGCTCCGCTCCCTCTCTCACTGCCTCGCCTCGTGCTTTTTCCAGACTGTCTGCCTCATCCCAGGCGTCCTGCGCAGACTATGGTGTTTGCTCCAGGTAAAGTACCGCCGCCCCCTCCCCTAACGAGCCCGGCATCTGCCGCCTGGGGGTCTTTGACGAGTAACGGGAGGGGGAGAGAGGAGAAGGGCATGGCGTGGGAAATAAGATGGGGAGCAAAGCACGGGAACGGCGCCACACTTCCCAATATTGAAGGCTGCGAGGGCTAGCCGGCTTCCGGAGGTGGCGGAGGGGAGAACGGGAAATAAGAGCTGCCACCGCGACCTCCCTACTTACTCAAGGACGGGCTGCTGGTGCTACCGCCGGAGGCGTCAACCTGATTTCTATTCCAATGTGCAATAGTAAGTCTGCTAGCGCAAGGCTTTTTTTTATATTTTTTTTTTATAGCTGTTGTATCTCTTCACTGGCCTCGTTTTTACATTTTTACAGAACCACGAAGGTTCTAATGACATTAAAGCCAGAACTGAGAGGCAAACGTTAGGGGAGAAAGGTGAACACAGGAAGTTGTACAACTTTTGACTCCTACTGGGTGGGGGAGTTTGATATTTGTATAAGGTTTCCCGTTTCTTGCTGATGGAATGAGCGGTGGACCTAGGGAGCTTTGGGAGGAGAGAAGGAAGGCATGCTTACAAAACCCTACTTTGGAAAAAACATCAAAGATGGTAGCCTTTTGTTTTGTTATGATTTTCAAGTCACCTGGAAACAGATCGTGTTTTGCTCCTTAGATTCCTTGGCACCAGCGCACGACATCTCGACCACGAGGGCGAAACGTACAATCACAAAGCTACATTGGACGACCTTACTCAGGGTTTGTAGAGCGAACAACCCTAAGACCACCTGACCCTCAACACCAACATAGTAACCAAACCTAAAAGTACAGTAGCTCTTCAGACACCCCAACACAATGAGGCTAGTTTGCAGCACGAATTTCCAAATTCCCAATTCACAGAGACCATTGTAAATGTCTGCATGCCTACACATTACAGGCCTGTTTTACAAAACAACCAGACGTATTTAGTTGTTACATCCGAGTTTGAAAACTTAGGGGCCGATTCCGATCTCGGCCGGTAGTGCTCCGAATCGGATTCGGTTTTACCGGATCCGATCCGGAGCCCTATTTTCCGACCGAGTCGTACGCGCGTCCGGGCGAGCGAGTACGATGCGTATTCGCCGACCGACTCGTCCGGGCGACCCGACCGCTCCGACCGACTGGTTCCCGGATCGTACTGCTCCGACCGACTCGCTCGGACCCGGTTCGCACCGCGCAATGGAGACGTTTTCCGGCCGGGTAAGTACGATGCGCACCTCGACCGCTCCGACCGACTCGCGCCGTCCGACTCGAACTCGCTGTCGGAGCCGTACTTTGGGGGTCCGTGTCGGACCCCCTGTACTGCGTACCCGTGCGAGCGCACACAGGGGGACCCATGGGTCCCCCTACCTGTGCGTGTACGCCGCGAGCGCTACGCGGCGTACTCGCTGTAGGGGCGCCCTTGTCCGCCTCGCACCCATTGAGGCAATGGGAGCCCGCGTACGCGTTGTACGACCGGCTCCCATTGAGTTCAATGGGAGTCCGACCGACTCGTGTCCGGTGGCATACGAATGCATCGGACTCGTTCGGTCGGACTGCACGGGTCCGATTCGGTCGGAAATCTCTCCGAGGCCGGCTCGGTCGGAGAAATTACCGACACGAATCGGAATCGGCCCCATAGTGTGAACATGTGCAGTTTTTTGACATATAAGTTTGGTGCATTGCTGTTTTTCCTAACTCTACATTTGCCGAGTCTCCACATTTCATGCTGTTGGGGATCTAAGCATGTGCTGTAGTACCTAAACTTGTTGCAACACTCTGCTTTAGCCAATCGGTAGCACCACCTCTCCCTGGATCCATGCATAAGATACTGTGACCAGGGCAGTGGAAATAGCAGGGGCACAATCACTACCCCGAGCGTACGCCAACTTTACATGATGGGCATTGTGGCCTTCCTAGTGGCAATGCAGCGAGCGCAATGAAATTTGTTTTATTTATTTATTTGTTTACTTACCTCTGTTCGGCCGTATGCCGTAGTTTACTACCCCCCACCCTGCTCCTCCCCCGCCCTGCCGCCCCGCAGCACTCCCACCACGAGCCGCTACTGGCAAAACCGACTTTCCGAGTGCAGCAATCGATTCATAGCTGGGAGTGAATGTGTCAAAGAGATATTGATAGCTTTACCCTTTCTAGACCGGTGACATCCGAAAACCAAATATCTGTGTTTTTTACAACAATTATACCATACACATTGTTGCTGAATTCTTTATTTTTATTGCTTTTTTGGTTATTTTCTGGGGAAGATTGGCCAGCTGGTTTTGTGGACCACAAGGCTCCATCATATGCATAACATTTGCTTATGGTTCAGTTAATTATGGAGGCAAACCTGTAATGTGATTCAGATTCCAAGGCAAATTACTCTATAAAATAAAAAACATTTGTTGAAGAGAATACATGTGACTGTTTGATTTTCTACCTTTACGATGCCAAATCATTTTCCAATCTTCACATTTTTCAGATGTTTTTGATTGATATATCACTTTTCACATTCCTTGCAAGGTTTAATGCGCTTTAAAGTATTTTTTTAGTGAGCTATTGCATATAAAACTCTGAGCACATTTTAAAGAATGCTGCAGATTAAGGATGCAGGCACCCTAAACTTCAAGCTTCTGCTGCAAAAGCTACTCTATAAAATAGCATTTAAACTCAATTATATTACTTATTTCTAAGTCTTCAGGAAAGTCATTTGAATGTGAAAAAATAACGACATAAAAGGCTCCTCATATTCCAATTTTTTAAAGTAGGGTTTGATTTAAATCTTTGCCATTGCTGATTGCCAATTAAAAGTATTTTCAAGTGCATTGATTTTGACTTGAAACAAAATGTGAAAACAGCATGCTGCCTCAGTTAAACATGCCCCCAGTCATCTTGTGACACATTTTTAATACAGTTACAGTTTGTTGATTCCTGTTATCTCTATATCCTTATATTTTGCACCATTACCCTTGCCCATCTCATAAAGACGCCTCGCAAAACTGTGTGAGCAATGGACTCTGATTCAGAATGTTTCTTTCTGCATAATAAAAAGGGTAATATTCCAAAAAATACATTAATTGAAGTGATGAGAGGCCATGCATACTAACCTTCTGTTTTGTATTGCTCATGCTGCAGTTTCGAATCTGGTATTGTTGAGTTTTTGGTAATAAGTTACATTTCACTGATGATCCCAAGTTTTCCACTCCCTTTTCCTGGTAGCGGCCTACCCTCCCTGGGGTCTCCCACCAGCACCCCAATGGGTACTGGCTGGGGAGCCGGCTGGGGCCGCGGGGGCGTTGGGGCTCCCCATCTCCCAACAATTTTAGCAGTTGTTGGTGCCCCCGTAGGGCACCCACTTTAGAAATACAATTGCCGGGTCTTACTGGCACCCGTATGCTCATTGCCTCCTAGATAGGGAGGACTCGGAGGTTGCGTTTTTATTGTGGGTGTTCCCTCTCTGTGCTGACAAACATCAGTCCCACACTTTCGTTTGCTACACCTCCCCGGTACTCCTGGTTCCAGAGCCTGCATCTTCCTGACAAAAGGCTGGGCGATTACAGAACGTGGGACTCCCCCGCCTCGCTCCACTTTGGATGCTATTTCCATCTGTCGGGAGCATTCCTCTTGCCACCCCAACCCCGCCGCTCCACTCCCGGCAGCCAAGGCGCCAGCATCGGCGCTGCTGTTTACTGGTCTCACTTGAGGCAGGTCGCCCTGTAATATGAATGCCAACACATGCTGCGTGCCCCTCCGAGGTCGGCAAAACATTGCAGGTTGCGTTTTTTTATTTTTCTTTGTCACATGCATGTTCATGGGGGGCACATATACTTTATAGTGTGGGGCATTATGCATTTGGTGGTTTTTCTCAAATTTCATTTCCTCCCATTATTTTTTAAAAACGCAGCATTTAAACGTTGCGGGGTGATTTCCCTTTGTAATTTATGCCGCTTAGTTAGTGTAGTTAAGATATGGGTGGACATGCTTAGTTCAATATATTCTTTCCAGTATTAAATATTATTCACATTGTGATTACATGTGGCAGCTGGATTTGAAGGTGACAGAAGTGCACTTACAACATACAGCTCCTTCTAAGCTGCCGTCGATGTCTCTGCTTCAGCTACTCGGTTCCTGCCGTGCCAGAGTCCAGCCACTTTTCTGCCAACCGAAAGAGCACTCAGAAAAAACCCACAGTAGTCAAATGTACCCCACTTATAGCATTAGAAAGTGGCCAAGGAGTATTACTGTGGAGAAACTGGCTAAAGCGACTCAGGCTAACTCCTGTAAAAATTATTTATATGCACATTGCTGCATTTTAATAAGTGATTTTGCAGGCAGCAAAGCGCTCCTATGTCTTTGGTTCATGTCCGCACTATATAGCATTGCAAAAAAATAATTATGCATAATTAATACAACCCTCAACAATTCTGCAGCACCTCCTTTTCGGCAATCTTTGGGTACAATCGAAAAACTGCTAAGCTGGATAGGCTGGGGAACTTCCTAAGGATGCACTATTTAGTACAACACTAGAGGGCTGGTAGTGCTTTGTTTTCCAACTTGCCTCTCGACGGTGGTCTCCTCTTCCCCCCTTTTACAGTGACACCTTGAACAAAACAAGCATTTGCAATGCAATAGGTCTCGCATTTACGCGGTTTTGAGCTATTGGCATTGTAAATGACAATGCCTTTTATTTATGTGTTTGTTTTTAAAACATAAATAAAAGGCATTGTCATTTACAATGCTGATAGCTTAAACTCGCGTAAATGCGAGACCTATTGCATTGCAAATGCTTGTTTAAACTGTTTTTAGTCGACCTCAGACTGATTTAGTTCTTTGGGAGATTAGAAAAGTCCTAAAGGCTTTCCTGTTCCTCTCCACCTGTGGTCACTAAGTTCCTGAAACTCCCTCTTCGAGCCATCCATCAGTTCAAGTCAAGTCAATTCAGCTTTATTCGATGTAAAAATGTACAACCATAAAAGCATACTACAAAAGCAGACAAATATGACATATTAATTCATTAGAGGGGGCAAACTTAATTTATCAGTGAAAGTATTAAAATTTCCTCCTTATACAGAGTTAAAATATATACACTTATTTAAAAATAGACAGCTATATAACATTTAATATTAATCTCTCATGTTATCAAATGTGCTTGTTCTACATACTATTTCTTTAATTAATTCAATATTAAACAAATCTAATTATTCTCAATAGGTTTCTCGTATAATAATGCATCTAAATGTGTTAATTCACTCCTTTTCTTAAGTGCTTTTACAATATAACAAATAACTGTACAAACGATTTTCATATTATCCAAGCTACATAAAAATACAAAGGCCTGTTTATAATCAAAGAGCCTGTTAGTTATAAACAGTGGTTTTAAAACAGCTTTCCTAATATCACTATAAAAGGTACAAAATAATAAAAAATGCAACGTGGACTGTGGTGTGTTTCCATTACACGGACAATTCGGTAAATTATAAGACCACCCTCCCTTGTCAGAGAATGCAATTAGATGGTGTAAGGTACCAAATCTAAGCCTTGTTAAATAATATCTGTGTTGGGTATTCCTTACTAGGGTTAGATATGTTTGTATACCCTCCACCAAGGGAATTCGCAATAGGTAATAACACTTTGCTTCTGTCTTATATCATCTTGTCTGTCTTGTTCACTGGCCAGAGTATATCTCAGCTTCAGATCTTTCTTACTTATATCCAGAATAGACTCTAGATCCGTTTTATTAAAATTCATCTTACAATATTTAAATAAATTAGAGATATGCTCTAGCCAAGGAATTTTTTACAGTGGTCAAGAGCCAGACAGTCCTTTATCAGGTCAGTTGTAAATTTGGTCTCCTTTTTGGCCCATAACCCACGCCAGAAGGTAAGTCCTGCGATATTTATAAAATCATTAATATATGATACTGACAGTTCTTTATGTATTATATAATTGGCTGTAGAATTCGGAACAGCCAGTACTCTTTTTAAAAATTTATTCTCCTGTATTTGTAAGGACGTAATATTTGCTCTTCCCCATATTGCTGACCCATGGCATACACCCGTCACACACTTGGTTCTATATAGAGTGAGAATTTCCCTTATGGGTTTATTTCCTATTTTTGCCGCAAATCTGAAAATTCCTTCAATTATTCTTAGAAATTTCAGATTGCAAGAGTCAATATGAGGTTTCCATGAGTCCTTACTACTAAATATAAGACCTAAATAGGAGAACGTTGACACTCTCCCTATAGCTACACCTCCAGCATGATGTTTTTATGCTTCAGCTTGGATTTCCCACATGTCATTACAAATGTTTTAGTGAGGTTTAGCTTTAAATCCTTTTTAACATAAATTCAGCAAACTTCTCAATTAAAATTTGTAAACCATTCGCTGTCCTCGATAGGAGGACTGCGTCATCGGCATAAAGTAGAACTGGAATGTTACGTGTTCCAACTTTTGGGGTATCTGCATTTTCATTTTGTAAATAGGGGTCTATATTATTGATATATAGGGAAAAGAGCAGTGGTGCCAATACACAACCTTGGCGTATTCCCCTTGTAACTCTAAAATCCTCAGTGCATTCACCCTTTATTCCAAAACGTACCCTTGAAGTTAAAAATGAATAAATTTGGGACAAATATATAATAATATCAGTGGGTGCTCCTAACTCATTCAGAGTTTGCCACAATTTAGTATGATTAACGAGGTCAAACGCACTTGTTAAATCTAAAAACAAAGATGAAGAGCCCCCTCCTTGGCAAGAGTATATTTTCCCATAAGTAATTCCAAATTTAAGCACTGTTCTACAGTTCCAATTCCCCTTCTGAACCCATACTGAGCTTCAGAAAGAATATTATATTCGTTAGCCCATTCTTCCAACCTCCCCAGAAGAATTCGTCCCATTAATTTCGAGGTTGAGTCCAGAAGGGATATGGGTCTATAACAGTTTGCTTTCCCTCTATCTCCTTTTTTAAAAATTGGTACGATAATGCTTTCTGTCCAAGATACTGGCAGAAAACCCTTAACGCAGCGTTAAGAACCTTTAAAAGGATCGGAATCCAGTAATCCGTGTTACATTTAAAAATATCAATGGGTACCCCATCTGGGCCAGCAGCTTTTCTGCTAGCACTTTTATAGAGAGCGATTTCAATTTCTTCAGAGGTAAATGGTAAAATTTTTACGGGGTCAACCAAAATAAAATTACCACTTTTTGTTTTACTAATTTTTACTGCTTCTGGATTAAAAATACTCTCAAAATGAGCCATCCAGTCTTCAGGGGGAACAGCTATTTCTATTCTCCCTGCTGCCTCTACTAGGCTTGCCCATGCATCCTCCCGTATTTCACCTTTTCGTTCATTTAAGGTTTTCCTATAATCCTTCCTTAGGTTACTTATTTTAACATTGTCCCTAGGTTTTATTTTTAGGGCTGTTTTCAAATCTCTATTTAATTTAGAACATTCTTTATTAAACCATCTTGGATTATTATCACCGGCCTTATGCTTCTTTTTAAGCGTTAAATCACCCGCTATATCCATAGTAATATTACTAAAAGCGTTTATAGTTTCTGCATCTGTTGAAAAATTATTTGTGCAGATACTAATTTCCTTTTGTATTTTCCCTTTTAAATTATTTAGAAAACTTATTGGATCCACACTTGACCACTTGATGGATACTCCGTTTTTCCCTTCATATTTTAATTCTGAATTTGAGGCCTTTCCCCTCAATCTTTGTGAGAGGTTAAGCCTCAACGTCAGAATCAGTGGGTGATGATCACTATGCAGTGTTTCCATAATTGAACATTTTTCCACCAAACCCTTGTATTTAATAGGTATAACAAAATGATCAATATTTGATGCTGATCTACCTCCTACATACGTGTATTTCGCTACTTCTCCCTCTAAAATATCTGGTTCTATAATCACTAGATTATATTTTGAGATACTATTATTTATTTCATCCCCATAGGCATCATGTGGGAAGTAGAATTCGATCTCCAAAACAATCACTGAACCCACATTGTTCACCTACCGAGATTGCACAAATTTCACAGTTAAAATCACCCGCCCAAATAAGTATATACTCCCCTCCCAATTCCTTTAAAAAAGGTCTAAATCTTCCTCTAGGGCCTTGATGACCATTGATCTAGTAACATCAAAAATATTATTATAAAAATTAATTAACACCATTGTCTGTTTCCCTTCCGAATAAAGTTGTATTAATTGATAATATTGTGACTTAATATTAACTTCCTTTACTATTAGAGGCGCAGCTACAGCTATTAATGTTGCCAGGCCTCCTTTTGCTCTCCCCCTTCTAGACGGGCTAGCATTAGTACAAATTACTTTAAAACCATTAATAAAAAAGGTTCAGTAATCCAAGTCTCCTGGATCATAATTACTTCACATCCCTCTATAATTTCGAGCCAATCGTCATTAGTTATCTTATTTTTAACTCCTGCTACATTCCAGGACATAATGTTAGTAGCTTTGTTATTTTGTACAATTAAATAGTCTCCAGCAGCCTCCTCCATATCCCTAGAGGGAGAATCTTCCCTGATAATCGGGGAAACATTTTGTACATTAATTGATATTTGCGGACATAGTCCCCTACTGGCTTGTTTACCATCGATGTGTATAGTGGCGCTCTAATAACATCAATTTCTACATCCTCCCTATGTCAATCAATCTCACTACAAGATTGTAATGGTTCATACCTATTGTATGTGGGGACATTTATCATGGGTCCGTACACATTAGAATTAAGACCATTAACTTTGTTGGTATTATTGGTTATCCTGTAAAAATAGCCCAACGGGACAGCAATTGTGTCTTCAACTATTTTAGGGTTCATTGCTATATTAGAGTTCATTGCTGCAACTTTATATGCAAGTACCTCCAACAAGTCTCTCACCAGATCCCTGCTACGGAAGTTTATTACTATACAATCTCCTACGCATTGTTTCATGGATCTACCCACCCAGCTCACCCTTCTCAACATTATTATATTTCTTAACAAAACATTTCTATCCATATTTGTATTCGATGTGAACCAATATATCACTTTATTTTTTAACGACTCATAGGACTCAGGCTTCTTATCCACCACCCTGGCCACATTTTTGAGTATGATAACATATGGTGTCGACTGTGGTGGAAGCTGTAAAGAAGCTAACTGTCGAGGCTCTTCCATATTAGTATTAGAGTCTATATTTACAATTCTACTTAGATCAACCATTCTCTCAGTTTCTTTAGGGCATATGGGGGAAATTGCTGTACGTTTAATGTCCTTTGATTTTCCCCTGTAATAGGTTCGGTCAAACTTTGTTTTAACTGAACGGCAATTGGGACTTCTTTTGCCTTAATGTTGATTTATCACTCACAGATGGTAAAGTAGAATTTTTTGGAGTGATGAGTCCCATTACCAGATTCATTAGAGAGGTTACATCTTTTTGAACCAGTTTAATCTCTGACATTACTCGGCGTTCAATATTGTCCAGTTTAGAATGCAGTTTTTTAAATAATGTCTCGAGATTATCACTCACTTCATCATTTCCCTTTAGGTTTTCCCCCTCTTTTAATCGTTTATCTAACCTACCGCCTTTATTTACCTTCCGGTTCGGTCTAAGCTTCCCACTCTTATTATCATCAGAACTAGGTTTTAATTTCAGCACTTGTTTAGTCTTTTTTGCTGGTGGTATGGCTGAATCTATATTATCCGATAGTGCTGTAATTTCCAACGATGTAGTTAATATACACCGATTATCTGATTTCCTGGGTGTAGCCTTTTTATTTACAAATTGTCTATCTGGGACAACCTCTAGTTCTATAGACTTCTCTTTACCAATAGACACCTGATTCGTTGCCTCACAACAATCCTCTAAAAGTCTCATGTACCGATACCACTAAGGCAGCGTCAAGTGCTGTTTTTGTCGCCGCCAATTGTTCCTCCACAAGGACGATCTCACTGTCAATCCTTCCCACAGCCGATTTTAAATACTTCGTGCTTGGCATGTTGTCTGTGTGTGGTTTTCCCGTGGAGTACGGTTGCTTCCTTTTGCCCATTTTCCCGCGAGTGATGAAACACAGACGATAACAATGTTTTATACCAAACAATAATTCACCTTACCAGGCTTCTCCGTTATTCTTTTTATGTACAGCCAAGGGGGTGGCCCTGCCCTGCCTCTTCCTGTCGCTGACCGGGCAGGGACAGGCCCGCCCTTGGCCCGGGCTTCGCCCGGGCGCGGCCCGCGCGCGTCCCGCGCCGCGGTGATATCCAGCGCTTTTGAGCGCGCGTGACAGCAAGCTCCTCCCTCCTAGGAGCAGATAGGTTCTGGGGCTTGTAGTCCCTTTGTGCAGCAAACAGTGGCAATGGCAGGCAGAGGCGCGTCCAAACAGCTTCTTCCTTCAATGCCAGACCCCTAGCTGTGGCCTGACGCATTGTGTACGTAGGTGGCTTTGCTGCTGGTGCTACCGAGAGTTCAATTGTTCAGTATCCTCGGGTTTCAGCCTTATGGAACTCGGAGCGCAGGCTTCTTTGACTTCCGGGGTCGCGGCGGATCCTCTGGGCTCAACTATGTTAGCGGGGTAATGTTTTTGGTCCTGGGGGACCCGGCTTGTCATGTCACCTAAAATCTGTGTGCTCTGCTGCCCCCTCCTGCGGCTCTCTCTTCTCTGCTTTCTACAGATACCGGGGTTGCTCAATGGAGACGTCTGGGTTTCCACTGTTGGGTAATATTTTGGTATCCATCAGTTATTTATCCTTTTTCTCCCCACACTAAGGCTATTGGTGAGCTCATGAAATTGTGGACGCCGTTCAAATGGACATAAAGCAAATAATGACCTGGGTGTCAGCCAGTCAGCCGTGCTGCCTCTTCCTGCGTCCACGCATGAGGCAGCAAAGTCAGATGAAAGCAAGTAGATGGTTGACATTCATCACTCAGACTGTGGCCCAACCTATTCCATTAAACAGGCATCGGACTATGGCCAGCATGCGGGGATCTAAGCATGTGCTGTAGTAGCTAAACTTGTTGCAACACTCTGTTGTTGACCAATGCTTTAGCCAATCGGTAGCACCACCTCTCCCTGGATCCATGCATAAGATACTGTGACCAGGGCAGTGGAAATAGCAGGGGCACAATCACTACCCCGAGCGTACGCCAACTTTACATGATGGGCATTGTGGCCTTCCTAGTGGTATCACCTGATTCAGAGTCTCTTAAACTCCCAGGAGTGAAGTCCATGGCACACCACCAATGGCCTCAATACATTCATCAAAGATATAAAATGGGAGCTTTGCCTCAGATCCGGGTGCACTGTGCAGAGAACAAGGGTGTCCTATTTGAACACACCAGCCTACCAATTTGCATAAAATAGAATCAGTACCCCGTTATACAACGTGCCCCGCAGCACAATGTACAATAGAAGGCAGTGAAAGTGGAGTTTTGTGTAACTTCCCGCCTTATACAATTTTCCTCAATAAAATATCATTTATTAATAGGTATTCTTACGTTGTTTGGAAAAACAAAATTAATGGTTGATGATAATATACCTCTCAAGTACGTACCCTGTTTTTCACTTTTAATGAATCTATGATTTTTATAGCCTGTTGGATTTGGAAACATTGCAAAACTGAGAGTCTCTTTTCACCGGACATAGAAACATGAGTGGCCCAGGGGCATGGACTACAGCGTTTCTGCAATAAGCAACCATTGAATCGTAACCACCGGGATCCCTGGCATCCTGGCTGAGACAGTGGGCTAGGGCAGCAACATCTACCAGTTCAGCACCCACCAGTATGGCCATCTTTCCTCATAAGCGTGGGTGGCTCACCTACAGACCACCAGGACCTGGGAGATGACCCCATGACCCATGAAATAGATCATTGTTTCCGCTCTTACTGGGGGAATCAAGCATCTCCTGTTTAGACGTGGCCACGCATCGATAAGCATACATCGGGATTAACGCAACATGGTGGCAGCCAATGTGCACTGCAACACAATGGACCACATTGGAAGACATTTTGTGTGGATTCAGTAAATTTTAAGCGTCATGTAGCGTCTTGCTACATCCCACACACGTGTAACTACCAATGCAACATGTAGTGCTAAAGTACCTTTATTCAAAAACTAACGATGCATTTAAAGTTCCAAAAATAAATACTGTTGCAGAAACATCTCCTAGATAAATATAACAATTATCTGTAATCTTTCGAAGACATGCAAATGAAGAACAACTTTCTGAAAAGGATAATATTTACTTTAAATGTGCTTTATATAAATTACCACAAATCACCAGTGCTTAATTTGAGCCGGTGGTTGTCGGTGGGGGGTACTGGCACTTACTTTTCCTGATAAGACATTTCCCGAGTGCAATAGAGAGAAAAAACACACACAAAGGGGAAAGAAAAAGAAAGAGAAAGATGGAAAAACCGGCACAAAGCTAAAGGAGGAACCTGCAACAGTGAGATAAAGGGGAAGTCTTGTAATGGATTAATGAGGCATCAGGTGGATTGAAGACTACGCAGCCTTGGTATTCAGTGCCCTAACTTTTAATAGCGCCGGCTGCTGGCTTCTTTGGGCACTGGCATTCATTCTTTTTCAAACTAAGCACTGCAAATTACCCTACCACCCACCTCCATGACTGCTTGACTGCTTGTTTTCCTGTCTGAAGACAGGTGAGAGAACGCACTAGTGTATGCGGTAAGTAAATGGTTAAAGATTTGTTGTTGGTACATTTTAAGCTGTTTATATGCTTACCGATGTTACAGTTCTTCTGTGGTATTTGTTAATTCTGCACTGCCCATGGCCGCGTTCCACATACATGCATGTGCTTGGCTAGGGCGGGGAGCAACGCCAGCGGTGGTCGTGGGTGGGCCGACCTAGTGCGGGTTATTTCTGGCAGTACTTGGACCCCGCGGTTGTGTCTTGAGTGTGCACGGCTGCTGGGGAGGCAGCAGCCCGTTTTTTAAGCATGCAAGTCTCATTGAATGAAACTTTGTTGCTTAGCGACAGGTATAAATAAGGAAGTGGTACCTTTAGCACGACTCACTTCCTGCTTGGCTTGCTGGCTGTTAGTGTTGTGAACATGGAACCTGTTGATGAGTCTGGGAAAGCTTCTTCTAAGAGGAAGCATTTACAGGAGTTGGAGGAGGAAGATTTTTTGCAGATCTCAGGATCCGATGTGCAAGATCTTATTAATAATGTGGTCCAGGCTGCTTTAAATAAACTGCAAGCCAAAAAGCAGAAGGGGGATGTCGATGATGATATGGACATTTTTCCTAAGGGCAAATATGTGCAGGGGAAGGTTTTTTCTGATATGTTGGCACATATTCGCGAGGTGCTGGCGTTTGAGTCAAAAACCCTAGTTGGCGATGGGTTTCACTCACAGTACAGTTCTTCTGTGATGGACGATTTGCCTATGCATGACATTATAAAAGAAATCTTTGGTAAGGAATGGCAAGATGTCGATAAGCAAGGTATTCCCCGTTTTGTGAGCAAACAATATCTCCTGGCTCAATTTGAGGATCAGTAGCCACAGATAACAAAGGTCAACTCAATTTTCTCTTCTATGGCATCTTCCTCCTCTTTATCAGCTGAGGAGGCGATCCTTTCGGATCCGGTTGAAAAAAAGGTTGAGGCGGCTCTGAAGAGGGCTTACATAGCCTCTAATTTTGGAATAAGGGCCAGTACATATTCAACATATGCATCACAGGTTCTCATTAAAGTTTAGAGAGGTTGTTTGATTGCCTTCAGGACCAAGGGGACCCAACGCCTGTCCTGGCTCATATGGAGGTATTGGCTCAGATCCTGTCTGATGCCGCTGTCCATACCTTGTGGGCTTTATCCTCCTCTTCAGGGGCTGCTGTGGCAGGGCAGATGTCCCTATGGTCTAAACCATGGTGTCTGGAGGTGGCACAGACGTCAATGATTTATAAATTGCCATTTGAAGGTCCTAAGTTGTTTGGGGACAATTTGAACACTATGGTTCAGAGATTGGCTGAGGAGAAGAAGATTCTGAAGCCTTTTCAATCAGTCCCAAAAGTAGAAGTCTTTCTTTCACAAACAGAATTTCCAGAATACGTTGGCTTCTTTATATCCCTTTCGTGGCTGGGCTCGTGGTCGGGGAGCCACTTTGACCAGTAAATTCCGACCCCAGAAACAACAGTCCCAAGGAGCAAGTCAAAATTGACCATCATGTAGTTGGGGCCTGGCTTCGGTTTTTCCTGGATCAGTGGCTCCAGTTGATTTCGGACCAGTGGGTTCTTTCAATCATCAAACAGGGTTTTCAGATTTCCTTTGTAGGCCTTCATCCAGTTTTGTGCTACTCCATTCTCAAGAAACCCTCAAAAATGAGAAACTATGTTGTCAGGTGTGGACAAACGTTTCATCAAGAGGGGGATTGTCTGATTGCCACCTGCAGAAAAGGGTTTGGGGTTACCCCATTCTTTTTTTAAACCGCAAGCCAGATGGTTCCTTCTGGCCAATCCTGGATTAAAAAAGTTTCATCAAGTTGGTGAAGATTGAGCCATTTCGTATGAACACTTTGCAGTCCATCATTCCTCTGAATGTAGTTTGTGGCGGGCTTGGACTTATACGATGCATTTTCCACATTCTGATACATGCAGCAAGCCAAAGGTTTCTAAGGTTTGCTGTGAACAATGTTCATTTCCAATTCCAAGTGTTGCCTTTTGGTCTGTTGACTGCTTCATAGACATTCACCAAGGTATTGGCTCTGGCTGTAGGTGTTTTACAGCTTCAGGGTTTCTTAGTATTTCCATACCTTGACTATTGTTTAATCTATGCTTCCTCTCCTCCTAAGGCTCTGACGTCAGTGGAGGCAATGATAGGGCTACTGCAACAATTGGGATTCAGACTGAACTTTGTGAAGTCACACCTGTCTCCTGTCTAAAGGTTACAGTTTATCGGGGAGTTTTTTGACACGGGGGCAGTTTTTCTGCCTTATTCTCAAATAGAGACTCTGCAAAGCCACCTGAGGTTTCTCTTGTCCCAGCAGGCTGCTCCGACCAGGAGTTAGTTGAGGGTCCAGGGACTGCTGGCATCCACAACTTCAGTAGTTCTTTTGGTTTGTCTACTTCTAAAGCCTCTTGTCAATCACTTCTGTCCTACTGGGATCCCTCCCTTGCGGATTACAACTTCCTTGTTCCCCCTTCTCCTGTTCAGGCACAGACCTTGAGTTGGTGGCTGTACCTCCCAACTTGGAGAGGAGAGTCAGTTTTGAACTTCCTCCTCCATTGTTGTTAACAACGAATGCCAGCCTGTGGAGTTGGGGGGGCCACTCTTGGGTCTCTGAAGGCAAAGGGTCAGTGGTCTCAGAGGGACAGAGTTCGTTCCTCTAATTGGAGGGAGTTGGCAGCGATCTGGGAGGCAGTTCAGGTGTTTCAGTCCCAGTTGCTGGGTGCAAATCTGCTGATTCATACCAACAATCAGGTGGCACTTTGCTATCTGAATCGACAGAGGGGTACACGGAGTGCACCTCTCAGTCATCTTGCCACACTGATTTGTTGTTGGGGGGAGACTCATCTCGTTGCCATGAGGGCCACTTACATCCATGGTCAGCTCAATTATGCTGACAGCTTGAGCTGCAATCTGCCCTCCTCGGTCCTTTACCATCTGTCAAGGTCTCTCTTCCTAGACATTTGTCTCTTGTTCGGGAAACCATGGATCGACCTTTTTATGTCTCCCCACAATGCCCTCCCTCTGAGGTTTTGTTTGGATATGATTTGTCCAAAGGCTTGGGCAGTGGATGCCCTTTCGATTCCTTAGCCCACGGGTCATCTGTATGTGTTTCCTCCGATTCCCCAACCGCCACAGGGTGCTCAAGAATATTCGGGTGGAAAAGGTGTCGGTGATCTTGATTGCACCCTTTTGACCTCGTCACCTTTGGTTCCCTCTGTCACTTCAATTGTCCCGGGGAACCTTTGTCAGGTTACCAGTGATTTCGTACCTGCTTCAGTATCCAGTTCTGTCATTACCCTGTCTCTGTCATCTGAAATTGACGGCTTGGTTGTTGAGAGATTAGCTTTGAAGACTATGGGGTTCCCTTTTTTTTGGCAGAGGATATTCAAAAATCCCGCAAAGAATCCACTCTTAAGTCCTATCAAAAGAACTGGGGCTCCTTTGTTAAGTGGTGTGTTATTCATAGGGTGGGCCCAGTGAAGGGTGATCCGGGTCAGATTCTTGAATTTCTGAGGGATCGTTTTCTGAAGAATTTGGCCCCCTCTACTTTGGCCACTCAGTGGGGAGCAATTAGGGTCTGTAGTGGCTCTTGGGAGGATCTGGAATGCATTATTCCCTTGGTGGTCTCAGGCACCTAGTCTCTCCAGAAATTGTTCCTTCATGGGTCGTACCTACTGATCTTCAGAGTCTGCAAAGTCCCCCTTTGCTTCTTTTCTTGAGGCAGACTTGATTTGGTTGTCAGCAGAAATGGCTTTTCTTTTGGCCATTACTTCAGCCAGGAGGTTGAGGGAGTTGGGGGGGCTTTACTGATATCCTATTCCTATTTGCAAATCCTGCCTGATAAGGTTAAGCTTTGGTTGGATCCGGCCTTTGTTCCTAAGATATCTTCCTGGTTCAATTCACAGCAGGAGGTTATTCTCCCACTTTTTCCTGAGGGCGGTGATGATCAGGTTCCATCTGCTTTGAATGTGGGTAGGGCTCTTCAGATATACTTGGAATGCGCATTTGCCTTTCTTCTGCTTTGTTTGTCTCTTTCTAGATTGTTAATAGAGGGAAAAAGGTTGCTACCTCTACTCTCAGTAGATGGGTACAGCAGGTGATTTGTCAGTCTTATCGGTCTTTGGGTCGGGCTCCTCCAGTTCATGTTAAGGGGCATTCTACCAGGACTTTTTTGGATTCATGGGATGAGGTTGCAGGGGTCTCTGTACAGGAGATCTGTCGGGCTGCCACCTGGCAGTTTTATCACACTTTTATAAAGCATTATCGTCTCGATATGTTGCATGCTTCTGTGGATAATTTTGCTGCAGCAATGGTAAAAGCTTGACTTATTAAAGTATTGTTTTGTCTGCTTTTTCTGTGTCAATCTTGGGTTATTGGGCTTGTAAAGTCCTCCTCATATAGTAATGACTGGGATTAGGAGGTCCTATGAGGGGGTACTGAGCCATTACTTACCTGTACTCTTCATTACCCCGATTAAGGTCCTCCTCGTCCCAGTTATGTCCCCTCCCTCCCCCCTCTGTTGGTTGTCTGGCCTTCTTACTAGTAGACATGGAGGTAGGCGGGAGGGGCCTTTATTCAGTGGAATTAGAAAAGATTAGCATGTTAAAGTGCCTTTCGGGAGGTTGACTGCCTCATATAGTAATAGCTGGGGCAAGTGGTCCCTTAATCGGGGGTCATGAAGACTACCAGTAAGTAATGGTTCATTAATTCTGCTCACCTGAAGTTAACAAACCCTTGATACCATTAACAATTAACAGCCCCTTTATCAAACCCCCTCATTCGTGGCCCTTGCGATGAGTCCCTCAATCTAGATGTACTTAGAACATTTTACTGAAATTATTCAAATGGGATCTGACCCATTAATTGTGCTACATAATTTTGCTTGCCTGCTCACTCATTACATTTTTGAATTTATTTTTTCTTTGCCACAAAGTACATTTGACTTAGTTTCCAGACCAGGCAGAGAACACTGAGCTTCAATTAAGCACTCACAGCCCAGCCAGAGAAGTCAGTACAGGTTATTTTAATTCACTGCAAGACTGTTTACATTGTTCCTGCATTAAGTGCCTAACCAGTTTATATCACAGAGCAATTTAGCTAGAAATAAAGTATAATCTTAATAGAAAGGGACTGTCAGCAGACTGTGCCAGGGAAGAAAGCTACCAGCCTAGTAGAGCTTTGTGGTTGGGTAAACATACACATCAAAATACTGCTCCAAGATATTTATGAATGTAGCATATGCTGCTATTAGAAGATATAAACACACCAAGGATATGTTTCCATAACAAGACAATATAAAAAACTTTAACTCAACGAGACATTACTTTAAAGTGAGCTTGACTAATGTATGTGGGAACTATAGAAAGAGCAGGGGAATTCACCGGTCGAAAATCTGTATGTGAAATTAAAACTTCACTAATGATTTTATACTATTGCTTTGAGAGAGAGACCAGCTAGTGAGACTTCTTTGCGCTATTGGCTCCATGGTCACACTTTGGTTCTGTTTACTTTTCTCCAAGACTTTACTATCTATGAGCATGCCTGGGGTTTGGTGAGGTGGTGCTTCTGTCTACTGTTCATACATAGAGACAATGCTGACTGATTATCTAATAATCTTTTCAGGTCTATGATTCTGTGTTCATTTTCCTCTACGAATACAACTATTCATGTAGGTTACCTTGCAAGTAAATTACCCCAAAGCGCTTTAAGGCTACTCCAATGTGGTCTGCAGCTCTTTACAAAACCCCACATATAATAAGTATGTAAACTTGAAATCATACTATTTTGCAACAAGATTGTAAACTTATATACCTCCCTCCTTTTTGGTTGAACATAAATAAATGAGTTGTTCCACGTTAAGTGACATGCCACAAAATCCCTTACCTTATTCTCTTGCGCTATAAGTGCCAGTGTTGTGAAGTCATTTTCCTGAAGGAAAGTAGGATGTAAGTGTGTTGATACAGATAACAACTTTAGCCTTGCATAAATCTAACAAACTGCAGTGCTCAATTTGCGCCGGTGGTTGCAGGCGGTGGACACCTGCTCTCATTTTTGGAAGCCGGCCCTTATTTTTCATCGTTAGACTTCAAATCAGAGCAAAATATTAAAAGGCAGAAAAGGGATTAAGAGAAAGAAAGGAAAAGAGTGACAAAGGCAGCAAGGAGGGATGGAAAGGAGCTGTAACAGTGAGATAAAGAGAGGAAATGTGGGGTGCTGAAAGAAAGGGTAATGAGGTGGAATCAAGACTAGGCAGCCTTGGTATTCAGCAGCTATGACATTCAGCAGAGACAGAGACAGGCTCCCTAGAAAACTTTGGGCCAATGCACTTTTTAAAAAACAAATTAAGCACTGAAACAGACACCCATAAAAAACTTAAGAGCCCATATTAGCTAGGACATTCACAATAAAACCTGCAAACAAACGTTTCCTAGGGCACAACTAATCAAAGCAGAATTGTCTGAATCTTTGTATGACAGCTGTTACAAATCAAATACAGGCCAACACTG